>CAMZMU010000046.1:38535349-38988287 GCA_947311845.1 Poa pratensis | reverse complement strand
GAAACTTCTCGATGCCTCTAGGTGTGGCCCAGGAGCGGCCAACCCCTGGGCCGCGCCTGGGGGTCGTCTGGGCCCATGGGCCCCCTGCAGGTCCCTTCTGGCTCTGTCTTTGTTTCGATGAAAAAATTCTCCATAAATTTTCAGCCAATTCCGAGAAAATTCCCTATGATTAGCTTTTTCTGAAACAGAAAAGCTGAAAAAACAGGAACTGGCATTGGCGCATCTTTTTATAGGTTAGTTCCATAAAATGTACCAAAAGGATATAAAAACATGTGGCATTGATATATAACAAGCATGGAACAAAAAAAATTATAGATACGTTTGAGAGTATCAGTATCTCCAAGCTTAATTCCTGCTCGTCCTCGATAGGTAAATGATAACAAAATAATTTTTGTAGTGACATGCTGGCACCACAACCTTGATCAAATAATAATGTAAAGCACATAAACTAAATAAAGTAATCCAAGACAATGGTCTATAGTTGATATAAAGTAAAGAATGGTTAACCATGTACACCAAGATATACAGTAAAGAATGGTTAAACACCTTGGACGAAAAATGTTGCTTTGTGAGCTATCAAACATGACGAGTTTTATAATTTTTAAGTCTCCAAAGTACTATTCATGAAAAATTCTTGCTTAGATGTTACACATGGTTAATCATTGTTTACTTTATGTCAACTATAGACCATTGTCTTGGATCACTTCATTCAGTTCATGTGCTTTACATTATTATTTGATCAAGGTTGTGTTAGTAGCATGTCACTAAAAATAATTATTTTGTTTCATTTACCTACTCGAGGACGAGTAGGAATTAAGCTTGGGGATACTGATACGTCTCAAATGTATCTATAATTTTTGGTTGTTCCATGCTAGTTATATATCATTGCCACATGTTTTTATAATGTTTCTATATCATTTCAGCATATTTCTTGGAACTAACCTATTAACAATGCCCAGTGACAGTTCCTGTTTTCTGTGTCTTTTTGTTTTAGAAAACCTAGTCGGGTAAGTTTCTCGGAATCGCCTGAAAATTTACGTGAATTATTTTTACATGGAAACAAAGATTGCGCCAGGAGGGGACCTGCAGGGGGCCCCATAGGCCCCAGACGCCATCCAGGCGCGGACCACCCCTTGGTCGCGCCTGGGTCCCACCTAGAGGGCCCGAGAAGCTTCCTGCACCGCCCTTTAGCCTATAAATTCTATTCCTCCCGAAAACGCTCGGTACCCGATCACTTTTCCTGAATACGTCTAAGGCCGCCGCCGTCGCCAACTAGATCGGGAGAGTTCTGAAGCTCTTCTCGGCACCCTATCGGAGGGGGAGATCGTCACCGGAGGCATCTACACCACCATGCCTGCCTCCGAGTGATGCGTGAGTAGTCACCACGGACTACGGGTTCATGTCAGTAGCTAGATGGTTGTCTCTTCTCCATGTACTCCATTGTTTAGATCTTGTGAGCTGCCTAACATGATCAAGATCATCTATTTGTAATGATATATGTTGTGTTTGTTGGGATCCGATGAATTGTGGAATCATGACACTCTTGTTCAGTTTATCTATGATATGTTTTATTTATGATCTTGCATGCTCTCCGATGCTTGTGTATGCTTTGGCCGAAGTAATTGCTAGTATCTTTAGTGGGAGTATTTATGCTAGATAGTAGGTTCATGCCTCTCTTTGTCTGGGTTCGAGTAGACAGAAATGATTAACACTAGAGATGTGTTGTTGCTACTAGGGGTAAAATAGCGGTGTTTACTTCTTTATGTTATTTTCATTGCTTACATTATGCACCATGCTAATTGCAATTATCCGTTGCTTGCAACTTAATACTTTCGGGTGACATGCTGGATAGCGATCCCCGGGTGGATTATTAGTCATAGATGCAGTTGGATGACGTTCTATGAATTTTGACGTAATGCCCATATTAAATGGAACGGTGAACTATATTGTGTTATGGTAGTATGGTTATGCGCCCATGCTTTGTCAATTGCCCAGTTGTAATTTGTTTACCCAACATATTTATCTTTCGGAGAGACACACTAGTGAACTGTGGAGCTCGGTCCTATTTTCCTATATTGTTTACAACCGTTTTCATAGCTTTTCCTAGTCATTTGCTAGCTGGTCATTTTTGCTCTCATAATATTTTCCACACATAAGTTTAATTCTTTGTGTTCAGCAAGCCGGAGAGATTGACAACCTCGCTGTTTTGTTGGGGCAAAGTGGTTTTTTGTGATTGTGTGCAGGTCCGCGTTAACCTCCTAGCGCCAGGGGAGGGAGACACCTTGTTGGAGCCTTTATCAAGTCCTACTGGATTGATAACCTTGGTTTTGTATCAAGAGAAAATTGCCGATGCGCTGCATCATACCTTCCTCTTGGCGTCCCCAAACGAACGTATGATTCACGTCATCAGCCTCAGGCGTATTTCTGGAAAAGTGATCGGGTACCGAGGGTTTTCGAGACGAAGGCAATTTATAGGAGAAAGGGCAGCTCGAGAAGCTTCTCGAGGGCCCCGGTGGGACACAGGCGTGGCCAAGGTGTGGGCCGCGCCTGGCTGGCGTCTGGGGGCTGTGGCCCCCTGCATTGCCCCTTCCGGCTCCGTCTTCGTTTTTTCGTAAAAATAATTCATGTAAATTTTCAACCAATTCCGTGAAAATTTCCCGACTAGCTTTTCTGAAACAAAAAGAAAGCAGAAAACAGGAACTGGCACTGGGCATCTTGTTAATAGGTTAGTTCCAGAAAATATGCCAAAATGATATAAAAACATTATAAAAACATATGTCAAGGATATATAACTAGCATGGAAAAAATATAGATACATTTGAGACGTATCAGTGTTCCGTGGTTACCATCGGTTGCCACATCTATGGTTATCGCTCAAAGTGCGTCATCACCTGGATCTGGATCCGGTATGGAGGATTAATGCCATCTATGAAGGGACAGCCATGGTTGGAGGAGTTTATCACAAAGATTTTTGGTGACCTGGGCGTCCATCCAGGCGTGTAAGTGCAAAAGAATTACCATACTAATGTTGTGCATTCGATTTAGATCAGATGGCCAGTAATAGGCGGATACATGGATACAAAATTGACAGGGATGCACAGGATGTTGCCCAAATAAATGGGTAACCTAGAGGTATGGGTAATGGTCATATGGGCTTGCATGAATAAAAAAGGCTGGAGCCCAGACATATAGTTCATGGTAGTGATAGCAACTCATAATAATAAGTCCAGGATTTGAGAACTAGGCAGATCTAGTGGTAGGGGTCACGGTGGTGCACCTTGCTGGCTATTTCAAATCTTGTCGTGAGCGAATATTGTCATCTCACACGGATAGACTTCTTCTATAAACTAGTTGACGTGCACGTGCAACGCACGTAACCAACCATTGCAAACAGTAAGCATAAATGAAAAAAACATATAGGCCATAGTACAGATGTTAGAAATTTTGTTAGTCGTGTTACAAGAAAGAAAACATTGTTAGAAAATCCCATACAATTGTTCGATCATATTTATTAGCTTACAGATTCATTACATCTAACCCAAATACAATGCCAATTCTTCACATAAGATTCTCGTATGCTTCGTTCCTCCTCTATGTGTTCTAGGTAGTCTATAAAATAATGCCAACTTTACCATTAGGAATGAGTAGAAGTTGAATCTCGCGTCATGAAGCATTCATGAATCATGAGGCAACAAACCTATTGGTCTAGCGATAGCCAATATTGAGAATCAATAAATCTAACATCTGAAATCATGAATTTCTTATGTACAACTGAATGATGCTCAGTTGCTGACCTGAACTGACATAAATCCACTCTTTCTTGATATTCCTCTCCTGATGATTGCATATACAATACAACCACCTACACCAAAGTAAAATATAGGTAAAAAAATATGCATTTGTTCCACTTGATTGTACACCTCAGATGATCCCTACACCCTTCTCATTGAACTCACGGGTCTGGTGAAACCGCAGCAAGAACCCTGCTAGATCATAAAACTCTTCCCTCTCTTTTCCTCAACAGAGCCTCAAAGACAAGGGCACAGAAAGGAGTTGAGCTGCAGGGAAAGAATTAACCTTAGATTCTTCTAGAAGCTCAAACTCGAAACATCTAACTACATACTCAACATTCTCACGCGTCGGCTTCATATCCTCCCCTACATTTTGTTTAAGTTCTAACTTTAGTACCAAATTGGTTTTGCATGCACTGCACATAGTTGATGATTTTTCCCTGTGACCTACACAAATCACAACGCGTATTTTTCTTCCCAGGTTAGTACCCATACGCAACAAGTTAATGAGCATGCAGTCATATAATTATTTATTTTTGAGCTCAGATTTTCATATAATTATTTAGCAGTTATACAATATAACTTAACCTTTTCATAACCAGGAACCATGGCTGCAGCATCCACATCCTCACAATGATCCTCTCAGTCCTCAGTTGAAGAAATAAAATGCCAGAATAGATAAGGAAAAGAACAAGAAAAGATTCAGTTTCACAACCAGGTGAAAGGACAGTCAAGTGTATGTTTACGTTTGGTCAGACAGCAAGAGAACATTCAGTTTCAGCTTGATGCTCAATATTTTTACAGCCAGCACAATTTTCCTATGTTCCACAGAACATAGAAGTTAAGGTTCCTTGAAAAGCTTCTCAACATGAGGGTTGTAGTAAAGAACTCCATCCATTGAGAAGTAGTTCAACATTTAAAAATAGTGCAGTTTAACATTAGTCTATGAGCAACACAAAGTTCGGATCGTAGAGCAACGGTGTGTAAAACTGATGAATTATGTACCTATTTTTGATCTCTCACCTGTGTAAAATCTCCATTTCCTAAGGACTACATAACTAAAACATGCTTTGAAATATAAAGAAGGGTCGAAATTGGCATCTGCAAGATCCGATTGACAGAAGCGAAATCCTGAAACCAATGAACACACGAGCTCACCTGAATCGCCCAAAGGAGAGCTCGCATGGACCAACCAACTTACCATCAACCCCCGTCTCACATGGACTGCTTGTTTCTGCCATCGGGAGACCAACAAGGTTAGTAGTAGTTGCATAGCAAATCCATGATAAGTAATCAGAGTTGTCAGCTATACAACGACATCTGCAGGGATTTCTGTTCTTAATACAGCTTGCTTAGCCACCCAACTTAATCCATAGACATAATGATGCAATTTCATAAAAAAACACTTCTATACCGAATTGCCAGTTGACCAGTCAAATATCCAAGCTCAACGCAAGCAACCAAGACGACATCGGCCGGCGCCGTAATTCGTCACGCTCTTGCTGGGCGAGCAACGAAATCTATAATCCGAACTGATCGCGAGACCTCTCTGCCTCCTCCTCCTTCGTATCATCTCATCACTAACGGGTTCCCAAGCACGAGTCGCACAAACTAACTACCAAACGCGAGGCATACCGATCAGATCGAGGAAGGAGCGAACAGAACATACCGAAGGTGGCCTGCGTCGGCACGATGACTTTGTTAAATAGGTCTAGCGTGTTGTACACGTATTGTACGTATGTAACTTGTATGTGCTGATCGCTATATAAAGGAAGGCGTGGAGAGGCATTGCCCCACGGAAAACCCTAAATTTAACTTGGTATCAGAGCCTACCCTAGCCGCCGCCGCCGCTTTCCTCTCCGCAGCCGCCGCGCCTCCCGCGCCGCCGCCGCGATGTCGTTCAGCTCCGCCCTGGCCCTCTCCAGTTCCTCATCGGAGTCTTGCGCGATGCCCACTCCAATCATCGCCCCACCTTCGGCAACGGCGGCCGTCCCAACGATTCCGCCTATCGCGATCGCCTTACTTCATGCTATGGAGGGCTCTCACCCTCCCCATCTTCGCTGGATTTCGCCTCCACGGTTTCCTTGATGGCTCGGCCAAGGCGCCTGAGCCGACCGTGACGCAAGGCACCGGCGACGCCGCTCGGACCGTGTCCAACCCCGAGTATGAGCAGTGGTGGACCCTCGATCAGAAGGTTCTCGGGCATCTCCTCGGATCGATGCACGTGGAGATTTCAGCCCAGTTGATCGGCTGCACAACGGCTGCTCCGGCATGGGCGGCCGTGCATGCCATGTTCGGCGCGCAGAATAGCGCCGGTGTTCGTAATCTCCGGCGCCAGATTCAGGCGTTGAGAAAGGGAGACAAGCCCGCAGGCGAGTATATGCAGAAGGTGAAGGCGCTTGCCGACGCCATGGCCGCCGCCGGCTCTCCACTTCGCGATGACGAGGTCATCGACTACATGCTGACCGGGCTCGGTTCGGCGTTTAACCCCATCGCCGCCTCGATGAACTTCGTGAACACCCCGATCACCCTCACCGCGTTCTACTCCAGCGTCCTGTACTACGAGGCGCTGCTGCAGCAGCAGTCGAGACCGATGACTGGACCTCCTCGGCCAACGCCGCGTCGCGCCCGGCCTACAGCACCAATCCGGGGCGCGCATATGATGCAGGTCGCCCTAGCGGCGGCCGTTCGGCTGTTCAGCCAGGAAACGGCGGCTACGGCCATGCCGGCTATGGCCAAGGTGGCCAAAGCCAGGGTGGTGGCGGTCAAGGCCGCACCGGCGGCAATGGAAAACAGCCGCAATGGCGGAGGAAACGGTGGCGGCAACGGTCGCAACCGGCGTTGGCGCCCCAAGTGTCAACTCTGCAAAAACTGGGGGCATGAGGCTAACAACTGTCGCCGGTACGGCCAAGCCGGCTATGATCAAGACAACCGCGCCGCCAACTCCGCGTCTACATCCTCCTCCGCGCATGAGCGCCGCACTGGGTCATGGACTCCGGTGCAACGGACCACCTGACGAGTGATCTCGAGCGTCTCCACTTCCACGAGTGCTACAGCGGGAAGGACTAAGTGCAAGTGGCCAATGGTGCAGGTCTGTCTATTTCACATATTGGTCATTCAAATTTAGCCGGTTCATCTCTTCGTTTACGAAATATCCTTCATGTTCCACATATTAATCAACACCTTCTTTCTGTTTATCGTCTTGTCTCTGACAATGATGTTTTTGTGGAATTTCATCGCTTCTTTTTCCTTGTTAAGGACAAGGTCACGAAGAAAATTCTTCTTCAAGGTAGAAGTCATGGCGGCCTGTATCCCATCCCGCTTAGTCGTGCCACGTCCTCTTCCACTCGCCAAGCGTGTTCCAGCGTCAAGACCACCCCGTCCCAGTGGCATCAGCGTCTCGGTCATCCCTCCAATAATATAGTTCAAAACATTGTTAGAAGTAATGATTTAGTGTGTTCTTCTGAGAGTCAGACTTCGTTTGTGATGCGTGTCAGCGTGCTAAGAGTCGACAATTGCCATATAATTTATCCCATCGTGTTTCTACTATGCCTCTTGAGTTGATCCATTCTGATGTTTGGGGGCCTGCTATTGCCTCTTCTGGAGGTTATAAGTATTTATGTTAGCTTTGTCGATGATTATTCTCGTTTTTGTTGGATATATCTCCTTAAGCACAAGTCTGACGTTGAGCAAGTGTTTTACGCTTTTCAGGCTCATGTTGAGCGTCTTCTTCACACTAAAATCATAGCCGTTCAGTCGGATTGGGGGGGCGAGGACCATAAGTTGCACGTTATTTCCAACGCACTGGGATATCTCACCGCGTGCCGTGTCCACATACTTCTCAGCAAAACGGTATTGCTGAACGCAAACACCGTCACCTCGTCGAAACAGGTCTTGCTTTGCTTGCTCATTCCTCGCTTCCATTGCGTTTTTGGGATGAAGCTTTTCTTGCTGCGTGCTACCTCATAAATCGCATACCCACACCTGTTATTCAACAGGATACACCTTTGTCCCATCTTCTCAAGGAGAAGCCCGATTACACATTTCTCCGCACGTTCGGTTGTGCGTGCTGGCCAAGCTTGCGCAAATATAACGCTCATAAGCTTGCTTTTCGTTCCACTATGTGTGTTTTCTTAGGATACAGTCCGATGCACAAGGGATATAAATGCTTGGATCGCTCCACGGGGCGTATATACATATCTCGTGATGTCGTTTTCGACGAGTCTGTGTTTCCATATTCCACTCCCGGCGTCACAGTCGATGTCTCTCTCCTAGCCGATGTGCTTTCATTCCCTTCCGATGAACCGGCTACGGGTGACCAATGCGTAAATATGACATGTCCATTTGTCTACTAATCCGCTTGTTCCAGGCAGTTCTTCTCCCGTGCAGGACACTCCGGCCGCGTGTGATGATAGGTGCCCACCGGCGACTGACGTACACTCCGCGCCGGTGATCGACGTGCGTGGCACATGCATGCCCTCCGCGCCACGCTCGCTGGCCCGTCATTGGCCCACTCGCCGTGCGCCTCGCCCGGCCCTTCTCGATTGACTCTCCTGCCACGCCACCAGTCTCCGCTTCGGTGCCAGATGATCAGCCCGCGTCGCCTTCCGTCGAGACGCCCTCGACCACGACGCCCCCGGCTGTTCCTGCGCACCCGATGGTCACACACGCACTCGCGATCATACACGGCGTCCGCTCGTGCCTACTGATGGGACAATCCGCTACAACCCTCGCCGTCGCGCGTTTCTGGCGATGCCCGTCTCTCATCACGATGCTCTCCGTGAGACGGCTTGGCGTACAACGATGCTTGATGAACTTGCGGCTCTCCATCACACAAGACTTGGGTTCTTGTGCCCCGTCCGCCCGGTGTCAACATTGTGGGGAGTAAGTGGATTTTCAAGACCAAGCATCTCCCGGATGGTTCTGTTGATAAGTATAAGGCGCGTCTTGTTGCTCGCGGTTTCACACAGCAGCTTGGCATCGACTATGGAGACACTTTCAGTCCGGTTATCAAGCCGGCCACCGTTTGTCTGGTGCTCTCTTGCAGTGTCTCGAGGATGGAGTCTTCGGCAGATTGATGTCAGCAATGCTTTCCTCCATGGTTATCTGTCTGAGGAGGTTTATATGCAGCAGCCGCAGGGTTTTGAGGACGCTAGGTATCCCTCACATGTGTGCAAGCTGAAGCGGGCTCTCTATGGTCTCAAACAGTCTCCTAGGGCGTGGTATGCTCATCTCAGTGCTCGTCTTCTCGAGCTGGGTTTTGTCTCCTCCAAGGCTGACACGTCTCTGTTCTTCTTCGCCCAGCATGATGTTCAGATTTATATGCTCGTCTATGTGGATGATATAGTCATTGCTGGATCCTCTCAGGGCGCTGTTGATGGTCTCGTTCGCTCTCTTGCAGCCAAGTTTCCTATCAAGGACCTTGGGCCGTTGGCATATTTTCTCGGCTTGGAAGCGTCCTTCAATTCAGGGGGGCTGACCTTAACTCAACGGAAATATGCTTTGGATCTTTTGCACTGTGTGAGTATGGAGACTTGTAAGCCCACTTCCACGCCGTTATCCACCTCGGATCAGCTTGCTCGCGCGTCTGGACGAACACTGAGTACCGCTGATGCCTTCCGGTACCGTAGTGTTGTTGGTGGACTGCAGTATTTAACGCTCACTCGTCCGGACATTTTGTTTGCAGTAAACAAGGTATGCCAGTTTCTTTCGCAGCCCACTGATACTCATTGGGAAGCAGTCAAGCGTATCTTGCGCTATGTGAAGGGAACAATACATACAGGATTGAAATTCCGGAAGGCCGTCTCCACTAGCATTAGTATCTTCTGATGCAGATTGGGCAGGGTGCCCTGACGATCGCCGATCCACAGGAGGTTTTGCTATCTTTGTTGGACCAAACCTCATTTCGTGGTGTTCGAAGAAACAGCCGACAGTGTCGAGATCTAGTATCGAGGCCGAGTACAAAGCCTTGGCTAACGGAGCTGCTGAAGCCATCTGGGTAGAGTCACTACTTAAGGAGCTTGGTGTCCCAACACAGCGAGTTCCCGTTCTATGGTGTGATAATTTAGGAGCCACGTACCTGACTGCTAACCCAGTTTTCCATGCACGCACAAAGCATATTGAGATAGATTTCCACTTTGTACGTGAGCGTGTTGCCTCTGGAGCTCTTGAGGTCAGGTTTATATCTTCCAATGATCAGCTGGCTGATGTGTTCACCAAACCAGCCACTCGACAGATGCTAGACCGTTTTAGTACCAATCTAAACCTTGTACAAAGTAGAAGTTCAGATTGAGGGGGAGTGTTAAATAGGTCTAGCGTGTTGTACACGTATTGTACGTATGTAACTTGTATGTGCTGATCGCTATATAAAGGAAGGCGTGGAGAGGCATTGCCCCACGGAAAACCCTAAATTTAACTTACCTCCCGCAGTGCGTTGCTATGGGACACCCGGAGCCTGATGGTGGGCCCCTCCTCGTCGTCCCTGCGCTGCACCAGCGTCCCGCCCGGACGGACCTCCCACTCTCCCTCGGCCTCCCTCGCGCCCGATCTGCCGCCGCCCATCACCGCCCGCCGGCTTTATGGCCTCCTCTCGGCTGGGCTCGCCCCGACCCACCGATTCGGTTGCGTGGTAAAAGGAGAAAGCGATGGGCGGAGTGACGGGCCGGAGACGCAACGGGAGACGGCGGATGGGGGGAAGGAGGAGCTTTGCTGCGCCGCTGCAAAAGGCAAGGTGTGCAGAGAGCGAGCAAAGAACGCTCGCCGATCTGGTCCAGGCCAGCCCGCCCGGCGTGCAGCCCGGCTGGGCAGCTCGGCGGGCGGCGGTGGGCAGGCGGGATGGAGGCTGGCCGACGGGCGGGCAGGTCATCGGGCAGGCAGCGGTGGCAATGCATGTAATTAGGACGAAATTGAAAATGTGTGTTGACTTGTCAAACATTGGAGCGATCTGGATCGTTGATCAGATATTGAACGTGTTAAATTTAATGTATCCCGAACATGTTTCCTTTTTTAATAGTAGTATAGAAGTATGACAACAGGCCTAGTCCTAGTTGGTCTCTCCTTCTTTTCAATAAGTCCAGGATTTTTTATTTACGCTCATCCAAAAAATCTCACGTTTCTCCTTTCTGGATTCGAAATGTTTTTTTTGTGCGATTACAAGAAAGACTCACAACGTACGTATATACCTTGACATTCAGTTTACTCACATCACATGGTGTTCTAGTCTTTGAGATGTGCACATGTCAGAGGCCTCTCGTTCGTGATCTCCAGTTCTCCACCTCTACGGCTCGGAGAAAAGAGTAAACTACTGCACTATGAAGGGTCTTACAATCAAATAATGTACAGGAAAGTAGACGCGATCGATGTGCGATATGTCACTGGTAGAACACCACCAGCGGCACCCTAAACCCGGAGTCCCGCAGGAATGGGATCTCCTCCGGCCGGGTCTCGAGGTCCCGGTAGAACTCGTACTCCGCCTCGTAGTCGTGCATGCCCAGCTCGCCCTTCTGCAGCGTGTGGTAATGGTGCCGCGCCGCCGCGTCCTTGCCGAACCCGAACACGGACACCCGCTCGCACACCCCGGCCGCCATCACCACCGCCTGCATCCCCGACGAGTAGTGTGAACATGCCCTCCGCGTGCCGCCGCCCCCACTCCCCCGCCGGCCGCCCCGTCTCTCTCCCGCGAACCGACGCAGCGAGTAGTACTTGACGATCCGCGCGCATAGCGCGTCCAGCCGCGGGTCCGTCACGATCACGGGCGCTGGTGCGGCCACGGCGCCGGAGGGGGAGAAGGTGGAGACGGAGGACGCGTTGCACAGCGCGTGCCCGCGAAGTGCGCGCCGCTGCACATGTACGTGAGGATGGGCACGGCGTCCCCGTAGGCGCGGCAGTAGCACGTGCCGGGTCTGATGGCGGCGCACCACCGGCTCATCACGTTGCTGTTGACGAACGCCAGCCCGGTCTTCGCGCCCACGTAGCGCGTACGGGCGTTGCCCGCCGGCGCGTTGTTGATCCGGACCACGAGCTCGTGGGAGTCTATGAGGTCGCCGTGCTCCGACGCCAGCAGGATTCCGCTGTTGCCGACCACGGCGCACGACGCGTACTTCTTCGTCGTGCCGCCGACGTTGTCGTCCCGGACACGACCGCTGTGCCGGTCGATGGGGCGCTTGATGAGGTCCACAAGCTCGGACATGACGCCGGGATCGAACCGCTGCCGTGCGAGCCAGTCGCGGAGCCCGCGGACCGCGACGTCGCGGTGCGCCTCCGGGGCCCTCGACAGGTTGCCCTCGAGCAGCTTCTCGGCGGCCTGCGTCACGGTCATCGCCGCCCGGTCGACGGCCGCGATCTCCAAGAGCACCGCGTCGTTGTCTACATTATCAGCCGCGTAGGCGCCCCAGGGACCGGAACTGGAGAGGTGCAGGGAGCACCGGAAGGAGATGACCAGGAAGATGACGACGAGCAGGAGGACGCTCCAGGCCATATGTCTCATTCCATGGCCCTTCATCTCTTCCAAAGCAAAGCACTCGTCCACTAGCTTAGCTTATTAACGTTTCTTGCATCCGGGAGTATTATACACAGTTCCATTTTACTAGAAGGTTTGGCCGCGCTTTGCCACGGCCGCTGGTATTGTCTTCGTTCAGATGTTTACTTGGTGTCCGTCGTTGGCTCTAACGTGGTGTGCATTTTTCCATTCTTTCTTTGCGGTTGTTAAGCCAGATCGGTGCATGTGGAGCACATCCTGACAACTACACGGAGCACATCCTAGCATGTTATTTACGAATAAATTATTTATACATACCAGGCAACTATGCATACAGCTTTTGTTGTCATCATACACTATGCATCTATATATCCAGCTCAGCCAAATACTCCCTCCGTTTGGAAAAGGATGTCACAAAAATGGTCTATCTATAGTTCATTTTTGTGACATTCTTTTCCGGACGGAGGGAGTAATAGAGAAGAGAAGTTGGTGATATACAGGGAGATATACAGCTTGCATCAAGGCTACTCGTGTTAAACCTGACAAACAACATATTTCACATTGTGCACCCAATAAGGACCATCCTGAAATGCGCCAAACTTTGGATCGTCAAGAGGGTGGGCACGCCATAGCATCTCCTGGAACGTTCATATTTTGAATGTAAAAGTTAAAACTCAATTGGCTATGTTATTGTTGATCGAACGCAACAACAAAATAAAATGAGGACCTCCACCTAAAGAAGCTACAAACAATGACCATTCACATTAAAACAAATTTGCAACCTCAGATTATAAAATAGAAGGGCAACATTTAGCAATGCAACCAGAAAAGGTCAAACTGCCTTGGATATTCCCAAATTACAACAACACAAACATGCCATGAATGTCTCAAAGAAATAAAGAAACGCATTTTTTTTTGGTAAAGGCCTGTTCTACTTCTATGCTACCAAAATGACCAATCTATATGACTGTATAGTTTCCAACCTCGAATAGCAGATCCGCCGAAGCAAGACATATTCTTTAGGAGAAAGTGGATACCATGGATTATTTAGCAAGTACAGAAAATAAAGGATGTTCCAGCCCACCTGAGTGGGCCTGCTCATGTTATTACTCGATCATGCACGCGTCATTTAGGACATGTCATTGTTGTTTCATATGCCATTCTGCCATCTAGATAAATCAACATGTTAATCAATCACTCTAACATGGTAACTAATCACCAACTAAACAATAGAAAATGACAATCCTGTATATAGTGTAGGGCGCGTAGGGATCCCTCCGGCGGCGGCGTGGAGGTGGCGTTGGTGTCGGTGGTTGGTGGGGGCCGGCGCGTTCCCCTCCTGCGGCGTGCTCCTCGGAGCTCCGGTGCGGCGCGCGCGGCGTTTTGGTGGCCAGAGATCTCTGGATCTGTTGGCTCTCCTCTGGTTCTTCCTCCTCCTTGCCGGCCGGCGGGGAGGTCGGCATCCACGCGGTGGAGCTACGAGGGAGGAGCCGGAGGTTGGAACTCAGGGCCGGGCGGGCCTCGCTGCTTCTGCCGGCGCTGAAGACGAAGACGGATGCGGCAAGACGGTGGAGCTGGAGAGGGAGGGTGCTCGCTGTGCACTTTCATCGGCAGAAGTTCCGCTGCTTGCGGCGGACGGGCTATGCAGCGATCTACAAGGTAGGAGGTACCCTCAGGCAGTGGCTTGCTGGTGGTCGTCGGTCTTCGTTTTCCTCGCCGGCGTTGTTGTGCTGATCTTGTTCTTGCTCTGTTCCCCTGCGTCGGACTTCTGTGCTTTGTTCTTGTTCTTCATCGTTGTATGTAGAACACTGTTGTACGCAGGCTTTCAAAAAAAAAAAAAAAAAAAAAAAAAAATGACAATCAGTGCATATTTACTGGTTTTGTGTATGTTTTGGAGAGTTCTTAAGATGTTATAGCAGAGAATTAGACATATTATTTGTGACCAATCACTACTACAAGTCTCACATAGTACTACTACTTTACTAAATGAGGGTATTTCTTGTCCGGCTTCAGTAAATGAGCCGGAAGGGGTGAAAGGAACCTTCTGTTGTTATGACAAGAGAAGAATAAGTAAGCCCGATTATTATCAAGTTTGTTGATAGTTAACTCGAATTTGAGAAATTCTTAACTGCGGTGACTTCCCTTATATTCCAAAGAAATGTATGTTGAACCGTTTACGGTTACACATAAGAATATATTTCTCATCGATGCAAAATATCCATAACTCTATAATAGACAAAATATGGATGCACTATCAGTTTACTGAGGAAATGCATAGTTAACACCTGTGTCAAATATCTTCTTGACTGATATGTAGTTACAATGAAAGATCGGGGCTACATGCATGTTTACAGCCAGTAGAGGAAAAATTATCTCATAGTTAGGTTGAAGTATGTGGATCAAACCTCATAACCAAGGGCCATCCTGGTTGCAACCCTCATGGTGTCCCCAGTGCCAGAAGTGGCATTTATAGTGATGTATCCCTAATGGCAGCCACCAAGGAAACTGATCAGCAGATTTGCTCTGCCTCCTCACGAGGTGTTATGTGCACACCTTTGCTCCCAAAATCCAAATTCATATCTTTAAAAAAAATGTACTGCTTATACTAAGTTTAAGTAACTAAGTTAGTTAGAGAAACTCGATACCATGTGTATACACAAAAAATAGAGGTGGGCCATATTGAAGGCTATAAAATACTCAAGTGTCAAATATTCCCTTGTCATTTTGCAGACTGAAGATATCCTAATGCCTTACTCCATGACAAAATCATAAAGAAAAAGATGGGCCGAAGCAGCCAAGCTACATGTTTCCAAATATTTGACCAAGCATTTACTTCAAATATTAGATTTATCAAGAACTGAAAGCAAGCAGCGAAATTCCTACAAACAAAAAGAACATAATTCTCAACACGCACTAGTAGAAAAAGCACCTATGGTCCCGGTTGGGCTTGGACATCAGTCCCGGTTGCCCAACCGGGACTGGCCAATCGGGACCAATGCTGGTCCCGGTTGGTCCAAGAACCGGGACCAATGCTGGTCCACGTGGCCAGTTCTGGCTGGGCGTGGGGGAGACTCATTGGTCCCAGTTCTTAATACGAACCGGGACCAATGTGTGCCTTTTTTTTTTTGGTATTTAGGGTTTAGGGTGCCCCCTCTCCCTCTCGCCGGTTCCCTCTCGCCGGTGCCCCCTCTCGCCGGTGCCCCCTCTCCCTCTCGTCGGTGCCTCCATCGTCTCCCCCTTCTTCGCATCGCCGACGTGCTCTCCATCGTTTCCGTACGCATATTATACGCTCTACTATATACACAGTACACGTTGATGCATATATAATTAATATTCGATCTCTTGCGAGAATACAAGTATTTAATTACATGGAGATAGATCACATATGTAGTTCATCGTCCGAAGCATAATGTTCTCCCTTTTCATCGATGACCTCCCTAAGCAGAAATCCCGCCAATTCCTCTTGAATTGCTTGTACGCGCCGTTCTGGGTCGATCTTCTCCCGCATTTTGCTGAAAGCAGTTGTTCTCCGCTCAGTGGTCAACTCGCGAATGAACTCGCAAACGTAGAATCCACATAAATTACTCCCCGGTGGCTGCTGCGGACTTTTCACCGTTTTATAAGTTAGCTCATCTTTGAATGGACCTTCTACCTTCTGTTTGAAAATTGTCCAACACCTGCTTTGGCAAAGAAAATGAACAAAGGAGTTATTAATTACTTGACATCAGGGAACGAACGAAAGAGGGCGATATAATGCGATAATGATTGAAATTACTTGTTGAGCATTTCTTTCATGTCGGACCACAACGCTTGGTCCCAACTTAATGAGTCGTGGACTTCAACTATGGACTTGTCAGGTTGAATGCTTAGCAGAATCCAGTGGAACCTGCGGACGTTTACATAAAGCAGACATGCATAGCTCATCAATTACACTTAACATCGAGAAAGCCAAATAAAAATATGTACAAGACAGAAACACTCACCTGAAGTTGTAAGGAAATAGTATTTCCGTACAGAAATGTTGCATGGTTAAAAAGGTGGTCAGGTCATGCTCCACGTCTTTGGGGTGATTGACTAACGTATGTGAATTCACGATATATGGGTCAACGAACCCAACCTCAAAAACTCTAGATCTTTTGCATTCCAGCATCTTCATTCTGCATAATAGCGTACAAAAGGATATATATATAGTCAGGATAATATAATACAGGCAATGAACGAGCTGAGCTAGAGACTTAATTACGAAAATAAATCACTTACAGACAATAGCAAAGAGGATAGATTTGTCGAGGGCGCGCTTTTGGAATAACTGGAACAGTTCAGTCAGTTGAACCTGTATAATGTAACGTTTGAAGAAATGCTCCACTCTAACGTCCAGCGGAAACCACTCTTTCGCGTCCTTCTTTGATGTGTGCACCAGGTACCAGGTATGCAGATTTCGCATATGTGTTGATAGACCCGTCAGCTCCTCATTACTGACCATAGGCTCCCCTTGGACATATTTCCGTGCCATCTCTAACATTGGCGCATATTCATAGCCTAAAAGTTGACCAAGGCTCATACCCAAGGCGGTAGCCTGTTCCTTGGCCTGCGATACAGTGACACCAAGTTCTTTAGCAGCAGCTATGGCTCTGGGGTCCAATAATTCCAGGTCCTTATCCATAGCGGCTCTGAAGTCCTTGTCGACATCGGAACACACTATGAGCGGGGGGACCGATTGATTTTTCTGCTGTCCGAGCTGGGCAATTTGTTTCCCGCTTTTTGCACTTCTTCCCTTGTTCTGCTCAGACTGGGCACGTGCTAGCTTAGTAAGTTCACGACCATAGTCAGATGGCAGATTCATCGATATCTGGGATGGCTGCTCAAGGAAGGACATAGCCCACTTTTTGGTTTTTGCATCATATACCTTCTTTTGCTCGGGCTTTTTTGGTGCAAAAAAAGCCTTATTGTAGGCAGCCACTACCTCGGCGTTTTCCGCTTCAGTCCTGTCATAAGGTCTCTTGGGAGGAACCGTCGGGATGTCGACTATCTTTTGAGTGCGACCTCTCTTCTGAGTGGGGAGCGGGGAGCGGCGTTGGTCCGTTTCTTCTGCTGAGACGGCTGCGCTGGAGACTGGTCACGCGGCGGCGGAGACGGCTGCGCTGGAGACTTGTGAGGCGGTGAAGAGGACGGCTGCGCTGGAGAATGCTGAGGCGGTGAAGAGGACTGTTGCGCTGGAGACTGGTGAGGAGTCGATGGCCTTGGCTGCCAGTTCGGAAGCACGATGAATTCCTTTGGCCATAGAATTGGCGCTTTCTTGGCTTCTCCAAGTTCAAGCACCTCCCCATCTTCACCTGCAGGGTGGTGCAGCTTCAGCTCCTCAAAATCTTTCATCACTGCATCCACCCGACAACAGCGTAGCCATTTGGAACCGGAGCAAAATGGTAAGTTGGATTAGGTCCAATTGGTAGGCATAGCCGACCGCCACCTTCACGGATATGTTATAAACTTTCACATGCAGCTCACAAGGTGTGCTCTCCGTGATATCATCCACTGGGTAGCGACGAAGAGGAGCCACTGCATCATCATTACCATCCTGGAGCTCCGTGGAAGCCACGCTGCTTTTCCGATTCGATGGGCCACCGGTACCATCGCATGCAGCTTCTACCATGTGCCGTTGAGATTGGCCGCTAGTACCTTGCTGGCTAAGCACGGCAATTTGTTCCTTCTGCAGCTTTAATTCTTCTTCTATATTACGCAGCCGGTCTGCAGCAGCGCGTGCTTCCATTGCCTCCCTTTCCTTTCTCCTCTGATGGCTTCTATCAGGAAATTTCTTCCTGTGCTCGGAATCGCAATTGTCTTGGGCTTGGAGCCAGGTACGCCTCGTAACCGTCCGTCGTGTTCCTTATTCCCAAGGGCGCGTGTGAGCTCGTCATCCTCTCTATCGGGAATGAACCGTCCCTCTGCAACATCCTTTACTGCATTTCTAATTTCTTGGATGGGTAGTAGGGGATTATCTTTGTGTCTTCTGTTATATATGCACTTCCCTTCTGCGTCCAACGTGCCCCCATGCCCGTAAAACCAATTTCTTGCCCGTTCGATCCACTTGAGTGGCTCTGGAGTGATCCCATTAGCCAGCAGGTCCGCCTCAAGTTTTCCCACTTAGGCATGCTAAAAGCGTAGCCACCAGGCCCCATAGTATGGTGGTACATCTTTAGAGCAGCATTTGCCGCATTTTTTGCAGACTTTTCCAGAGCTTCCTCTGATTTCTTGTACGCCACAAATTCTTCCCAGTAGTCCTTTATCTTCTCATACCCTTTATCGAAGTCTGGAGTCTTATTTTTCTTGACAAACAGGTTGTTCAATCTTTTCTTCCAGTTCTTGAATAGCTCGGCCATCTTCTTAAGTGCCCAGTCCTTGACTTTTTGCTCCATGATTTTCCGGGCAATCTTTTCTGCCTCATCTGGATCCTCCTCATCTGAATCCACCTCTGGCGCCGGCAGGGTGAAATTAACCATGAGCTTTCTCCAAAGTCTTTCTTTGCCCTTAACGCTGACATATAGCTGTCCTTTCTCCTTTGGCCGATGCCATTCTCGAACGGTGATCGGGATGAAGTCCCTAACAAGAACTCCGCATTGCTTTACCATTTTATTTTTAACACCAGGGGGAGCAGTCGGTGTGCCGTCTTCAGCGACTCTTTCGATCCTGTACCTTTCTTGGTCGCCCAACTTTTTGGTGGGCCTCGTTTTGTCCTTACAGAAGATTTGCTCGATCCGGAGGGCTAAAAGAAGAAAGAGCGTTAATATATGTATATAGACAGCAGAGGCTTAATTAATACAATCTTCGGCTTCATTAATATATGTATATGCACCTCGCCGGAGTTTGCAACATTTAATGTTCCACCGGAGCCTTCGGCTTCTCCCTCGTCGGCTTCTCCCTCGCTGACTTCTCCCTCACCCCGGCCGTCGGGTTCTACCTCACCGGAGCCGTCTCTTCGGTTGAGAGACTCATCTCCCTCACCGGAGTTGTTCAAAAACTCCGTGGTGACATCGACAATATCTTCCGGCCCGCGGATTATATCCTGGAGGATATTTTCCTGATCTTCGTCTCGTTCCATAGTTTCTGCAAATTAAGAACAATGCACAAAACTTTAGTTGGGTAGCTTGTTCCATATGTCAAGATACATCTACAATATCATCTCATTTGCAAGAACAAATTAGAAACTTCATATGCTGCCTTATAATCTCATTTGCAAGAGCACCTCGGGCGGGGAGCGGCAGAGCACCTCGGGCGGGATTCTTGGGCGCGACGGCGAACTCGGAGACCCTAAACCCTAAAACATCAAGAAATTAAAGCCATTAAGCTCAAGAACAGAAGACTCAAGCTAAAATATACATCAATATAGCTAAAATCATTTGCAAAGCTAAAATTAAAATTAACATCAATATGTAGCAAAACTAAAATTAACATCAATATATAGCAAAACTAAAACTAACACTAACAAAACTAATTCTAGCAAATGGCTAACAGAAAATGGCTAACAAAAAATATATTCATTAATCCGTAAACTCGTAAACTCATATATTCATACATTCATATATTCATACATTCATACATTCATATATTCATACAATTAAAAAATATGAATTTCTTCTAAATCCTCACCGAGAGGGGGCGGCGCGAGCGGGGGCGTGGAGGCCGGTCGGCCGGCTTCAGGCTCTTCACGTACTGCCGCACTGCAATGTCACTGCAAATTTTTAATTCATCGCAAAGAACTTTAAATTTCATTGCAACTAAAAATAACATTGCTTTGATAAATTTTCAAACTTTGCTAAATTTTCTTATACACTAATAAAATTAATTTCTTATACACTAAAATTTTCAAACTTTGCTACTAAAATTTTCTAACTTAGCAATATTTCAAACTAAGGAATATTTCTAACTTAGCAATATTTCAAACTAAGGAATATTGCAAATTAAGAACAATGCACAAAACTTGTCACACAAGTTTTAATGCACAACTCAAGTTATGTTTGTCACAAAATTATGCTAATATAGGGACAACTAACATTGATTGTTTATGATCCAACAAAATTGGTCTAGGTCCATTTGGATACTTATTTATTCCATTATAATTATGATACTATAAAAAAAGATACATCACTATTTGATTTTCTATTTTGCCTCTGTTGTTCTAATAATTCTACAAAAATAGGGATAGCTAACATTTTAAATTACTAAGCTAACAAAATTGGATCTACTCCATTTGGGTTAACAGAGTATCAGAAACAACCAAGTTTGTAAAATTAACCTCCTGTACTATTTGAATTACCATTCAAAAGTTATTAATCTAATTGATATGTGCCTTGTGACAACATCTAAACATTTTGATTAGCTCTATAGAGAATTTGGTTTCATCATTTTTGGACTTATATATCTCAAGATATTTAATTTCTAACAAGTGCACAGATCTGGAATATTTCTGCTAATTCCTAAATCGAGGAAGGAAAAAAAAAAGTAAATGGGCCGTGGCGCCTCAGCCCACTGGGCTTGGCCCATTCTTTTTTTTTTCCCGCGCAAGGATTTGGCGGCGCCGCCGTGCTGGAGACAGGGGAGGTGGCGCGATGCTCACCTAGGCGGGGCGCGACGGGGCGCGGCGTGGGGCGGCGCGTGGAGGAGGAGGTTCGGGAGGCTCGGGCGGCGGCGCGGCGTGGCGGCTCGGGCCGGCCACGCGTGGAGGTGCGTGCGGGCTCGGCCTCTTCCTCTCTGCAGCACGGGCGGCGCGGCGTGCGGGCGCGGCGGCGCGAGCGTCGAGGGCACCGGCGTCGAGGGTGGTTGGGCAGCCTGACGGCGTGCGGGTGCGGCGGCACGGGCTCCTCCTTCTTCTTCCAGTCCTTAGCGTTTCTGCGAATGAATCGGGGAAGGAGAAGGTAAGCAGTTAAGTAGTAGGGGCTCTTTGGTCCCGGTTGCTGGCAAGAACCGGGACCAATGCCTCTTTGGTCCCGGTTCTTTCCAGCAACCGGGACCAAAGAGTGGGTAATTAATGCCAGATCGCGGCGCGCGTCTATGGACTCATTAGCCCCGGTTCTTGCTAGAAACCGGGACCAAAGAGTCATTTTTCAAAATTATTTCGAACTTTTCAGTTCTGAAATTTTGTTCCCGCCTTTTTTTTCTTATTTAGGTGTTTGGATATGAATTTCAAATGGTTTTGAATCTGAAAAGACTTTCAACATGAAAAGTTTTTAAATTTGAATAAATAATCCAAAACCATTTTCTGTTTTCTAAAATAATTATTCTAACTATACAAACTATTAACCATTTTGCCATTTTCAATTAAAAATGCATTAAATTTATTGCATATTTTGAATTGACAAAACTTTCAACATGACAACATATATATAGTGAGACCTTTAGTCCCCGTTCGAGCCACCAACCGGGACTATAGGGGCTTATTTGTTTCCGCGCAATTTTACCAACCGGGACTAAAGGGATTCCCACCAATAAGGAAGAAGCACACGGATCGTGTGTTTCGTTCGAGCGCTTGTGAGCCGTTGGATCAGGGGTGTGTTTCTTTTGAGCGCTTGTGAGCTGTTGGATTTTTAGAACTAGTCCCGGTTGGTAACACCAACCGGGACTAAAGAATCACAGGATCGTGTGTTTCTTTCGAGCGCTTGTGAGCCGTTGGATCAGGGGCGTGTTTCTTTTGAGGGCTTGTGAGCTGTTGGATCAGCACTCCCACCACCACCACCACTCCCACCTCATCCACAGGTACACTTTCTAATCGCCTATAAATAGCGGCGTCCCTGCAGCGAACGCACACAACGAGCGTCTACCTTCGCCACCGAATCCAATGGCTGGATTTAGCCTACCTGCTGGCATGTTCCCTGGCATTATTGTGTTCGTCCTTGTTCACCGGCCAGCCATTGGAGCCACCTCCTGTAGGACGGTGAACAATGACAACACAACGACGCTGTTGGAAACACAAGCCCTCAGGTAGGTTGAATCCAGCCACTGGATTAGGGTGACGCAATGATGAATTGCCGAGGAGGTGGGAGTGGTGGTGGTGGTGGAAGTGGTAGCCATGCCCCTCGGTCCGATCCAAGCAGCGGCAAGGCGCTCTGATGATCTGCGACATTCCCAACACTTTTTGGGACGGTCGTAGATCATCAGAGACGTCTTGCCGCTGTGGATCGAAGGTCGATTTGCTGCTCACGATCACACGATGATTTGCAGTATACAAAGCATTCGGATTCCCGTCATACAGCCCTACGGTGCTAATACATTACATTGATTTACATAAAAGCCATGAACCCTTCTTCGCGTATGTCCCTGGCCTATGATCGCTTCAGCCGTAACCATGGAGCATCTTCATTATTTAACGGGATGCTTGGGTCAGTTCTCACTGTGAAGGGCGGAATTTCATCAAACTTATCATAATCTGCTGACATGTCTGTCTTGTCCTCGACTCCCACGATGTTTCTTTTCCCTGAAAGAACTACGTGACGCTTTGGCTCATCGTCTGATGTATTCGTTTGCTTGTTTTTTTTTTTTTTTCGGTCTGGAGGACATGTCCTTCACATAGAAAACCTGAGCCACATCATTGGCTAGGACGAATGGTTCGTTCTTGTAACAACCAAGATTCTTGAGATCCACTGTTGTCATCCCGTACAGCTGGTCTACCTTTATCCCTTCTCCATTCATGTTGACCCAACTGCACCGAAACAAAGGGACCTTAAAAGTAGGTCCATAGTCAAGTTCCCATATCTCCTCTATGCGACCATAGTATGTGTCCTTTTGCCCATCGTCGTTTGTTGCATCAAAGCGGACACCACTGTTCTGGTTGGTGCTCTTTTTATCTTGGGCGATCGTGTAAAATGTATTCCCATTTATCTCGTACCCTTGGAAATTCAATACAGTCGAAGATGGTGACGCGGCCAACAAGTAGAGCTGATCTCCGACAGTGGTGTCATTCATGAGCTGTAATCGCAACCAACTGCCGAAGGTCTCCATGTGTTTTTCTTTAATCCAGGAGTCATCCTTCCCCGGGTTCTTGGAGCGTACATAATTCTTGTGTTCCTCGATATACGGAGCCACGAAGGTGGAACTTTGTAGAACTGTGTAGTGTGCTTGAGTTAAAGAATGCCCGTCCCTACATATCAGTGCTTTCTTTCCTAGCGTGCCTTTTCCACTCAGTCTCCCCTCATGCCGCGATTCAGGAACACCAATCGGCTTAAGGTCAGGAATAAAGTCAACACAGAACTCAATGACCTCTTCTGTTCCATAGCCCCTTGAGATGCTTCCTTCTGGCCTAGCACGGTTATGAACATATTTCTTCAAGACTCCCATGAACCTCTCGAAGGGGAACATATTGTGTAGAAATACAGGACCGAGAATGGCAATCTCGTCGACTAGGTGAACCAGGAGATGCGTCATAATATTGAAGAATGATGGGGGGAACACCAACTCGAAGCTGACAAGACATTGGACCACAGCCTTCTGTAAACTTGGTAGAGTTACTGGATCGATGACCTTCTGAGATATTGCATTGAGGAATGCACATAGCTTCACAATGGGTACTCGAACATTTTCCGGTAGAAGCCCCCTCAATGCAACCGGAAGCAACTGCGTCATAATCACGTGGCAATCATGAGACTTCAGGTTCTGGAATTTTTTCTCTGCCATATTTATTATTCCCTTTATATTTGACGAGAAGCCAGCCGGGACCTTGATACTGCTCAGGCATTCAAAAAAGATTTCCTTCTCTGCTTTGGTAAGAGCGTAGCTGCTTAAGTATTGACGCCCTTTATCCGTCTGCTTGTTGTATGGGTCTTTCATACGTTGCTGGTCTGCCCGTGCTTCCGGTGTATCTTTTGTCTTCCCATACACGCCCAGGAAGCCTAGCAGGTTCACGCAAAGATTCTTCGTCACGTGCATCACGTCGATTGAAGACCGGACCTCTAGGACTTTCCAATAGGGTAGCTCCCAGAATATAGAGCACTTCTTCCATATGGGTACGTGGTTGTCAGCGTCATTCGGAACAGATAGACTGCCAGGACCCTTTCCAAAGATTACTTCTAAATCCTTGACCATGTCATATATAACATCACCATCAGGGAGGTTAGGCTTCTTCCGGCGATCTGCCTCACCGTTGAAATGCTTGCCGGGCTTTCTTACGGCATGACTGTTCGGAAGAAATCGACGATGCCCCAGGTACACATTCTTGTTTCCCAAATGTATACTTTCAGTCTTATCTAAACAGTGCGTGCATGCATTGTATCCCTTGTTTGACTGTCCTGAAATGTTACTAAGAGCAGGCCAATCATTGATGGTTACGAACAGCAACGCTCGTAGGTCAAATTCCTGTTGTTTGTGCTCATCCCACACACGTACACCTGGTTCGGACCACAACTGCAAAAGTTCATCAACTAATGGCCTTAGGTACACATCAATGTCGTTGCCGGGTTGCTTCGGGCCTTGGATGAGCACTGGCATCATAATGAACTTCCGCTTCATGCACAACCAAGGAGGAAGGTTGTAGATACATAGAGTCACGGGCCAAGTGCTATGACTGGAGCTCTGCTCCCCAAAAGGATTAAAGCCATCTGTACTTAGACCAAATCTTAAGTTCCTTGCGTCATCTGAAAATGTCGGGAACTCTCTGTCGATTTTTCTCCACTGGGACCCATCGGCGGGGTGTCTCAACTTCCCGTCTTTCTTACGCTCTTCTTTGTGCCATCGCAACAACCTGGCATGCTCTTTGTTTCTGAACAGACGTTTCAACCGTGGTATTATAGGAGCATACCACATCACCTTAGCAGGAACCCTCTTCCGGGGGGGCTCGTCATCGCCCTCAACATCACCAGGGTCATCTTGTCTTATCTTGTACCGCAGTGCATTGCATACCGGGCATTTATCCATATTCTCGTACTCACCGCGGTACAGGATGCAGTCATTAATGCATGCATGTATCTTCTGCACATCTAATCCTAGAGGGCAGATAGCCTTCTTTGCTTCGTATGTAGTCTCGGGCAATTCGTTATCCTTTGGAAGCTTCGGCTTCATTATTTTCAGTAACTTCTCAAATCCCTTGTCAGAACAACCAGTCTCTGCCTTCCATTTCAGCAGTTCCAGTGTGGTACCGAGCTTTGTGCTGCCATCTTCGCAGTTTGGGTACAGCAACTTTTTGTGATCCTCAAGCATGGCCTCCAACTTTAGCTTCTCCTTTTCTGTATCGCATTCTCGCTTTGCATCAGAAATGACCCCACCAAGACCATCAGCGGGCTCATCTGATGCCCGATGTTCACCTCTTTCTTCTTCAACGTCTTCCATAACAGTATCACCGCATTCCTCAGGGAACATAGGATAGTTGTCATCATCCTCCTCTTCTTCATTGTCTTCCATCGTAACCCCTCTTTCTCCGTGCTTGGTCCAACAATTATAGCTGGGCATGAAACCTTTCCGAATCACGTGGTCTTGAATGGTTCTCGGGTCAGAGTACTCCCTGACGTTCCGACACTTCTCACATGGACAAGGCATAAAATTATTCACTTTGTTTGCCTCAGCCACATCGAGAAATTTATGCAGGCCTGCAATAAACTCGGAACTGCGTCGTTCGCCGTACATCCATCGCATCCGTGCATCCATCTGCATCATATATATAATTAAGTTTATCAAATACCATTACAATAACATCTTGAATAGTGAAATGACCACCGTACATCGACACGTGCAATATTTCTGTATCAATTACATACGAAAGGATAAAGTTGCTAACCTCGGCCGAGGATATCATTTTGTGTGAACTTAAGTGTGGGTCGGGCATTTCATCGAACACATCTTGTGCGTGGCAAAGGAAAAAAAATAGCACCCACTTCCCACCAATCCAAGAGAAAAAAATTAGAGGAGAGAAGGGGGTGGGGGTTATTTATAGGCAGGGAGGGGTATTGGTCCCGGTTCTTGGCACGAACCGGGACCAAAGCTCCGCCGCACGCCACGTGTCTGGCTCTGGAGCTTTGGTCCCGGTTCGTGCCAAGAACCGGGACCAATACCCCCAACCGAACCGGGACCAATGGTCCACGGGGCCGTGGCAACTCGAACCGGGACCAGTGCCAGGCACTGGTCCCGGTTTTTACCTGAACCGGGGCTAATGGCTGGGGCGGCCCTGGACCAAAGATGGTTTTTCTACTAGTGACGTCTACAGCTAAGCATATATTGATAACATGTTTAAAATAGGAAAAATATGTGAGATTAGGAACATCACTGTTATCTGCAACACAACTTCATCCAAGATATCTGGTGGAGAAAAGGTTCACTATCTCTCCTCATTTTTCTCTCTTATCTCAGATTGATCTCATGCACAAACAAACCATCAACTATAATCTTAGAGATATCAAAACCTATAGCGCAACAGCTTGTAACACTACTAGGAAAACAGCTATAGATAGAATCACTTTTTGCGGCGCACCAAATAGGCATGCGTTTCTGTGGCGCATAGTTTTGCGTGCGCCGCAGAAAGTTTGGATTTCTGTGTTGCACAAAAACCATATGCGCCACAGAAATGTGTATTTCTGTGGCGCATAATGCTGTATGCGCCACAGAAAAGTTTCAAAAAATCAAAAAAATAAAAAAAATCAAAAATTTCAAAAAAAATAAAAAAACCAGAAAACTTCAAAAAATCCAAAAAGTCAACAATTTCAAAAAAAAGATTTTTTTTGAATTTTTTTGAACTTCTAAATATTTTTTGATTTTGTAGAAAAAATCTTCTTTTTGAAATAACTTTTATTTTTTTATTTTTTTAGAATTACATTTTTTCTTAAAATTTTGAATTTTTTGGATTTGTTGATTTTCTTTGAAGTTTTCGGGATTTTTTGATTTTTTTAATTTTTTTGGATTTTTTGAAACTTTTGAATTTCCTTTTGAAACTTTTAAAGTTTTTGAAATTTAAATACACATATATATATACACATACCACATATAAACTACACACACATCTATACAGATATATACACATACAAGGGTTAAGACTTAAGAGGACTGATATGATACTTATATTAATAAGAAATTTAGTATCATAAGGGTAGCTGAACTGAATAGAACTTAGAAGTTAAGCCTGCTTGGGTTGGATTAATTTGAGGATGGGTGACCTAGCGGGAAGTCATCAGTTCAAAAAATTCAAATATTTAGGTTTTTGCAAATTATTTCATTTTTTTCCTGATTTTTTATGAATTTGTTTTGCATTTTTTTTTTTGAAAATTCTGTGGCATTTTTTTGATTTTCTTGTTAAAATACACCCTATCATTTAGATGGACCATTGAACAGTCATGGAAATATAAGATCTACTGAAGACCCATTACATGGGTCACCAACTTACATCCTTTTAAACTTCCAAAGAAAATTATATTGCTGCTAATAATTATGCGAGCATGTTGTAGTGAAAGGCAACTACTTAATTTCATAAGTTCATCAACCAATGATGAATGTCAGCAAGAAATATTATACTTCATAATAAAGAGGGGGAAATGCTTTTGAACACTTAGAACTGTGCTTTCAAGATCCGCAGAAAAGGTTCTAGTAGTTGTACTTATACACATTAAGTTATTCGACCATGTAGTGAGAATACGGAAATCGACTTCTCAAGCGTTTGAATTACTTGTATGAGTACCCAATCTACACAAAAAGTAACTTGCACTTCAATGAAGAATGCAATTTGACGACACATGATTCTTTGGAAGTAACATTAAGTACATAGAGAGGATTTCTGAACTTCTTACCCAAAGGAGCAGATGAATTGGTCAAGACGAACCAAACATGGATCAACAGCTAGAAATATGGCACTGATTATTAGGCAATTATAAGTAAATCAAAGATTTGTTATACAAAATTGCAACAACAAACTATATATCTAACATGAAAAATCCTGCTCAAGTGAGCAGTTCTAGTCTAATCCAAAGCTGAGGTCAATTTGCCAAAAACCACAACCAAAACAATCTAATATCTGCAAGAAAAATGAAGATTAAGTAGAAACACAACAGATCAGCAACGATAAAACCTCTTGGCGCCCATCATCCCCTACCTTCCTCTCCAACCTCTAATGCTTCTGATAGATCTATGAATTTCTGACAACAAGTAGGACGTGTTTTAGAAAAGTAGACACCAGCTACAGTAAATAGAAGTAACTGTACATCTTAGCCTGGAAGCAAGCTGAAGAGATTACCTAGCTAGCTGATGGCGCTTCATCTAGAGAGCAGCAGGTGCAGGGCAAGTCCTACAGGCAGCAGCATCGCGACCAGAGGGATCTCCGCCGAGTCGCCGGCGGTGCCGGAGCAGAAGACGGTGGTGGCGCGGCAGCCATGCTGCTCGACGGACGGACGCGCCCGGGCTACCTCCTTCCACCGAGCTGGTCCTGTTCGAGGGAGTAGCGGGCGTCCACGCCTCCGAGCAGCAGCCGCCGTCAGCTACGCGTGCAGGCGAGATCGATGGAGCCATGACCTTCCCTCTGTCCCCCACGCCCCGACCTTCTGCAGCGCCATGGAGGCGCACCTCGTCCTAAAGCCTAGGGGCGTACTCGATCTGCTCGGCAAAGGAGCGGCCTCTGGGTGTGGAGCTTGGCCTCGAGGGCGGCGAGGTTATCCCGGAGCACGGAGATCTCCTCGTCCCGGTCGGAGAGGGCCTTAAACGGCGGCGCCGGTGGGCGAGGAGCTTCCAGGTCCTAGACGCCCCACCCAACCCGCCTCTCTGCCATCGCCAACAGAGCTCTTGCACGCCGGCCATGGCAGCCTCTTCATGGCGGCGCTGGGGGAGATGGGGCTGAAGAGCGAGGACGAGGTGGCGGCGGCAACGAACGAAGGGATTGAGATGGCGAGCGGCGCCGCAGGCTGGGAGGGGAGGTGGGTGCGGCGGCGGCGATTTGCTGGAGACGACCGGGCGGTCAAAGAAGTGAGGCGATTTGCACTACATTCTTGAACCGACTATGGCCCAACCGACCAAAGGCATCTCCACGGACGAAAGCACATAAGTAGGCCCACTCGAGACTGACCCTGACAAACGGGCCACAAAGTACTACTCCAGCGAATGAACTCGCTGCACGTGGATGCTCTCATAGGCTAGAAATCCTAGGGAGCTTAGTTCTCTTAGAGATACGGCTGGTTCAGGGCTCGTTTTGGATACGATCCGGCGGTGACGTGAGCTCATCACTGGAAGACGACGACCCGAAGGTACGCCCGCGCCTACATACTCTCCTGATTCATTAATGTACTAGATGAATGCCCGTGCGTTGCTACGGCTAGTCGACTGAAATACAAGAATACCATGTACAATGCAATTGGAGTAGTTTTTTCTGGCTAACGTCAAATCGGCTCAGAGTCACTCTCTTCCCCGTCGCTCACCTCCGGAAGCTACCCTAAATGCCACACCCTATATTCCACTCATATATATTTCGGACAATATTATGTGCTAACAACACTTTTTGCCTCTTCGAGCTTGTTTTCCCCGGAGGGGTAGAACAATATCTTCTAGCTAGTGTTCACGCCAGGGGTAGTGTGCTCTTCTCCACCAATATCAAAATATTATGTTTCTCCCAATTTAGATCTGAATCGGCCATCAACATAGAGATGGATAAACTAAAACTGGATAAATATTTGGCATGTCCTTGAAGCTCCAAATCGAATGGCCTAATCCCCATATGTAGTCTAGCAATAACATCTCCTTGAAGCTCTTCAAGACCCTTTAGCACCAGCATAATCAACCAAAGGAAGATGCAATAAATGCCTTGAAATACTACGGAATTGATACGAAGAGAGAATTAAAATATAGCCCTTGAAAATAAAGCAGCTTGCATTATTGTTTTTCTCATATTGATCTATTATTTCCATGTTACCATGTCCCAAAAATATGTTCTTTCATGCTATTTTTCAGTATCTCGGATGCATTGTGCCATTCAAAGTATGAAAAAATAGCACTATTGCTTGACAGCATCTAAAACAAAAATTAACTGAAAGGCTTAAGTGCAGCAAAACTTGGGTGATGTATAAAATTTTAGAAAAGTGGACGTTCAAACCTAATTTTTGATGATCCGACTATGGTATCTAATAAACCTAAATTGAGTTTCAAAGCTAACACTTTCCATGTGGCTACCAAAATTTGAAATAATTATTGTGACTCACAGAATGCGCAAAACAACTTAGTGAACTTGTGCACATGGCAACTATGCAGGAAACCTGTACTCAACACTTGCATATCAGGACGTTCATGGAACTGTTATACTCTTTTACAGAAGATTTTTTACAGAGGATCACATGCTGTTAGTACAAAAAATGTGCAGGTTGTGCAATTATTTCCTACACTGGGGCAACCGCTAGGCGCTAGATGACAACCTGCACAAAATACAATACTTTCAGAAGCAAGCTGATAATTAAAATGGCTTAAAATAGCGCCCCCAGAGGTTAGCGAAATCATGATTTGACAGTTCTCCTTATTTCCTAAGTTGGTTTGGCAAGTCAGCCTCCATGATTCCGGATTCTGAAAAATAGACATTGAGATGCAAAAGTGCACAACTAATTTGCATTCTTCAAATTCTCGTCTCGTCCATGATTGTACATTGAGATGCAAAAGTGCACAACTAATTTGCATTCTTCAAATACTCACTTTGGATCAGAGGACGAACGGAAATTGAAGAAGGACAGGTCGGAGCAACAACTGCTGGGTACCACGACGTCCTGCAAGGCCGTTGACGCAGAGGACCAGGAGTTGGCCACGATTGTGCTCTGGAAGCTCACACAAGATCGAGTCAGGACCTCAGATGGGAAGAACCAGCCGCTCAGATATCCTCCCCACCACCGCTGCTCCCCACTGGGTACGTTGGGTACGTTGACGACGAGGCATCCATGATCGGTAGCAGCAAGATCAACGTTGTCGATCCCCACCCCTGCGCTGCCAAGGACGCGGAGCCTTACTCTGGAGCCCTCGAAGACGTTGCGCCCGACCATTGCCCCAGAGCGCACGATGAGCGTGTCGCGGAGCATCTCGGGGGGAGGTCGTTGGAGCAGTCAGAGCAGTCGACGTTGTGGCAAACTCCCGGAGCAGCGCAACCCCCGCGGCACCGAGGACTGTTGGCTTGCCCTCAATGGCCTCTGCGGCGGATGAAGGCGGGGACTCGGTAGACGTGGCAGGGGCGGTGGCGGTCCAGAGCAGGGGGAGGGCAGGAGGACAGAGGGGGCGACGCTGGAGCAGGTAGCGCTCAGGCTAGCGCGAGCTTACGGGTCGTCGGGGCGTGCGCGTGGTTTTCTTATTTGGCCGGCGGCCGGCCCATGTTAGCGATGGTAGAAAATATTGGCAGAAAATGAGAGGACTCACCGACTCCCATTTAATCTCTACTACAAAAGAACGAAGTGTCCTGTCTCGGCCAGACGGACGAAATCGTTTAAGGCATGACGGACGAAATCTAATTATTTGGCCATGCAAGGTTAGAGGACATTAAATGCCCATAATTGTATAGAAACTTGCCTGATTATGATAGGATTTTTTCCTCCCTTGCCTCCTTCACCGGCGGACATCCCCTGCCTCACTATTTTTGGTTCGATTCCGGCTACCCGTGCCATTACTCTGTGGAGAGCATCGCAATCACGAGCGCGTCCGGCATCTCGTCAAGGTTGCCCACGCGTCCGCCGTGTGCTGCCGCCGCCATGGCCGAGTCCTGCAGTTCATCAAGTGCCACAACGGGCAGCTCATCAAGGTCGCCCGCCATCCGCAAAGGTTTCCATCCCCCCCCGCCGGCCGCGCAAGGTGGCCCGCTGCTCTCTCCGCCATGGTCGCGTCCTGCTCCTGCAGCTCGTCAAATCTGAATAATGGTTAGTACTCGGTGTACAGCCAAGCTCACGGCGCCGCCCTACCTTCCCCTTCCTCCTACAGATCCAGAACGACACGTCCTCAATGGCTGGATCCTGGCGGCATGGATTGTGGGATTGGAGGCGAGGAAGGACCAGACGAAGGTCGAACAGAGCCGGGCACATCGGCGCCATGATAGTCGAGGACGTGCACAGTGTTAAAGGTATACATGTAATAAGTAGACATAGACATTGTACAATACACGATTGTGTTCGGTATGGTATACCGACACATAAGTGTCCATGTAAGCCATGGTAGAGGCATGTTTGTCTACCCTATATCAACACGTACCCCGAGCCTCGGAGAGGCATCAGTTCCGCTCACGTACTTTGACATGGTATCAGAGCCTCGATCTCTAACCTAGCCGCCGCCGCCGCCGCTGGAAGCTTCTTCCGCCGCCGCCACACCCCTACCACAATCTCTTGATCGGAAAAATCCTACACCAAAACAACCTACGATCTCCCGATCAGAAAACCCCACAATCCACACGATCTCGCGATCGGAAAACCCTACGTCCGCTACGATCTCCTCTGATCGAAAAACCTCCCCGTCGGCTTCATGGCGTCCTCATCTTCGACCACGCCCCTGCTTGCCGCCCTGGGGAACGCTCCTTCCCAAAAATTGACGAGGTCTAACTTCCTGTTCTGGAAGACCTTGGTCTACCCCGCCCTCCGTGGTGCTCAAGTGTTCGATCTTCTTGATGGCATTGAGACTGCCCCGGCGAAAACCCTGGAGCTGGACACGGACGGAAAGAAAACAACAGTCCCAAATCCTGCCTACAGTGCATGGTTGCTTCGGGACTCCACGGTGATGACTTGGATCCTCAACTCCTTCTCACCGGAAATCCTCGCTCACTTCGTCGGCATCAAGTCCTCTGCCGGTGTGTGGGCCGTTATCAACAAGATGTTTAGTGCAGGCTCCCGTGCCAAGATCAACCAGCTCCGGGGCGCCCTCAATGGCACGAAAAAGAATGATCTGACTGCCGCCCAGTTCTTCGCAAAGATGAAAGGCTTCGCTTCCGAACTTGCTGCTGTTGGCAAGCCTGTGGAGGAGGATGAGATGATCGGCTACATCGTCAATGGACTGGATGGCAGCTACAACGACGTTGTGGCAGCTGTCAATGGTAACAATCTGATCACATTAGATGACCTGTATGCTCAGCTTTGTGCACATGATATGCGCCAGGACATGCTTGCTGCTACAGGACAAGAAGTTGCCTTCACCTCGTCTGCCAATGCTGCAAACCGTAGTCACCCACGTGGTAATGGTGGAAGCCCTAGTGACCGCGCCCGCTCTGCTGATCGTGGAGAACGCGGTGACCGCGGTGACCGCGACCGGCGTGGTGATCGCTATTACAGTGCGTGTGGTGATCGTGACCGTGAACGCTATGACAGTGCGCGTGGTGATCGTGACAGTGGACGCGATTACCGTGATCGCTATGATAGACAAGATGACCGCAGACGTGATGCTGGCCGTCGATGTGATGACAGACGTGATGACAGGCGCGATGATCGCCATGATGATAGAGGACGCCATCGTGGACATGGACGCGCCCCTACTCCCTATGTCAACGTTACATGCCAGATATGCAAAATACATGGTCATTCTGCTTCTGATTGCTGGTGGCGTGTCAAGGATGGTCCTCGTTATGATTCAGATAATGATGCTGGTCGTTATGAAAAAGGTGCCAATGTGGCCAACATTGGCTCATATGGTGTAGATACCAACTGGTATCCCGACAGCGGCGCTACTGATCACATCACCGGTGAACTTCACAAACTCACCACCTATGACAAGTACAAGGGCCGTGATCACGTGCACACAGCTGATGGCAATGGTATGTCTATAAGTCATATTGGTTATTCAATGTTGCATACTCCCCATAGTAATTTACATCTCAATAATGTCCTTCATGTTCCTAGTGCTTCTAAGAATCTTGTTTCTGTTCATAAACTTACTCGTGACAATCATGTGTTTATTGAGTTCCACCCAAATTTCTTTTTGATTAAGGACCAGGAAACTCGAAGAACTCTGGTTAAAGGGCCGTGTCATGGTGGTCTCTACCCGCTAGTGCCTTTCTCTACCGGGTCACCCAAGCAAGCTTTCGTCACAATAAAGCCATCGTCTTCTACATGGCATCGCCGCTTAGGACATCCCTCTTCGTTCGTGGTGCAGCAAGTTCTTAGGAAAAATCAGATTTCGTTTACTCCTAAAATAAATCCATATGTGTGTGATTCTTGTCAGTTAGCTAAGAGTCATCAGTTGCCATACCCTGTTTTCACTAGTGTATCTACTGTTCCTTTGGAACAAGTATTTTCTGATGTATGGGGTCTAGCACCTGCTTCTGTAGGGAAACACTTATACTATGTAAGCTTCATTGATGATTTTAGTAAATTTACATGGATCTACTTGCTCAAGAACCGTTCTGATGTTTATCAAATTTTTCTCAACTTTCAAGCTTTTGTTGAGCGCAAGTTTGATAGGAAAATAATTACTATGCAAACTGATTGGGGTGGCGAGTATGAAAAACTTCATGGTTTCTTCCAGAAAATAGGCATCACACATCATGTTTCTTGCCCCATGCACACCAATAGAATGGTTCTGCCGAACGCAAACATAGACACATTGTTGAGGTTGGCCTTGCTTTGCTTGCACATGCATCTATGCCACTAAAATTTTGGGATGAAGCTTTCCTCACAACCACCTTTCTTATCAATTTACTTCCTAGCAAAGTGATTGGTTTTGATACCCCTGTTGAGCGTCTTCTCCACACTAAACCCAACTATGAGTCTCTTCGCATTTTTGGCTGCGCTTGTTGGCCAAATCTTCGTCCCTACAACAAAAGAAAGCTTGCTTATCGCTCCACACGCTGTGTATTCTTGGGTTATAGTCCTCGTCACAAAGGTGTTAAATGTTTAGATGTTTCCACTGGACGTGTCTATGTCTCTCGGGATGTAATTTTTTATGAAAGTGTGTTTCCTTTTGCTGAGCTCCATCCTAATGCTGGTCGACGTCTCCGCAATGCCATTCTTCTTTTACCCTCACATTCATCTTCTAATACTAATGGGGATATCCAACTTGATGATCATATGCCTTTACCCATTGTTCCTGTTGTTGCTAATCATACACAGGATAATGCACACCCTGCTGGTTCAGATGACAGCAGCTCTGAAGATGGTTCGGATGATTCAAATTTTGATGAAAACAGTGAAGAAAATGGTTCAAATGATGAAGAAACAGATTCCACACAAAATGACGAAACTGGAGCTGAAAACGAGGCAGAATCTGGTTTGGATCCTGCGCCTTCTGATCCCGAAGACGATTTGTCGCCTGCGCTGTCTCCTGTGTCAGACCGCATGCAGCCGACAGCAAGCATGGACCAGTTGCCGCCTGCCTCGTCAGGGCGGTCGCCGACCGTGTCGCCATCCTCGTCTGCGCAGGACCAGTCGCCGTTCGCCCTGTCACGGACGCCTGCTGGCTCGCCCGTGCGTCTCCCGCGCGTGTCCCCAACCTCGCATGCAACCCAGTCGCCGTCTGCCATGTTGCCGACGTCCACTGGCTCACATGAGCTGCAATCATCAGGCAATGATGAGGAATCTGGATCCCCTGTGACGAGTGCTGCTGCTGCTCCGCCTGTGCCTACTGGTCGCACCAGGCTACAACAAGGCATAAAACAACCGAAAGATTTCAAAGATGGAACAGTTCGGTATGGAAAACAACCGAAAATTTATAATGATGATCATATTCGTTTTAGTATGCTTGCTTCTACAGGTGAACCTCGTTCTCTGTCTGAAGCTCTTGAGGATTCAAATTGGCGCAAAGCAATGGGGAATGAATATGATGCATTGCTCCAAAACAAAACGTGGTATTTAGTTCCACCAAGCTCCAACAAAAATCTGATTGACTGCAAGTGGGTATATCGTATCAAGAAACATGCAGATGGTACAATTGACAGGTATAAAGCTCGTCTTGTTGCAAAAGGATTTAAACAAAGATATGGTATTGACTATGAAGATACTTTTAGTCCAGTTGTTAAAATTGCTACCATTAGACAGTCCTATCTATAGCAGTCTCTAGAGGTTGGAAGTTGAGACAACTTGATGTGAAAAATGCCTTCTTGCATGGTATTTTGGAAGAGGAAGTTTACATGAAACAGCCACCGGGTTTTGAAGATCCCAATGCTCCTCATCATGTTTGCAAACTTGATAAAGCTCTATATGGACTCAAGCAAGCACCTCGAGCATGGTATTCTCGACTCAGTTCCAAATTGTCTAATCTTGGTTTTGTTCCTTCTAAAGCAGACACTTCCTTATTTCTTTATCAAAAATCTGATGTCACAATATTCATGTTGATGATATAATTGTTACAAGTTTGTCAGATCATGCCATTCCTGCCTTGCTCAAGGATCTTAATGAACACTTTGCTATCAAGGATCTTGGAGAGTTACATTTCTTCTTGGGAATTGAAGTAAAGAAAATACAGGATGAAATATTGTTGACTCAAGAAAAATATGCCTCCGAATTGCTTGCCAAGGTGAATATGAATCAATGTAAGCCAGAAAACACTCCATTGTCTTCCACCGATCCTCTTTCTGTAAATGAAGGGGACCATCTCGGCCCTGAAGACAACACAAAATATCGCAGCATAGTTGGAGGTTTACAATATCTTACTCTCACTCGGCCATACATCTCTTATTCAGTAAATAAGGTTTGTCAATATTTGCATGCTCCTACTACTGCTCATTGGGCCTCTGTTAAAAGAATACTGAGATATGTCAAGGGTACAACCAAGCTTGGAATTACATTTCAGCAATCTTCATCTACACTCTTGAGTGCTTTTTCAGATGCAGATTGGGCAGGTTATCTTGATGATAGACGTTCTACTGGAGGTTTTGCAATATTTGTAGGATCAAATCTAGTTTCATGGAGTGCAAGGAAACAAGCTACCGTCTCAAGGTCTAGCACAGAAGCCGAATACAAGGCCTTGGCCAATGCTACAGCAGAATTAATTTGGGTTGAAGCACTTCTGAAAGAACTTAGAGTTAACTTGAAGGAAAGACCTTGTTTATGGTGTGACAATATTGGTGCAACATATTTGTCATCAAACCAGTTTTTCATGCTCGCACAAAGCATATTGAAATTGATTTTCATTTTGTGAGAGAACGTGTGGCAAGTAAGCTCTTGGATATCAAGTTCATATCAAGTAAAGATCAAGTTGCTGATGGTTTTACTAAATCTCTTCCAGTGAAGAATCTTCATGAATTTAGGCGTAATCTAAATCTTGTGCAAGTTTAGATTAAGGGAGGGTGTGAAAGGTATACATGTAATAGGTAGACATAGACATTGTACAATACACGATTGTGTTCGGTATGGTATACCGACATATAAGTGTCCATGTAAGCCACGTTAGAGGCATGTTTGTCTACCCTATATCAACACGTACCCCGAGCCTCGGAGAGGCATCGGTTCCGCTCACGTACTTTGACACACAGCAGGAGCGGCGGGCACAACGCGGACGTTTTCCGGTGCAAGGCTGCACCTGCAGCCTCAGTATCGTGCAGGCGCAGTGCAGCGTGCTAGACGGTTGTGCCACCCTGGGCGAGGTCCCTGAGAGCAGCAGTCGAATCAGGAGCGTGCTCGTGGGTCTGCGTCCCACGTCAGCAGTGGTTGTCGAGGGAGGGAGAAAGCTGTGGGGGCTTGTCTCCGCTGAAGGTCAAGGTCGTAAGAGGTGCAGCTGGTCGACGGCTGCAGATCGACGCCGGGGAGAGAGAAAGATTGCATGACGGAGAGGAAGATACTTGCATCTGGCCTCCACGACCTGGCCACCGGTGGTATGGATTCTGCATCCACAAGCTGCTACTCCACGACTCCCACTGCGGTTGATGCTCCTTCAATCTCCTTGCCGGCTCCTCTGGATGCATCCTTAACACAGCAAATTGATGAACTCCCTGCATAGTGAATCAAGAACTCACAGTGACAGTGGGCAAAAAAGCTCAAGGACGTGTGAATTTATGCAGATATTTTAGGTCCGAGTAAAGTGTAGAATCACATGTACATTCACACACCCCCTGTAGAATACGATTTTATGAGTTGCAACTTCAATAGTAACAGTCACAAAAAAGTCTTGATACGACAGAAAAAGATATAACATTAAAAAATTCCTACTGAAATACATAGGATCCAACAAACAGATTTTTCGGTACACAACTAACAGTTGTAATTAAAATCTAACCGTTAGACTACTAAAAATACTTAAATGTTACTACCTACGCGAGACATCTTACCAAAATAATAACATAAATTTTATATAATTTTTTTATAAAGTTAAATTATATAAAAATGTTGTATATAAATACTAAATATCATTTTACCCATACGCACCCATTTAATAAAGGTTAAATTGGACAGGTTTATGTTGCAAAAAAACAAGAACTAGAAAATCATTAACATAGCTAGCCATGTGCAACTCCGTTTGGACTTCGCCGCGACTCGTTCTCTGTTGGAGGAGATAATAGAAGGAGGGCGAACTCGGGGTAGGATTACACAGGTCGATAGACCTTGCAACAAAATTTTGATCACACAAATGTTATCATCCGAATCTTGATATTTTTTCATCTCTCGTTACAACGCACGGGCATGTTTCTTAGTAGTAAAGATAAAATACCATTTCAGTGCCAACCGTTGAATACTTTTCTCGCCAATCCCATACATCACGCTGCAAGCGGGAGTGGCCCGGCCGCGGCGCCGCATATTTGGGCCAAATTAGATGCACACGCGAGATTCCACGGAAATGCAGGAAAAATAAACGGCGTATGCGGGCCGGCCCACGGTTGCCGCATCGTGCCGTATATCGCAGCGACCAAACCGTCAGACTCGTGGTCGTCTTCCCCACAAGCGCCGCCGCCGCCGTGCCACTCCCGAACGCCCGTAGCTCCGCTCCTCCGCCTCGCCGCGTGTTCCCGGTGCGCTGTCTAGATCCTCCCCATCCCGACTTCCTGTAGCTCTGGCCGATTCCGCGGGGAATTTCTCACCATTTCAGCAATTTCCAGATATTTTAGCTCTAGGATTGGGATTTTGGCGCCGTGGCCCACGGGATGAGCGAGGATGGCTGTGCGTGGGATGAGCGAGGATGGCTGTGCGTGGGCTCGAGATGCCGCGGAGCACGGCCGAGACCGCCGTCCGGTCCATCGGCCTCGGCTACGACGTCGTCGCCGACGTCCGCCTCAAGTACTGCAAGCAGCGCGGCAAGCCGCTCCATCGAGCTCGACCGCGACGGGTCCAAGACATCGTGCTCCCCGACGGCCTCACCGTCGCCGGCGCGCCCAGGTCCATCATGTGCGTACGCTCGCTCGCTAGCCTAGCGCCTACGCGGCACGCACGGCGCCGCAAAAATACGCGGCGCCAACGCGGCTATACGCGGTACGTGCGGGCTCCCGCAGTGTGTTCCGTTTGCACCCTGACCCATACATGGTTAACACTTTTCTTTCGAACTGACGTGATTAACACACTTAACCGCGTAAACAACTACTCCCTCCGTTCCAAAATAAGTGTCTCAAGTTTGTCCAAAAATGGATGTATCTAGACATGTTTTATGTATAGATACATCCACTTTTGTGCAAATTTGAGACACTTATTTTTGAACGGAGGGAGTATACTATATCTCTTAACCGCTTTACTTTATGTTTTTCCGCGTGCAAGTTGAGAATGGGCAGGTTCATTTGGGGAATTGAGATCAGCCAGTTCCAGTTAGCGAAGGTTCAAGAGTTGCCTCCCCAGGAGGTCGTGTTCCTAGCTGCGCGGTGATCATAGTGTGGGGATGTCGGCGTCACCGGAAACTATTTGAACGGTACGCGGCTTCTTCGTCCCCGGCACGTCGCTTATCTGGTGGAAAGATACCAAAAATGCAATACCACAACTAAGAGGATACCCACTAACTATCTACACCCTTCATTTCATCAAGATTCGTGCAACAAATTTATCAAAAAATGTTCAAATGTCAATGCATTATCAATAATTGATGGATTTATGTAATTTAAATTTTAGATTCCTGTACTAACATGATTTTTTTGTGCATGCATTGACAAAAATAATAATTTAAACCCACGCATTAACATATTTTTTAGTTTTTTTAACACATAAAATAGTAGGAATAATATGGTTCGTTGGATGCAAAATCAACGGTCATGATAAGCGGTGGGTATCCTCTTAGTTGTGGAAAAACCGCGTTGGGAAAGATACCGGCCAGACGGCAAGTTTTGGTCTAATATGGCAGGCTGTTCGATATTCCGTTACCCAGGCACACCGTTATGGACCCATTTTCTGAAAGCTACAGTTAGGAGAGACGGGTCGATTTACTCTTTGGAGTTTGGACCATGATCACAACTTGCACCGATGGCTACGGATAGGGTTTGATCACTGGAGTTCGGAGTTCTTCCAATTATCCATTTCTCGTGGTGTGGCCAGCTAGAGTTGAACTCGGCCAGAAAAGAACTCCCGTCATCCCGTGTTCTGGCCTCCCTATGATCGCACGATAATGCATGGGTGCGGTCGCTGCGTCATGACTGTGCCTTTCCCGATGTTTTCTCTCTCTCTCTTTTTAAACAACAAATGGCACCTGACGCCTTAATTTTATTCAGCTCAACTGCGGTGTACACACCAGTTATTATAAATTCCGGCAACAAAGTTGTTTGAAGTGCTAACATTGCAGGACAGCGATCCGAGGAGAGAAGACGGGTTTAGCACCCAATGATTGGTCGATCTAGCCAACGCCTAAGGACATGTTTAGCACAATTGTTAGCCACACCATTAAAATCCTTTCTTGATATGAAATATTTGCACCAAAGTTTCCGAGGTGGCCTGCAAGTAGTCTGCAACTATTTCTCTCGAATCCCATCGGAGCAACGCGCTGTTAGTCTTCTGCCCGCTGCCACTTTAGCAAAGACCTGGTTATCAGTAAGAAAAGTAGGGCACTGAATCTGTAGGATTTGCACTAGGATTGCCGCCAAAAGTAGAGATTTCGGCTCGACTTGAAAAACTGAAGAAGATCTGCGTGCATAATACAACTTTCTGCCGTTCTGATGAAGACTCCGATGCCCGTGACCTGATGAGCTTCGGGGTCCAGAATGACCCTGCATTTTCAAGAAGCATCGACATAAATTACAGGTCCTCGAATTGTTCAATCTCTAGCAATTATCGATTCTTCAAAAGTTCTCCCGGATGATGGAGGTATCTAGCGGTAAGTATTCGGGCATGCCTCTTGTTCTGCAAACTGAATTTTTTTATTATGCCGTCTACTACATATTTATATTTTTGTAGACTCTGTTGTGCTGCCAAGCGCAGAGCTTTGTAAGACAAAACAGTTATCCTAAAGCGGATGACCCACGATTTATCGGGCCGTGAGAGGTGTAGGTTGAAAGTATCTCTCTTGAAGAACCCTGCAATCAAGATATAAGAAGACTCTCGTATCTCTAACTCACGTAATACAATTGTTGATTGTATAGGTGCACTAGTTCGCTCCGGTGAAAAGATACCGGCTAGTGGTGGTCTAACATGGCAGGCTGACTGGCTGATCGATATTCTGTTACCCATGCATCACTAACTATATGAAAGATGAGCACTTTAGCGAGCTCTCAGCCCCCACGCAGTGTAGTAGCTACAGTGTTGAACAGTTCCGTGGTGGGCCCCACGCCTCATGGCGCGGATACATTTTCCAAAAACCGACAAGGAAGCCCAGAAATTACACCGCAAAACCTCCAATTTTCCGAAGCGAGGGACCTAAACATAATTTTCTCAGAAACCCAGGGACTCCGCTGCAAAAATTCCGCAGAGCCCCCCTCTCCCTTCTCTCTCCCACGCGCCTCCGGAAGTCGCCGCCGGCCGCCGCGCTCGCTGCCGCTGCTCCGGCCTTCCCCGCTCAAATCGCTGCCCACGACGAGGTGCGCCGTCGCGTCCTCTCTCTGCTCGCCGAAGATCGCTCGCCGGGACGCCGTTGTGCCGCTGGAATCATCCGCGCCGCACCCCCGTCCACCGCCGCATTTCCACGACGCCGGCGACGCTCCGGCGACGCATAAGCGGCGGCGCCGCCACCTGAGGGCAGCTCACGCCCGCGCGCGTCAGACGCGACCCGCCGCGCGTCCCAGCTCGCGCTGGATCGACGCCGACGACGTCCACGCCGCCGCCGTGGAGCTCGGCTGCTGCTGGGCTGGGCCGCCTCCTGCACGGCTGCCTCGGGTTTTCCCCCTTTTTTCCCCAAATTTTTTGCATCTTTTCAAATCCACCTCCAAATAAATTCATACCAGTTTCCAAAAAAAAGTAAAAAACAACACAGACATTTCAAATACTTCGTAACCTTTCCAAATTATTCCAAATTACAAACAAAATTGTGAAAACCAAAATAGCCATTTCAAATACATTGTAATCTTTTCCAACTTATTACGGATCTTGTAATCTACACAAAAAAACAATTTTACAACTTTGTTTTCAACTCAGATAAAAACCACAAAAATAATATCAGCAATAACTTATTTGCCAACTAAAAATAATTGAACGGAAAAACAAAACCTAAAATTGAACATGATTTCAATAATTTAAAACACTTTATATAAATTTGTTTACGGTATTTAAACAATCTTCAAATACTACTAAATGTTGCAAAAGCAGTGACTTTAACTATGTCCATCAGAACAATACGCAAATTATATCAGAATAATCACAACTAAAATGCTAACTACTTACAACATACAATCAAATTTCAAATTGGGATATTCCAAACTTTCAAATAACTACCAAATCTGACCCTCTTACATCTGCAAAAAAAAATCGAATCTGAAAAACTTCCCAATTTGAACGAATTTGGAAATCTAAACAATTTTTACCCGCAAGAATTCAAGCCAACTTTAAAAAAATTGTGAAAACCAAAATAATCATTCCACATACTTTGTAACGTTTTCAACAAAATATATTTGCAATTCATATTTCAACAACCTTTTAAAAAAGATACTCCGTATTTCAAATTTATCAAACGGCCACGACAATAAATACCCACCGACAAAATATAAGAAATATTATCAGAGTGCTAGGGAAAAAATGTTAACTATTTTGGCAAAACAAACAAATAAGTTTAAACAATTAAAAATTGACCAACTTTTAAACATAGATTTTTTTTGAATTCCAACAAATTTCGAACTACCAACTTCAAAAAATGAATATTTATGAATTTTAAATGTTCTGCAAATGTAAGCAATTTATAACCGTTGAAATAATTCAAATCTGGAAAACTTAGCAAACATAATTTTTTTTAAATATGCACAACTTTTGAACATAGATTTTCCAATTTTACCGCTACGACATGTCAAACAAATTTGAATATTCTAAAATTTCAGCCGCTTTTCAAATCTAACCATTTTACTAACGTGAAAAGAATTCAGCTCTAAATAATTTTCCATTTGGACTAATTTTCGAAATCTAAACAACTTTCAAACATAAGCTCTCTTTGCATTCCAACAATTCTCAAATCTACACAATTTTTAAATGTAAACATTTTCAAATTCCAATTTTATCAGACAGGTGCGGCGTGACGCCGCGCCAAATTACAACTAGTACCGCTAAAGACCCATTTCGTGAAAGCTACAGTTAGGAGAGAAGACGGGTTGATTCACTCTTTGGAGTTTGGATCGTGATCAGAAACTTGGATCGACGGCTGCGAATAGGTGATCAAAAACTTGCATGGACGGCTGAGGATAGGGTTTGATCAGTGGAGTTGGGAGTTCTTCCAATTTGTCCATTTATCGTGGTGTGGCTTAACTAATAGAATTTGGCCAGAAAAGCACTCGTCAGCTAGCTTATTAACGTTCCGTGCATCTTGGAGTATTATACAGGTTTCCATTTTATAGGGCTAGTTTGGGGCTCGTTTTGGATACGATCTGGTGAGCTCATTACTGGAAGACGACGACCCGAAGATACGCGCTGGGCCACTGTATAAATTACCATTTCAGTGCCAACCGTCGAATACTTTCTCCCCAATCCCATACACGGTTAACACTTTTTTTTCGAACTGTCGTGATTAACACACTCAATACATACAAGACGGCGTAGACAACTAGATCTCTTAATCGCATTACTGTATATTTCTCTGCATGCAAGTTGAGAATGAGCAGGTTCATTTGGGGAAGAAGATGATGTTGAGATCGGCCAGTTAGCGAAGGTTCCAAGAGTTGCCTCCCCCGGGAGGCCGAATTCCTGGCTGCGCGGTGATCACCTAGTGCGGGGAGGTCGGCGTCACGGAAGCTAGCTAGCGCGCGCGCACGGATGGACGGAATATTGGAGGGGTACGCGGCTTCGTCGTCCCCGGCACGTCGTCCCCGGTGGAAAGATACCGGCCAGTGGTGGTCTAACATGCCAGGCTGACTGGCTGATCGATATTCCGTTACCCATGCATACCGTTATGGACCCATCTTCTGAAAACTACAATTAGAAGAGAAGACGGGTCGATGGACATTCCGGAGTTTGGCCCGTGATCAGAAACTTGCGCCGATGGCGGCGGATAGGGTTTGATAACTGAAGTTAGGAGTTCTTCCAATTGTCCATTTAGCGTGGTGTGGCCCACCCAACTAATATAAGAAGGTGTGTTTGATTCACTGGCTATCCCCTGAGTGGTTAGATAGCCATTTTTTAGTGGTTGTCCCATGTTTGGTTTAGGGGGTTAGATGAATAGGGATAACCAGAATCTGAAAAATATGCTCCCGAAATGATGGTTGTACTCATCCGGCCAAAAGTGTCGGATGAGGGCAACCATTTTCAGCTCACGCGCTAGACTCACTCGCGAAAACCGTTTTCGTCCCCAACTGCACCCACTCACCTCCCGTGGCTCTCCTCTCTCCATCTCGGTCAGTGGCGGGGACGTCCTGTCCCTGTCTTGGCCTGGGTAGCAGAATGACGAGATGGGCCGGTCGCACGGAACAACGCAGGATGGGTTGGTCGTCCTTTCCCTCCTCTCTTCGACACCCTTAAGCCCTTGCTCTCTGCTGCTTCTGTGACGGCCGATGGACACGAGCATACTAGGAAATTAGTGCGGCATGCAATGCAATCACATGAGAGAGCTAGCTAGAATCAATTTTGCAAGCCAGCTAGATAGGAAATTAATGCTGCATATACTGATCTCCTTTTTTGTTTACACAATTGCAGACGGTGCCGCATGCCCGAATTTCTTCTTGAGATGGAGGAAATACTATTTATGATATGTATTTGTTTAATCAAAGATAAAACATATATTGGGTAATCTCACCACCTTGTGGCATAGTGGTCATCACAACAATATATCCACTTTTCATCCTGCCAACCAAACACAAAACAGGCTACCATCAACCACATTTAATACTTCAAACCAAAAAGGAAAAATGGCTATCCTAACCAGGTGGTTGGGATGCCCTCATCCCCCAAACCATATCCACTGAACCAAACACATCATAAATCCCCCAGAAAAGAACTCCCGTGTTGTGGCCTCCCTAAGATCGCACAATAATGCATGGGCATCATAGCACATGACTCAGCCGACTGATTCTGGCCAAAATATTGGTCGCGCTCCGCACGGGCGCGTCCTTCTGTGCACCGGGGGGGGGGGGGGGGGCAACCCATGGGCTTGGTAGTTACATAGTAATATTGCACGTTCTTTCCAATCACACACATGTACTCCCTTCGTTTCTAAATATAAGATGTTTTAGGTGCCTCACATGTTATCCGTGTGGTAGAGAGATGGTTGTTGGTAATGGACAAAAAACTCACTTTTGGGGAGATGCTTGGTGTGGTTATACTGCTTTGAAAGATAAATTTCCTGATCTCCTGAAAATCTATAATAAAAATAATATCACTGTGGCTGAAGCTGCACGGAGGAGATGGCATCTCACTTTGAGAAGATGGCTGCCGGCTCAGTTGCAGACCAACTCAGAGAAATGCAAAACATGCTTTATGGTGTAGCTTTGAACATGGAAAGTGACAAACCAGTGTGGAAATGGACTAAAAATGGCCAATTCGGTGTCAAGTCCCTATATCATTCCTTGAGCAATGTTGGGATTGATAGATCTTTTAAGCATCTGTGGAAATCAAAAATTCCACTCAAAATCAAGATCAGGCTATGGTTGATCTGGCACAATGCCATTGTAGCAAAAGATATCTTGTCAATGAGAAATTGTGTTGGAAATGTCAAATGTCAGTTGTGTGATGAAGATGAGACCATCCACCACTTGTTTTTCACATGTTCAGCTGCAAAGTTTGTGTGGACCATAATTGCTAAGGCTATTGGTGCTCCAACCCGGCCTGGGACCTTCTCTCAATTATTGGATTCCACAGTTTCTCCCTGTTAGCAGGAACATACAGATAACTTTGCTTGCTGCAGTTTGTTGGGCTATTTGGAAAACTCGCAACAAAGCTTGTTTCGAAGGTAAACTCATCAAAAATCCAAACGAACTAATTTGTTACTTGTGTGTTTTTGTTAAATACTGGGCAGGTTTACACAATTCTATAGATCTGGCGGCTCTTCGTGCTGGTGTAGACACGCTGCTAAACCTAGCCACGCCACAGAATGCAGCTCGAAGCTACTCTAGCCCAAGGCAATTGGATGGTCCTCGAGAGAGTGGAGATGGAGCTTGATGTTCTTTTCTCTTATCAGGAAAAAAGTGAAGCTGCGAGGTGACTGATGAAGTCTGAAGATGATTGATGTCTTGCTGCTTTCAGGTCGATGTTGAAAAAAGGAGAAAAAGAGGTGAAACTTCAGTTGGGAGTTGCGAAGGTGGAAATGAGGTTGTCTGGTTCTCATTTCTGCTTTCTTCTTGGTTCTTTGTGCATCATTTTGGTGTTGTAATATGTCAGTTGCGCTAGATGTGCTAAAACTTCTCTGAAACCTAGTTCTAAGATCCTCCCTGGTTTTTCACTAGCAATGGCGGTGAACTGAAAGTTACTTGTCGTTGTAAGATTAGACCTCTTTTTCTTTTCTTTTCACCTGGATGCTATCGGTTGGGCTGTATTTCGTTATCCGATGATAACGAAATTCGATCCGTGGGGATCATGTGGAATAAAAGTTGACTAGGTGTGGACCCAAATGAGTGAACATACACACTAAAACGTGTCTAAATGCCTGTAGATACATGTGAATGTGGAAAATAGCTAAAACATCTTATATTTAGGAACAAAGGGAGTACATGCTAGTTTCATTGTTATTTTTCTCTACTCGCTTCATACATGCCCCGCACTTTTTGTTGCTGCGTGTTGGCTATTTGCTGCATCGACCAACGACGTTCGACGTAGTTAGCCTTTCACTGCACGCACGCAACTAGTTGGTAATTGTCGTGGATATTTGTAACATCAGGTCGCAAGCTGCATCTAATCAGGGGCGGAGCTAGAGCAGTCAGCACCAGGGTGCCTACAGGTGCGCCCCACTGCATAAAATCATCTTTTGTGCGGTGCACCCATGGTGAAATTTGTTGTTTTCCAAATAATTTCATTTTGCCTAGTGTTATGTGCACCCCAAGCAAGCTGTAGATCCGCTACCGCGTCTGATGTTGCCTGAACATATTTGTCAGAAACTAGGTTGGACGCCGAAGCCTAGGCTATGTGGTGCATGCCATGCAATCACCTGACCAAGTCAGCACTTATCCTACTCAAAGTGAAGTCCTCTGAAACTACACCTCGTGACACCGTCCGACCCCTCCAACGCTCGTGACTTTAACTATTTCTAGGAGACAATGAAGGACTGGAACGTGACCGGCGTCGTTGGATGTAGTGCCAGCGAGCCTCAGGGGAGCCGGATTTGTGGCCGACGGTATCGAACTAGGTTCGTCTTCTCCAGCGCCGATGGGGCTCCAGTGAGCTGGGTGGCCGACGACGCCGTATCGGCGAAATCTAATCCACCATGGACGATGGTACAGCCAAGTTTTTTTGACGATTTTTTGATGTTGCGTACGTTCAACAAATGCGTGCGAGTTTCGTAACGAAAGCACACACGATATGTTGCAATGCTTTTCCACAAGTTGTGTTACCGTTAGATTTTTGATGTTGCATAAACTGTTTAAAAATGAAAAAAACTTGTATGCGTTTTATTGGGAAAGGAGACGCCAGATGTTGCATGGTTTCTTGGAGATTGCTACAAGTTGTGTGTTTACTCGGATTTTTCGGTGATGTTTACATGTGTTTTTTGAACTGTTGCAAACTCATGTTTTTTGTTGCAATCATTTGTGACATTTGTTGACATAGTTGTTGATTTTTGTTGCATTTCAAATCTATGGTAAATTAATTGTTTTCTTTGCCAAATTTTCATTGTTGCAAACCCATTTTTTGTTGTAACAGATTGCGATTATTGTTGAAATTATTGGAGATTTTTATTGCAAATCAATCTGTAGAAAAATGATCGTTGTCTCATTACTGAGGAGAGAGACAAATAGGGTGTACCGATATTTATCCGACTGCGAGTACAACGATCACGAGGGAGACGATGGAGCAGCGGGAATGGGTCTGGGTTCGCTGATCTAGCGCCGATGGGGCTACATCGAACCGGGTTTGTGGATGGTGGTGTCAAATCTATGTGTTTGGGACCGCCACAGACGAGGGGTTGAGGTTAATTAGCCATGTGTGATGTTGCATAGAATCACCATATATATTGTGAACGTATAGGCCAAATGTTGTGAAAGTACAACCGAAATGTTGGAAAGTTTTTGGGGCATTTGCTACAAGTTAGTGTTTCCCCCGATTTTCCCTTGTTGCGTATGTGGTTCTAAATTGTAGCAAACTTGTATGCCTTTTGTTGTGCAAACACACGCCAGATGTTGCAAGGTTTTATGGGCGTTTGCTACAAGTTGTTTTTTCTTGGTTTTTTTATGTTGTATACGTGTTTTAAAATTGTAATGAATTTGTATACGTTATGTTGTGAAAACACACGCGGGATGTTGCATGGTTTTCTAGACGTTTGTTATAATTTCGTGTTTCATAGAATTTTTCGATGTTGCATGCGGATTTAAAATTGTAAAAATAGTGTATGCTTTCTGTTGTGAACGCGCACGCGTGAAGTTACATGGTTTTCTCATAGTTTGTTACAAATTCGTTGGATTTTTTGATGTGGCATACATGATTTAAATTTGTAACAATGCTATATGTCCTGTTGTGAAATCACATGCACAATATTGCAATGTAATTAGCTAGAGTAGTTGATTAATTATTAAATATACGCGTGCAGTAATGCAGCATAGCAACAACGACACATGCGTGGGCTCCATACGCCAAAACTGACCCGATGAGCGACAGTCAGCAGGCCGGCGGGCACCACTCACATAGTAAAAGTCTCAGCTGCACGCGTCTTTCCTAGACCATCCGATGTGGGAATCCAACGGCGGTCGAACCGACCGGTCCCGTCCGTGGAATCAGTCAGCCGACACCTAGCGTGGGCCCACTCTCATCTCCTTTGCCTTCTAGACTGTTGTAAACGATAGCAAAGAAACGACGAAGTGCGGAACGATCAAACCAATGGGGACACGAGATTTTAACGTGGAAAACCCTCCAACAATGGAGGAGAAAAAACCACGGGCGCCAGCCAGTAATACTTCACTATATCGGGTGAGATTACAAACGCCGTGGGTTTACAATGTATGGCTTACCCCAAAACGGCGGCTTACAAGAGGAATATATAGAAGCATAAAACCCTAGGTCGGCTGCAGTCCAACCCGGAATCAATCCCACCGCGGCGGTACTACCGCTGGGATAGGCGGTAGTACCGCTGGGGTGGGCTGGTTTGGCTCTTCCCACCTCAGCGGTACCGGCGGCGGTACCGCCAGCGGTACCAGTCGGTACCGGACAAGTGCGTCAGACGGCCATTCTGACGGTAGCGGAGGCGGTAGCGGTGGCGGTAGCTCTCGAGCGGTAGTACCGCTTAACCCAGCGGTACTACCGCTGGAATTTGGAACACCATAAAATAACACTCCACCTTGAGACAAATTCCATCTTGTAGCATAAAGAACCTTCACCCTGAAAACAACAAAGAAAACACCTTCGGCGCCAAATAGCCTCTTGGGCTAGACAGTGATACCAACTAAGCCCGAGCAAAGCTCGAACTTAGTAACAGGAACTGGCTTTGTCATCATATCAGCAGGATTATCATGAGTACTTATCTTGCATACCTTCAGCTTACCTTTTGCAACAACATCACGCACATAATGGTATTTGACGTCAATGTGCTTTGTTCTCTCATGGAACATCTGATCCTTGGTAAGGTAAATAGCACTCTGACTATCACAAAACAGGTTAATGCAAGTATCATCTCCACAAAGCTCAGCAAACAAACCTTTCAGCCAAACCGATTCTTTACATGCTTCAGCAATAGCCATGTACTCTGCTTCAGTGGTAGACTGGGCAACAACAGATTGTAACGTTGCCCTCCAACTCACGGCACAACCACCAAGCGTGAACACATAACCTGTGAGGGATCTCCTCTTATCCAAATCGGCAGCAAAATCTGAATCCACATAGCCTACGAGTCCCTCATCAGTCTTGCCGAACTTGAGGCAAGCATTGGATGTGCCACGAAGGTACCTGAAAATCCACTGAACAGCCTTCCAATGTTCTTTACCAGGATTAGCCATATATCTACTAACCAAACTCATAGCATATGATAAATCTGGACGTGAGCAAACCATGGCATACATTAAAGAACCAACAGCACTAGAATATGGAACTCTAGACATGTACTCAAAATCCTCATCCGTACTAGGACATTGTTCAGCTGACAATTTAAAGTGAGGAGCAATAGGAGTACTAACAGACTTTGCATCATGCATGTTAAAACGATGAAGAACTTTCTTAATGTAATTTTGCTGACTAAGAAACAACAAACCAGAATTTCTGTCACGGGTAATCTCCATACCTAGAATTTTCTTAGCAGCACCAAGATCCTTCATCTCAAACTCGCTACTCAACTGTGACTTGAGAGCAGCGATATCTTTCTTGCTCTTGGCAGCAATCAACATATCATCAACATATAATAACAGGTATATAGGTGATCCATTAACAAACTTAATGTACACACAGCTATCAAATTCAGACCTCTTAAAGCCATGTGACAACATAAAAGAATCAAACCTTTTATACCACTGACGAGGAGATTGTTTCAAACCGTATAAGGACCTTTTCAACTTACACACAAGATCCTCCTTACCAGGCACTATGAACCCTTCTGGCTGGTCCATGTATATCTCCTCCTCCAACTCTCCATGCAGAAACGCAGTCTTTACATCTAACTGCTCAAGCTCAAGATCACGCATAGCAACAATACCAAAGAATGTACGAATTGAACTATGCTTAACAACTGGAGAGAAAACATCATTATAATCAACACCTGGAATTTGACTGAAGCCTTTTGCAACTAACCTTGCCTTAAACCTCGGAGGCTCGCTAGGAGATAAACCCTCCTTTCTCTTGAAGATCCACTTACAGCGGACTGCCTTCTTTTTCTTAGGCAAGCGCACAACTTCCCATGTGCCATTCTTATCGAGTGACTGCATTTCTTCTTGCATAGCAGCAAGCCACTTCTCGCGGTCACCGGAACCAATAGCTTCAGTATAGGTGGACGGCTCATGTCCGTGCTCCACCTGTTCTGCACAACTCAGAGCATAATCAACAATGTTACACTCTTCAATTAAACGTGGTCGAGGACCACAATTCCTCCTGTTCCTACGAGCAGCAATAGACTGTTGTGGCTGCAAAACAGGGGGTGAGTTCTGAACATTATTATTATCAGAATCAGAAGAATCAGAATCATCAGAACCAGCAGAATCAGGATCAGAATCATCTGAAGTAGCAGCACCATCATTGTCAACAGTGACATTTTCATTTTCAACAGAGTGCTCCACCTCGACACGAACCTGCTCCTCAGAAAAATCTGGCAAAACATCTGAGGACAACTTATCAAAGTACATAACAGATTCATTGAAAACAACACTCCTGCTCATAAAAGCCTTTTTAGTTTCGGGATTCCACAACTTGTATCCTTTTACACCCGAACCATAACCAATGAACACACACTTAATAGCTCTCGGCTCTAACTTTCCATTATCAACATGAGCATAAGCAGTGCAGCCGAAAACTTTAAGTTGTGAATAATCAGCAGGAGTACCTGACCATACCTCGATGGGAGTTTTCTTGTCGAGGGGAATAGATGGTGACCTGTTTATCAAGTAGCAGGCGGTGGCAGCCGCCTCAGCCCAAAAACGCTTACTCATGCGAGCGTTGGAGATCATGCAGCGAGCCTTGGAGATGATGGTCCTGTTCATCCGCTCCGCTACACCATTCTGCTGAGGCGTGTACGGGATGGTGAGGTGCCTGACAATGCCTTCTTTCCTGCAATAATCATTAAAGGCATTCGAACAAAATTCGCCACCATTGTCAGTACGAAGTAATTTCACCTTCCTTTCTGTTTGCCTTTCAATCATAGCTTTCCACTCTTTAAAAGCAGCAAACGTATCATCCTTATTTTTCATGAAATAAGGCCAAACTCTTCTAGAGTAATCATCAATAATGGTAAGCATATAACGAGCACCACCATAAGAGGGCTTACGAGATGGCCCCCAAACATCAGCATGTACATAATCAAGTGTACCTTTGGTGGTGTGAACAGAAGCATTAAACTTAACTCTTGTGTGCTTACCGAAAATGCAGTGTTCACAGAACTGCATCTTACCCAAACTGCATCCTTGCAGCAAGTCTCTCTTGATCAATTCTGCCATACCAAGTTCACTCATATGTCCAAGACGCTTATGCCAAAGGTTAGTTTTACTAGCGTCATCATGAGAAACAGCAGCAACAGTACCAGATAACGTGCTACCTCTAAGAACATATAACTTAGCAGAATTCATATCACCAACCATAACTATGAGAGAACCTTTTGATACCTTTAGGAGTTTATTTCCTCCTTTGTACTTGTACCCGTCACAGTCAAGGGTACTGAGCGAGATCAAATTTCTTGCCATGGTTGGTATGTGTTTCACTCCCGTCAACGTGCGTGTCATACCGTCATGTGTCTTGACCTGAACGGAACCCAACACAGTTGCATTGTTGGTCGTTCCCCACACGCACGAAATCTCCAGTCTGCACTAACTCATAAGAACTGAACCAATCTTTGTTACAGCAAATATGAAAAGAACATGCAGTATCTAGAATCCATTCATCCTGACGAGAAACACATGCAGCTAAAACAGCTAGGCATCGCCATCAGAACTACCATCAACAACATCAGCCTCACCGGTATTATTACCTTCATTATTTTTCGGTTGGTAAGTACCTTTTCTTTTCTCCTTGTTCTGCAACTTCCAACAATCATCAATGACATGATTAGATTTCTTACAATACCTGCAGAACTTGTCTCGTCCTTTAGACTTTGAGCGACTTCTGTCACCCTTGCTCTTATCTCTGTTGTTGTTGTGGTAGTGGTTATCTCGCTGCTCAGGCCTCCCTCGGACCTGCAAAGCATCGCCCTTGGAGGACGACGACTCTCTTTCTGTACCATACCTTTCATCTTTTCCCTGGCAAGCAGGGCCTCATATACTTCGCAGTGGTTAGTTCATCACGGCTTAACAGTATGGTATCACGAAAATTTGCAAAGGAATTTGGCAGCGAGCATAGAAGTAAAAGTGCTAGATCTTCATCATCGTACTTTACCTCCATCGACACTAGGTCAGAAACGATCTCCTTAAAGATCGATAAGTGATTCATTACCGAACCACCTTCTTGCAACTTGTGCGTGAACAACTTCATCTTCACATGCATCTTGCTGGTGAGATCTTTGGACATGCAGATCGACTCCAGCTTAGCCCACAGTGCCGCTGCGGTTTTCTCCTGGAGTACTTCTTGCAGAATATCATTAGATAGATGAAGTTGAATAAGCGATAAAGCCTTACGGTCTTTCCGCTTCTCATCGGTCCATGCCGCCGCATCCTTGTCGCCGAATTTCTCCAGCGCCTCGTCAAGATCATTGGACTGTGCGAGGATCGCACGCATCTTGACCTGCCACACGAAAATCTCGTCTTGTAGTCCAGCGCCGGTAGATCGAACTTCATCGATGCCATCCAAAACCCTAATCTGAAAACAGATCTGAAACAGGGCTCTGATACCACTTGTTGTAAACGATAGCAAAGAAACGACGAAGAGCGGAACGATCAAACCAAAGGGGACACGAGATTTTAACGTGGAAAACCCTCCAAACAAAGGAGAGAAAAAACCACGGGCGCCAGCCAGCAATACTTCACTATATCGGGTGAGGTTACAAACGCCGTGGGTTTACAATGTGTGGCTTACCCCAAAACGGCGGCTTACAAGAGGAATATATAGAAGCATAAAACCCTAGGTCGGCTGCAGTCCAACCCGGAATCAATCCCACCGCGCGGTACTACCGCTGGGATAGGCGGTAGTACCGCTGGGGTGGGCTGGTTCGGCTCTTCCCACCTCAGCGGTACCGGCGGCGGTACCGCCAGCGGTACCAGTCGGTACCGGACAAGTGCGTCAGACGGCCATTCTGACGGTAACGGAGGCGGTAGCGGTGACGGTAGCTCTCGAGCGGTAGTACCGCTTAACCCAGCGGTACTACCGCTGGAATTTGGATCACCATAAAATAACATAGACGATAGATGAATAGATTCACGTTTTTCTGTTATAAGTGAGTTATATAATTCAGGGAAATCTTTATACAAAATATTTAAACGATTTTTATAATTCGCTTAACGGGAGAAAACGCGACCTACATGTCCACGAATAATTCGAACCAAGGTTTCCAGAGGAAATGGTGAGGGAAAAAACTGAAAGCAGCCAAGATATTGGGTAGGCCATACACGATCTACGTCTAGGTTCGAAATCCAAGTAGAACACGGTTTATGCGGCGCCTATGTTCAATCGGCGAGATCATCCGACTCGGTTAAGGGAATTCGATTCGAAGAAGCCAAGGAGTAATACCACGGCCATCATAATATATAGAGCGACGGCCGCACCGCTGTTCTCCTCCACTGCACGTCTACAAGCGAGATGGCCAGAGCAGACGTCGACGTCGAGTTCGGGGAACGTCCGGCGGCGGCGGCATACCGTCGGAGGATCATCGCCGACGATTCCTTCGACGACGACGGCAAGCCCAGGAGAACAGGAACTGTGTGGACGGCGAGCGCGCACATCATTACGGCGGTGATCGGCTCCGGCGTGCTGTCGCTGCCGTGGTCGACGGCGCAGCTCGGCTGGGTCGCCGGGCCGGTGACGCTGTTCCTCTTCGCCGGCATCACCTATTACACCTCCGTCCTCCTCGCGGACTGTTACCGCAGCGATGACGCCGTCACCGGGAAGAGGAACTACACTTACATGGAGGCCGTGGAGTCCTACCTAGGTAGCGGTCAAGTCTGGTTTTGTGGCCTCTGTCAGTATGTTAATCTTGTTGGCACTGCAATCGGATACACCATTACAGCATCCATCAGCGCCGCGGCTTTGTATAAGGCCAACTGCTTCCACAAGAACGGACACTCTGCCGACTGCAGCGTGTACACAACCATGTGCATGGTAGTGTTTGGTATCTTGCAGATCTTCTTCTCCCAGCTGCCCAACCTCCATGAGATGGCATGGTTGTCGATCCTCGCCGCGGTCATGTCATTCTCCTACTCTACGATCGGTGTCGGCCTCTCCTTGGCCCAGACCATAACAGGTCCTACTGGCAAGACAACCATTGGCGGCACTGAAGTTGGGGTAGATGTTACTTCGGCCGCCCAGAAGACATGGCTGGCATTGCAAGCTCTCGGCAACATTGCCTTCGCCTACTCGTACTCCATGGTTCTTATAGAAATCCAAGACACGGTGAAGGCCCCTCCGGCCGAGAACAAGACGATGAGGAAGGCGAACCTAATGGACGTCTCCACCACCACGGCCTTCTACATGCTCTGCGGCTGCCTCGGCTACACCGCCTTCGGCAACGCGGCTCCCGGGAACATGCTCACCGGCTTCGGCTTCTACGAGCCCTTCTGGCTCATCGACTTCGCCAACGCCTGCATCGTCATACACCTCATCGGCGCCTACCAGGTGTACTGCCAGCCCATCTACGCCGCCGTCGAGAACTGGGCCACGAGACGATGGCCAGGCTCGGACTTCGTCGTCCGCAAGTATCCCGTGGCCGGTGGCAAGTTCAACTTCACCATGTTCAGGCTGGTATGGAGGACGGCGTTCGTCATCGTGAGCACGGTGCTGGCTATTTCTCTGCCGTTCTTCAACGACATCCTCGGCCTCCTCGGCGCGCTCGGATTCTGGCCACTCACCATCTACTTCCCGGTGGAGATGTATCTCCGGCAGAGCAAAACGGAGAAGTTCTCCAAGAAATGGGTGGCGCTGCAGAGTCTGAGCTTTCTCTGCTTTGTGGTGACGGTGGCCGTGACCGTCGCGTCCGTTGAGGGGATCACCCAATCGCTCAAGAACTATGTGCCATTCAAGACTAAAATGTGAAACAAAATAGTTTAGTTGAGTGCATAGTCATCCAATGTGCGTGTATTTGAATGGCGAAATAAGTTTGGGAAAACAGTTCAAGATTTAGAGGTTTACCATATACGTATGTGCTTGGATAGCAGAGTATAGCAAAGAGGAAATGGTGAGGGAAATAATGTTCTTGTGTATATGAGGCCGAGCTCCACCGCAAATTTCATGACCACGGATAATTCACTAAGCTGGAGGAAGCAAATGAGATCGATGTAGAAAAGACCAAGCTCGAACAAATGCACGACATCGAGGAGAGCTGGCTGCGTTGAGGACGAGGCAGCATGTATATCCGCCGATCAGGCTCAATTAAAGTTATCCTAGACCCTTTCATTTAGATTACTTGGAGCTGATTTTAGATAATTAATTATGATCTGTAATATTGTTAACTGGTTTTTTCTGCCAGCGGTTAATTTCACTTAATTAATTATGTCTCCATTATGTATTTTAGTTGTTGCATGACTATATAGTTAAATAAAACTAGCACATGTATTGTTTAATTAGTTAGTTTTTAGTAATTTTTTTAATTGATTATATGTTGTTTCAATTTTGTGAGAACATGAGGGACATTGTACTATTCGACTCTAGTCCTTTCGCTTTCTGCACAGACCCTACTTGGTGTGGGTGTCTACCTTATACCAAAAAAACAAGCCCACGCCAGGTTTGCTCAATCTCTGCCCCCAACCTCCCTCCCTCTCTCTCCCCTCCCCCCCAATCGGCACCACCCACATTCTCCCGTACTCACAAGTGTGGGAATCCGCATCGCCACCTTCTACCCTACTCACTGAAGTTAAATCCACATAGGCTAGGATGAACTACTACCTACATCCCAAGACCTAGAGTCATCAAATCGTCTCTTTGAAATCATCATCCACCTTGACATCTCCTTTGACCAAATTATCCACATCTTTGGTGCCACGGCCTTCGACCGCACCGTCCACCTCTTCCTAGCCCCACGGCCTTCGACCAACGCCACCAATCTCTCCATATATGCCTTCTTCGGGTACGGTACATCCCCAACCTTCCGTATAATGGATAGTTGTGCGGGTGATTGGGATAGGTATATATACTAATGTAAGTATATTTTTTGATTATTTTGCTCATTAAGCATGGACTTGTCGGATGATGAGTTACTCGGATTTTGATGGGTTCTTGTACAAATATTTCATCGATGATGATGATGATGATGATGATGATGATGATGTTGTTGTTGTTGTTGTTGTTGTTGTTGTTGTTGTTGTTGTTGTTCTTGACGATGATGATGATGCTGCTGATGATGATGATGATTGCAAGATCGATGACGACGAAGATGTGAACATGGTGGTGATAATAAAAATCCTTAAAATGTATAAGAAAGAGGAGCTTGTGCTCAACTTCAAGGGTTCGATAAAGGACAAGATAGTTGTTCCCCGTGATAGGATTAAGGGCGCAAGGGATCTCTACAAAAACTATTTCAAATCCAATATGGTGTTCCACCCGGTTTTTTTGGCATCGCTTCCGGATGAGATCATTTTTTTCCGGCGCATAGTCGAAGGTGTGACGAAGTTCGATGCCCACTTCGTTATTGAGTACGTCTGGATGGGGGAGAGCATATGCATTAAAGCTATATTCTAATTTGCATACGCCGTGTGATAACCCACAATTATAGGGATGTGTTGTAACCTTTTCGATAATTTAGAATGTTGAACCCCAAAGAGATATAAACGTAGGATTAATATTTTCTCAAGTATTATTAACCACTAATACAACTCTACGCACACCGAACATTTGTTTTACCTAGAAAATAAACTTGAAAATTTTGCAAGTATAAAAGGATATGTTTACAACATAATAAAGAACAAGTAAATAAAAGTTAGTTGTTGTAACGTTAAAAAAATTAATAAAGCGAATATTAGTATGGAATAGTGATGAAACGTGTGGCGGAATTGTCCCTACCAATTAGTCAAGTTACTATATCAATTATCATCATTGCAGTTTTATATGTGGGAGAGGGCCCTAAACCCTAAACCCTAAACCCTAAACCCTCAACTTACATGCGTGCAAATGATTGGATCCCTAGCGTGTATCCACAAATACTAAGAGATTCATTAAGTTAAAACCCTACCACAACCATATGATAAATTGGCGACCCTTCAATCCCACATGAATCAATCACTATAAATAGGAAACATATTATGTCACTCCCGTTTCCAACAGTATAGTTTTCTCAACATACTACGAATATAACGCTAAGGTGTGATCCACACACAAATCATATGATGGGACCAAAGGATAGTAACATAAGAAATACAACTCAAATCAATCATAGACAGGAAATAACTACTAAAACATGACATATATGCGATAAATCATCTGTAAATAATTTATAACATCAAGCACACCATGTTCCCATAGGGGATTACAGAGATTTGTGCGAGAGTGGACAACTTTAAATAGATAGGATACGGTAATGGAGATGGCAGTGAATGCAGCGTCATGGCAACGAACAGGCAGCGCGTGAGGCGGGGTGGCGGCAGCCGGCGGCGGCGGCGCATGGCATCCATGGTGCCGGCTGACCGGCCCTTAGCCTTCTTCCTTCTTGCCTTCTTGTTTTTGCACATGAGAACTCTCCCCTTGTAGACGAGATCCAAAGGGAGGCAAATTCGTGACAATGGGTGGCAGCCCCAAAAGTTAGGGTTTCTACTCTTTATATAGGACAAGGCAATGTTTCTCGGCCCTCCGATCAATGCCCCTTTAATCCATGGCTCTTGAGCACCTCTAGAACCTCTAGGGTCTTCTCTCAGCCCAGTGATTCATAGGGTCGAATCATCAAGTATGAAAAGAGTTGGAGTTAATGTCGTCATCTACTTTCACAGTGTAAAATAATTGTCCAATATCCAAATAATTTCTACACATCAAAGGGTAAAAAAAAATTATGCACTCTTGCAACTATTAATTAATAGGTTAGACAAAATAAATATGCCATATATGATGGATAATATCATAATAAAGCTACAAAGTTTGATGATACGTTTTTGACGTATCGACATGCTCAAATTTAATTCCTACTCGTTCTCGAGTAGATAAATGATAAAACAATACATACTTTGGATTTTATTATTGACACATAATAAAATGTTCCCATGTTTAACACTACCCGTCCCCACCTTTTTTCACAAACCATGACTAACCGAATCTTCGGGTGGCTGATTGTGTAGAACGACAAAGAAGGGGTAGCCCACACAAGTGATTTTGACAAGTCTGAAGAATATGTACATCTCCCATGCATAGCATGTTCTGAACTTTCTAGATGCATCGACAATTTCGAAATCAACAAGCGCACAAGCAACTACTTAATGATCTTGTGAAGCATATGTAGATCCACACCAGAAATCGGTAAATTTTATGTTTGAGTTATGCACTATGAATAATTTAAACTATTTATGCACTATGAATAATTGTATGTTGATTTGAACTATTTATTTGTGACTTTGAATAATTTTAGTATGAGTACGTACATGTATGCATGTATTTGATGATAAAATCTGGTTTGTGGTTGTAGGTTTTTTTGCAAAATACGGTACATACGCAGACACTCATATACACACGCATACACTCAACCATATGAATGCACAAATGCAGACCATACCCCTGTAAGCACCTATGAAAGACTAAGCCAGCAGGTCGGGTATTAAAATTAGCGAAGAATATTCCGTCTTAAATGAGAAAGACCAATTTCAGTGTGAGGTTTGAACTCCGATGAGTTGGACGTACAACCACTCTTCTTCTCCGTATCCTCTATATCAATTGGATTCGACGATTCGTACTGGATATTGCACCAACCAACGGACTAAACTTTGCTACAACACGTGCACTTCACTCCTCCTGTTATCACGGTTACTTTTTTTTTTTGAAGGGAGTCGTGTACAGGATCAAAAAAGAACAGAGCACACACGCACGAATGCAACTGCAGGCCTCGCCACAGGCGACGATCCTGGCACCACCATGCACACCACACACCTATGGAAGAAGCTCAGCCAACCTTGTTGAGATCGCCGCATGAACCATCCGACACAGGCGCCAGAATCTTGCCGCTGAACGAGCATCGGCGCTGAGCCGCCGCCAGACCACCATCGCCGCCTCGCGCCGGAGACGAAGATGACGGCTCCATCCATCTTCCGCAAGCCCACCAGGAACACCGACGAAGAGAAGCACCGCACCTGCAACCTCCCAGAGAGATTAAGCAAAAGCACGAGGCCCCACCGAAGTGGAAGCCGCCGAAACCCTAGATCTGGAGTTGGCGCCACCACCATGGCCACCAGCTCGAAGGAGAGTGCGCCACGACTCCGGAGAGCTGCGGCCGCACCCAAGACGGCAGATCTGTCCAAGCCCTCCACCGGAGAAGCAAGAAACAGAGGAGGGAACCGCCGTCGCCAAAAGCCTCTCCGGCCACGCCTCCAACTCCAAAGCGCCGCCGGCAGGCACCCACGCACACCTAGGCTATGTACACGGCGGGATCCGTCGATCCCCCGTCCTCCCGCCGCCGGAGCGGCCGCGGAGGGCGAGGAATCGGCCGGACCGCTGCCGGCGAGCTGGAGCACACGAGATCGCCCAAAAATCGCCTCCCGAGCACTGTAGGTGGGGAACGGGAGAGGGTCGGGGTGTTTTGCTTTATTGTTATCACGGTTACTTTGAAACCTCTAAGCCCAAAACTACTGCGATTCGCGCTGTGTTGACAATGGTAACAAGTTTGTCCAAACATTCAGGAGAACTGACAAACACATGGCGAGTTAAATTCTGCTTCAAGAACTGTACTTAAATCAAAAAGGCAGACCCACCCGTCCCGCCTCTCCCGTTCCAAAATCAACGTACCGCAGTTTCTTCACCAAACCTCATGAAACGCGTAGCAGCAAGCAAAGAAGTTGCCCACAAATGTGAGTGAAGCCGCACGAGCTTCTTGTTTCGTTCGGGCAACACCTTGGCTACTGGAGTAGCAAAACTTGCTTGCTTGAATTAAGCCGAAGACACAGAGAAGCGCGGCGTCTGCTCCACAGATTTGAGGCGATACTCGTGACCGCCGTCCGCTTTTTAAACGCTGCCGCTGCGCCCCAACGGTCGTCTGGGCGCCGGAGACACGTCAAAGCAACGCTCGCTTCTAGAACCCAAAGGGGCCCTCCCCGCCGTAACCCGTCAGTGCCTGTTCTTAAAGGAGGCACGCGTCCGAGCAAGGTGGAGTGAAGACCACCTGACGTCCTAACCTGGGGGAGACGGGAACGCAGAGCAGAGCGTCCCCGTCCTCCGAGCAGTAGCACCGCCGGTGAGTCCTCCACCTTCTCCGTTCTTCCCCCCTCCCTTTGCCCACCCGAATTCCGGACGGCATTGGTGAGTGGCAGTGAGCCAGTGAATTCCGCGGAATTCCACTTACTGGAGCCTACTGAAGAAGCTTCTCTGTTTGTGCGACAGCAATAGGAATACAGGAGGGGATATGATCGAGACACAGAGCGCGGAGCTGTGCAAAGACAGCGGCGTGTACGAGGCGAAGAAGAGGCAGTCGCTGAGGGCGCGGTACGTCTACGGGCTCATCTTCTTCGCCACCAACCTGCTGGCCTGGTTCATCAGGGACTACGGAGCCAAGGTGTTCCACGGACTGCACCGTAGGTTTCCAGATCCTCTCCAATTCTCCATTTGCCAGTTTCCGCGTGTGCAGTTTGAGTTATTCTGAAAACGTGATGTGCTGTTTGTTTTCATTTTCAGATAATTCGGTTTGTGGAGCAGGAGACTCAAAATGCTTCCAATCTGGAGGAGTGCTCCGTGTGAGCTTAGGCTGCTTTGTATCCTTGATTCAACAAAAGGGGGATATGAATTGTGTTGCACCTGAGTTCTTGAATTGCAAATTTTAATTGCTGGGAGTGGGAGTAGTTTACTAGTTCTGCTCAGGGGCGGAGCTTCAGCCCGACATGCCCGGGCAGCTGCCCGGGCTTCGCTTCGTCCGGTAAGCACATTATTAGTCGTTAATTAATGAGAAATCTGGCAGGCTGGCCGGGCAATACTCTAATCGGCATGGCCTTTTTGCTCTTTTCCCATTTTCTGGTTCAGCCCACAAGAAGCTGGCCCATGTGGCTATCCACGTACATTTGGATATCTAGACTTTTACTCGTGAGATGTGACTCGTATGGCCTAGTGAGCTATTACTATCATATTTAATTGCAGCTTTTGTGCTTACAAACTATTATGAATGTACCATTGTCCAATTTAGTATTTATATTTAGATTATATGTATCAAAATATGTGGTTGCCATTCTCGATTTTTTGCTTAGCTTATGCTCCGCCCAGGCTCCTATTTTTTCCTAGCTCCGCCACTGGTTCTGCTTCTACATGCACTCCTCAAGAGAATTTGCATTTTGCATAAGGTGCTCAAGGGGTAAACAGGCAAGCAAGTGAGGTGAACTTGTTTGGGTTCTTTTTGTTCACTTCCTTATATCAAGTGACAGATATTTTTCTGGCTCATGTTTGCCACGACATTTGGAACTCGCAAGCTTGAGGGAGTTCGTAATTCGTGGCATTCTGGATGTTGGGCTCTGAAGTTTCTTGTGTATGCCGTGTCAATTGTCACCCCATTTGTCATCCCCAACATATTCATCCAACTTTACGGTAAGTATTTCGTTGTCTACTTAATTGGTCATTTCATCATCCATTAGGTGTTCTGAACTTTACACTAATATATGTACCATGCACTGAAAAATGCTGTTTCACTCTAAGTTTATTTCCTTTCAATGTACCGTTACAGAATGAAAATTTCTGTGGTACAATTAGAAAAAAGAACAAAAATGCAAATGCCTAACCTACTCTCAAGGTGAAAAATACGAAATTGACTTTCAAAACACACTTGTAAAACTGGAACTCAAGATGAAAAATACGAAATTGACTTTCAAAACACACTTATAAACTGGAATTCTAGATGACTGTGGGATGAACTGTAAGCTTGCAAATTCTGGGCAGGCAAAAGTGTCAATGTGTATGTTGTATAAAAAAGTAAAAGTAGGGTTAAAAGTTAAAACCGCGCCTCTAGTTATACTTTGTTTCTATATAGCGGAAAAAAATTAACATAATTTTGGCCTGAATTTTCAGATTTACCAATGTACATGTAGGATGTTTTTTCATATTTTCTCAACACATGAAACTGTTCCTTTTAGTTCGTTGAAGCGCGTGTTTTTCTTATGAGGGTGGTATGGTCATTTCAGTATGGTCAAACCAATTGGCCCTAGTCAGTACAATAATCTCATTTCACCTCTTTGCAATCGTAGTGCAGTAATTAGCATGTTTGCATTGGTACTTTGAAAATTTCAAATATTTGCAATGGCACATATGCAGTTCTCCTTTTTCTCTAAGCATTATATATCATAGGCCGCGATGTAGGTATCAAGGCCAAAGTAGCAACATACAGAAACTTTATCTGGGAGAAAATACTGAGAACAATGCATGTAAACCAATTTTAATTGATTCTTTAGTACTAGAGTTCCATTAAAACTTTCCATCTAAGTAATAAGCCTAAATGCTAGTGGGCTGAAAGAAATCTATTCCTTATCCTCTGCAGGTGAAATAGCTCGAATGGGTGCCGGGTAATTTTAATGATTCTGGCATGTTGCAATATTATTTATGTTTCTACTAAACTCACATTGCATTGCAGATTACAGTTAATTTAATTTTTAATGTTTTCTCCAGGATATTTCTCATTCTCCAGCTTATAAGTATGCTCCACCTCATATCTTGGTGCAATAAACGTTGGATGCCAGATCCGGGATCAAATCAATGGTACATAAATATTTGAATACTAGAACGTTCAGTTGACTGTGTTCTGGTGTCCCGTTTACTTCAGTGCAATGTAAAAAAAAAAAACTATTTTAGGCCATGATAGATATAACCTTTTTTGTGCTTTTCAGTGGCCTGTTCGGATTGTTCTTATCAACTATCTCCTTCACTGCATCATTTGCCGGACTTGTCGTGCTATATATTCTGTACGTTCCAAACTCATCGTGTGTGTTCAACATCTTCACTATTGTATGGACGGCGATCCTAGTGAAGATAATGATGGCGGTGTCACTACATTCAAAGGTGTGATACAGCTCCAGGCCTCAAATAGTTGTAGATTAGTCGGCGATACAGTATTCAAGCAGGGATCTTTTACTTGGGGATTAATGTTGACAAAAGAATGGAGTTCAGAAAAATGTTAAATTAGTAGTACCAAACGAAAAAAGATCAAATGAATAAGTGGTGTTAGGAACAAAATTAAGTTTTAATTATAGATTTGTGGAAATGATCAATTGGCAGAACAAGGAAAGGACAATGTTCTGTTACAATGAAGAGAACAGTAAATGATCAATGGTACATGAATTCGGGGGCAAATTATCATGTCTCTCCTTGTCCCCTCGCTTCCCGCACCACTCTAGAAACTACTAATTTCAGAACAACAAAGCATCGCAATTTGATGGACATGGCCGCAAGTTTAGATAAACCTAAATCGACATTGCTGTAATTTTTTACTTTCAATACAACTGCAATCAATACAATACAAGTGCCGTATGTTTAACTGATACCTGAAACGTTCTGCGCTGGTTTTCTGCCTGACATTGTTTCAACCTATATGAGGTGACAGCCACGCAACTACTGATTTTAATTTACTTTGCTTGCCATAAAAGGTTAACGAGGGTCTTATATCTTCTGGAATCATGGGGTCATATATTGTGTTCCTCTGTTGGTCTGCACTGCACAGGTATTATCCTATCCTTATGTTTATATTCCTCATTTTTCGTTCTACTTAGCATAGAGTCTACACTTCAGTTGTACAACACACTCACTTTCATTGCTTGCAATGTGCAGCGAACCACGAAAAGGAAAGTGCTACACTGAGATGAAAATTGGCAAGGATGGTCATTGGGCTACTATAATTGTAAGTAAAAACTTGATGTTCCTTGAATGTTCATGCCATTTATTTTTGACCAGGTGAATGTCCATTTTTTTGACAACGATGTGAATGTCCCGGCCGTTGTTAATATTAGACTCAATATTGCTGCTACTTGTCGTTGAGTTTGGTTGTTAACACTTAAAAAGGCCTATTTCTACCAGGTTGTTGTGTTGTAGCAACCTTGGATTACATAATTTCGAGGATTTTATACACCACCAAAATCATGCTACCAGGTCATTTGTTTGTTTGATTAGGAACATATATTTGTTTCTACCCTGAACTGCAGCCATCATCTGTCGATCCGCCGTGAGCTCGAGCTTTGAGATTCATGTGTAAAATGTTCCTAAGCTATCTCCTTGCTTCACTCTTGAGACATTGTTGTTAGATTCATGGTTAACCTTGAGTTCTAGATTTCAAAAAAAAAAACCTTGAGTTCTAAGCCCTGACATCTGTACAAAATTTTCACCATACATATTTGCAAACACTTCCTAGCGCCTCACCTGAATGAGTGGATCCTATTTGTGCAGATTTATTAAGGGTATAACATAACTATGTCGATGTTTTTTTTTGCGGTGATATGCACCGTGTATCATTGTAAGGGGTTACATACATGGAAAGTCATTTTGACTCCCGAGCTCCAGTAATCTCGCCTTTTTCAAAAAAAAAAAAAATATTTAAAAGTTTCAAAAAAAATCTGAAACAAATCATGCGTGTTCTCAGTGATATATCCTACGAACGTGAAAAATCTCAATGCAAATAAGTTTTGAGCTAGACAAAGAAGACGAAAGTTGGAAATGTCAAACTACATATATCCTACAAACGTGAAAAATCTCAATGCTACAATAAGTTTTGAGCTACAAAAAAAAAACAAAATTTGGAAATTTCAAACTACATATTGTTTACTATACTCAGATATGTATATTTGTCATTTTTGTGGAGCTCAAACCTCAAGGTATTTTGCATTGATATTTTTCACGTTTGTAAAATATATCATTAAAAACATGCAAGATTTTTTTTAGATTTTTTGAAGCTTTAAATATATTTTAAAATTTTTGAAAAAAGTGAGATCACTGGAACTCGGGAGCACCAAACCTCCACTCGTTACATACACTGTTAATCTGGGTGGACATGTCTTTCCTTTTAGTTCGTTCTTGTAAAATCCATTTCAATGTTCTAATTAACTTGTCTATGGTTTTCTAGAGCTTCATTATTGCAATTTGCGCCATTGTGATGGCCACATTTTCTACCGGAATTGATAACCGTTCCTTTCAAGTAAGTTTCAATTATCAATTTTCTCATAGTCTCTAAGTTCTTAGTTGACATGCAAATGATCCTTTCAATTTTTTGCTTAGTATTTAAGAAATTCGTAATTATGTATATGGAAATGATCCTTTCTCTGCACCCTGTTTCCAAGCAAACAAATAGTTGTTCCACGCCTCCATAAGCGGAGGGGTACTAGAGACCAGCCTAAGCATATGTTTTTCTTGATTAAGTAGCACCATGCGGTAATGTGGAGCCCTTTTGCTAAATGGGCATCAAATTTTGGCTATCAATCAGTCGTTCAAATTTTCTTGATTAATGAAGCAACCAATGTTGGCCATCAATCAGTGTGGAGCCCTTTTGCTAAATGGGCATCAAAATTTTGGCCATCAAGCAGTTGTTCAATTTTTCTTGATTAATGAAGCAACCAATGTTGGCCATCAATCAGTTATTCCTAGAATCAACTTTGGCTATCCACTCCAGTACAAATGTTATGCGAATGATGATGTGCATCTTCGTTAACTGATGTATTTGTGTCGTAAGGAGTTCGTTACAGAATGTGACTATCATGAATCTCTTCAACACTGTTCACATTACTCACCGTACTAATAAAAGTGCTATGTTTTCAGTTTCGGAATGACGAGATACAGTCAGAAGAAGATGTCCCTTACAGCTACGAGATTTTCCACATTGTGTTTGCAGTGGGAGCTATGTATTTCGCAATGTTATTCATAAGCTGGGAGCTTAACCATCCAATGACAAGAAAGTAAGATATACTACGCAGAATTTAGTTCTGTAGTGACAACATTCCCCTCACATATGTTTAATGTTTTAGTGCATGATGCATCCAGCAACATCCCCTCACATCTTAATTGTTGATGGCATTCTCAATCAGGTGGAGCATAGATGTTGGATGGGCTAGCACCTGGGTGAAGATCATGAATGAATGGTTGGCAGCTTGCATATATGGTAAGTTGCCAATTCATGTCTGTTGCATTCGCTAATCTTCCTTTTCATTTTTCATTAGTTACTTATTCTGCATGTGCTGCTAGATTGCATGGTCTGAGTTTGTCTTGCTGGTGCAGTGAAATTGACTCTTCTTTTTTTTTCTCTGCAGTTTGGAGACTGATCTCTCCAGCCCTATTGAGAAAGCAACCTGCAAATGATATAGAGTCCGTGACACGTAACCCCACAATATAGTCTTGGTGATAGCTAATATTTCTGACCAATTTTGTACAGGTAGTACTCGGACTTGTACTGCAAGTCACATATTACAGCCACAAAGTAGTGTGAAGTTTGTACAGGTAGTACTCGAACTTGTACTGCAAGTCATAATCAAGGCCTGTGACCTCACCCAACTTGTTTTACTGCCGTCAAATTCTCATTTCAGTAAATAGATAAGGTGTGTTCTGTACGTTTTTCCAAATCAACTAGTACTGAAAATACCATCAAGCGATTTCAAGTTCTTCAATGGGCTGCAAATTTTGCAAAAACTCTATGGACTGCTCTTGTTCAGGACGAAATACCCATGGGCTACGCATGCACAACGAGGACCCATCTCAAGATTTTTTCTGATGTGACCTAATACACAAAGGAGGATAAAAAAACCTAGATACCCTAAAAAAACCTAGAACTCTCGCAGTTTCTTTTCTCTTTTGGCGAGTCTGCTCTGGTCCTCGCAGTTTCTTGCAAGGCATGCAAAGCAGCGCGTAGAAAAATCAGTCAGTTTCAGTCCCGATCACTCGGGGATCAAACTGGGTCCGTCGATCGTTACGGCCTCCACGCTGTTCCGGTTGCTGCTTTTTCCCACTCTGCCCGTTGTTGTCGACTCGATGGTGATCCAAAGGTGGAAGAAGCGCATTGATTCGATTTGATTCGATTCGTTAACCGGATGGCACGTTTCTCTTGCGTAAACGCCTTGGTACTGGTAAGACTCCTACTTCCTGCCCAACAAGTCAGTCCTGGATTCCAGAAGGATCACAGACAGTAGTGGTAATGGCCTAATGGGCTTAGACTGACGTGAAGCAACAGTGCAGTTCTTGACTTGTTGTATTCCGGCGTGGCCATTTCCATACTCAAAGATATTCACCGAATGACCAGTGAAGTGAGACACTGAGGCCTACTTTGATTTGTAGGATAGGAACACCAAAGGAATAGGAAACATAAAGGAATGAAGTGCCCTGTCTAGTCCGATCCTATGGTTTAGGAATTGTTGTTTGATTGCAGCCAAGGAACATCACAGGAACTTTAAAATGAGGTTGGAGCTCATTTTTCTTTTCCTGTGAAAACCAACTAGTTCCTACAGGAATTGTTCCTATAGGAATTGTTCCTACAAGATACAATCCTATGAATCAAACATGGTTGGAAGGAAAAAATCCATAGGAAATGAATCCTATAGAATTCCTGAGTAAACCCTACAAATCAAAGGAGGCCTAAGTTGTTGTACTGGCCAATTTAATCAACTCCGGAACGGTGGCCCGAGATCAACTGCGGCTGCGCCGATTCGCGCGGCGGTGACTATTCTATCGCGATTCCCTCAACGAACACGCTAAAACTATATATACTACCGCGTCACGCGTTTCTTCAGAGATCTCTAGTCTCCGCATGTGCAGATACAGGCTTACAGCTACAGCTAGGCATTCAGCACATGCATGCAGTGTTAGGGCCTCGAGCTAATTAAGCTAAGCGTTAACGTTCCTTGGTTTCTACAGAGTGATGTATGCGGTTCCAGGATAGCTGATGCAAGTAGGGAGGGATCTAGCCTCTCCGGAACTAAATTCAAAATAAATATACCGGATGCCAGTTCCTGCAGGAAGCTGTCATCCATATTCAGAACGTATACGGTAGCTTGCTGCATTTCTTATTTGCCGAGTAGTACAATCATCTCTGGTCTGGAGTAATCTCCTTCGAGATCTATTGTTATCTATATATTTCTTAACTGTACCCACCTTACCTTATGGTCTATCCACCGATCATGCTTTCACCACCTAGATTCTGTGTAGCTTAGCTTAATTTAGTTTTCAGATTCGTTTGACGGTTCTTCATCTGTCTAGGATCATGGCACTCTCAACGGCCCAGCAGCATTTTTCAAAGATGATTTAATTCAAACATGTCGTACAATTCGAGGTGCAGTACCTACTCCATGTTACCTCACCACACTAAGGGCCTGTTTGATTCAAAGGATTTGTATAGGAATCTTGTATGATTCAAATCCTTAGGAATTTTTCCTATGGTACTTGTTTGATTCATATGATTGAATCTCATAGGATTTTTTTCTATGGAATCCTTTGCACTAGTTTCTATAGGAATTCTAACATCCACTCACACCTCTTTTTCAAAATCCTTTGTTTTTCATGTGATGGAATCAAACAAAGATTGATTCATGTGAAATCTTGTAGGATTGAAGTGGACATGACATTATAATCTTGCAGTTTTCCTATTCCTGCATTTTTCCTATCACGTGAATCAAACAGGCCCTAAAGGTTCAGCTCAGCTGCATGTTGGAATCACGCATGCCGTCAGCGCAAAAATGAAACGATGCACCGAACTCATCACAACTGGCAGCACTACAAACTCGGGGACACCATGTCCCGTCTGAAATGCCACCACTGCCACTTTGTGTCATTGCAGTGTTACACGACAGTTTTGACATTTGACATGAGAAAGCAGAACGCCGAGAAGACAACACGTGCCTTCGCCATGCGACGGAGTAATCGTCGTCGTCCATCGTGTCGCCTCCTTCAGCAAGCACGTACGTCGCCGGCGATTGAGCATTCTGGTGCCGTCGCCAGTTGGTCCTTCTCTGACGCGCAAGCTAGCCAACTTGGCCGAAAGCTGCTACCGATCAAAGACGGGCGATAAATCATGTTCTTGCTTTGATCCATGGAAGTAAATAAGTTTCCACCGGTTACCAAATCTAGAAAGTGAATTTATTGCTTATTTCTTCCAGCAGATCAATCATGTTTAAAAGTGATTTTTAAAATGTGAAATAAGCAGTTTAAAGAAGGTGCTATCTTCCACAGGACGTGCGCCAACCTTTTAAAATTTCTACAGCTGAAGCAAAAAGGAGAAGAGAAATTAAAGGCTTGGCAAATCAGAGCCTGACGTGTCCAATCATTTGATCAGGACAGACAAAGTTGTGTTGGGATCATGCAATGGTGGTAGGTACAGACCAAGAAAGAACAAATAAACAGTTTGAGCACTAGGAATACGTAGTATGCATCATATGATTTGGGAGAGATAATAGCACAATACTACTAGTTTTCGTGCAAAATTTACGGAATGGTACAAGTCGACGTCTCAATCTCATTTTCATACAACATTTTGCGCAAGATTTCTCAGAACACCCAAATTGCCGTGTGATGCAATTTAGACAGCGTTTCTGACATCCTGGCCCACATTTAAGGTGACGTGGCAACTAGGTCCCACTTGTCGGTCCAATGGATAACCAAATTATCTATCAGAGGGCTGCACGAAGGCCTGCAGCGACCGCGTCGTCACCGTGATGTCAGCCACAGGCGGACCTGGAGTGCACTGCGTCGCTCGCGTCCTCCACCTCGTCGCTGAGGAGCTCCCGGAGTTCCAGCCGGACGCCCTCCGCGCCGGGCGACGAGCCGGCGGCGGCGAGGCCTTTGAAGCCAGCGCGCAGGAAGGGGCTCCGGGCAGAGAGCACGCAGCGGTGGACGCGCAGGTCGGGCGCGCCCGGGACGGCGAAGCGCGCGTCGGCGAGGAAGTCCTTGGGCGAGTGGAAGGCGGCGGCAAAGTTGTCGGAGAGGGGGGCGGATGGACCCGGACTAGCACACCATCGCGAGCACGAGCACTAGAGCGCCACGAACGGCTCCTCTGCAGGTCGCCCGCCGCTGTGCTCCTCTGCAGCCCGCCGCCGCCATCGTGCTCCTCTGCAGGAGCGAGGGGGCGGCTAGGCACGCGCCGGCTGGGCGTGCGGCGGCCCGGCCAGACGCGCAGGGGCGCCCAGGCGCGCGACGGGGCGGCCGGAAGCGCGGCGGCCCAGCCAGACGCGCGGAGGCGGTCAGGCACGCGGCGGCCGGCGCGCGGCCAGCAGCGCGACGGCGCCGGAAGCCCGGCGGCCCGACCAGGAGCGAGGGGGCGGCCAGGCGCGCGACTGCGGCCAGGCACGCGCCGGACGGGCGCGCGGCGGCGGCCACGCGTGCGACACGGCGGCCTCGTTGACTTTTTCCCTCTATTTTTTGTTTTTTAATTTGGCTGACAAGTAGGACCTACTGTCAGCTAAGTGTTAATACTCCTGGCATGTGGGCCTCCCCTGTCAGAAGCGCTGTCAATTTCACATCAGAAGACAATTTGAGTTTTTTGAGAAAACTTATGCAAAATGTTGTATGAAAATGAGATTGAGGCATCGACTTGTACCATTCCGTAAATTTTGCATGAAAACTAGTAGTATTGTGCTATTATCTCGATTTGGGAACGAGCCGAGCAAGGAAAAAAAGTGCTCAGTCAGGCTATGTATGATTAATTCGTTCCTAACATGTTCTCATATATTAACTTCCTTCTCACAACTCTCACGATTGATGCTACGTACAGATGCTAAGGGTGTGTTTGGTAGCCCGGTTCACTTCAGATATTTTCTCCTCATCTCACTTTTCGCTGTTTGGTAGGTCGGGTCGGCTCCATCGGCCAGTGCCCATCTCGTGCGAAAACGGCTCTCAGCCCTGCCCGCCTGGGAAGCTCAGATCGAGCTTCTCAGCTCAGCCCTGCCGAGCGCATCCGAAAATAATCCCACGCGTGGGCCCCACAGCAGCGTCGGCCACCCAGCCCCTAGCAAATCCCCTCCCCATTCCCCCGTCTCCTTCTCTCACCGACCGCCGCCTCGTCCTGAGCTCCTGCTCCACCGCTCGCGCCGGCGCGCTCCTGCGTCGGAGGATGCCCTGCTGCCAGCGCCGCCTCCTCTCGAGCTGCTGGTCCACCAACTGCGCCGACCAACGACGTGCTCATGTACGGCCTCCTCGCCGCCGTCGCCAGGTTCCCGCACCTTGCAGGAAGGTTCGCCGCCGACGAGCACGGCAGGAAGTGCTTCCACCTCAACGACGCCGGGGTGCTCGTCCTCGAGGCCACCGCCGACGCGGACCTCGCCCACGCGATGGCCGCGCACGACGTGTCCGTGCACATCAACGAGCTCTACCCCAAGGCCGATAGGGTATGTAGTAACTGAGACAGCAAGCCGGCCGATAGTGCTTGTCCTCGAGGAGCAGGAGGGGGTCGGCCTCCTCCTGGCGGCCCTTGGCGGCGGCGGGCGGCGGCGCACGGCAGTGGTGCGTGGCGGCGGCGAGCTCTCTTGCCGGCAAAGCCCGAGCCCAAGCTCCCGGGAGCTGATTGTTTTTTGCTTTTCCATTCAGGACCTGATTGTTTTTATTTTTCTGTTCAGGGACCTGATTGTATTTAGTTTTCTACTCATCCCAGCTTAGCTCATACGGGACACCAAACATGTTCTCAACTCAACAGAGCTCAGCTCATGCAATCTACCAAACACATCAAGTAAAACCCACTTGTATGAGATTGGCATAGCTAGGCTCAGCCCGTATGTGAGATAGAGCAGCCGGGCTACCAAACACACCCTAACTGATTATCTACAGGTGAAATTTGGGTATGGATAAATTCCGTCTAGACTTCTCACCGATTTCATGATTTGAGCAAAACACCAAGGTCCTTAACTATAGATCTGCTCCTTTTTACTTTACACAACGTATGTTACTACTTTTTTAGTTTTAATTTGCAGTTGCATTTATGTCATGTCGAGAAATATTCTTTCCAGACACTTTAGGCGCGCCAGTCCTCCTTTTGGATTGATGGCTAAGCTACACACAGACCATATCCACAACTTTGCCCCGATCGCACACATGCGTGTAATCCACATCCAATACTACTATTTTTTTTTGGAAAGAAGGCAAAAGGTTTGCCTTTTATATTGATATAGTAGGAGCAAAGACAAGCTAAATTCTTTCTAAAAAAGGTACAAAAGGCCCCAAGGAGGCAGCCCCGGAAAGCAAAGGAACGCCGACTACTCGCAAATTTCTGCCAGCTTCTTGGCCCCAGCTAGGATCCAGTTCTTGCTCTCACTTCTGATGTGTTGAAAAAGTGTTGAAGGCAAGGTGAAGGTGTTGTTGAAAACCCTCGCATTCCTCTCCTTCCAGATCTCCCAGGTGATGAGAATGATCGCCGTCTTCAGGCCTCCCCGGGAGGGGACGGGATGGCGACCAGGTCTTTCCAGTAGTCGAAGATTGTGTCCTTTGTGACCCCAAGGCATTGCATGAGCGTTGGGCACTTGAGCCAAGCGGAGACGTCGGCCCAAATCCTCTTCGAGTAGCGACATTCAAACAAAAGATGTCTACCCGTCTCAGGTTGATTCCTGCACAGCTGGCACACAGGCTGATGAGGCCACCCCCTAATGGCGAGACGATCGGAAGTCCAAAGCCGATTCTGAACAGCTAGCCAGGCGAAGAAAGAGCACTTAGGGAGAGCCCAGGTGTTCCAGACGACGGCCATGAAAGGGCGAGAGGTAGCCCCCAAAAATTGGGCCTTGTAGGCAGACTTGGCCGAGTAAACCCCCTTATTGGAAAGGGTCCACGTGATGGTGTCGTCAATATCAGGGGAGAGGGTCGTCGTCTGAATGAGTTCCCAGAGTTGCACAAACTGGGAGATATGCTGGACCGTGAAGTTGGCGACGTTGAGATCTACAATCCACTTGAAGTCCGTAAGAGCGTCGTGGACGCATCTGTTCTTGCGCTTGGAGGCTTCGAAGAGGTCAGGGGCAATGACTTTTGGGGGAAGCCCGTCCAGCCAAGATGATCCCCAGAAGGAAGCTTTTAGGCCATTGCCCACAGTCACCTTGGTGGCCGCGTTGAAGAGGTTTATATCACTGTCATCATTTGGGGTCTCCGTTCCCACCCAGGGCTTGTCAGGGGAAGCCCACTCATGCCACAGCCATCGTAATCTGAGGGCCCGCGAGAACTTTTCCAGGTTAAGTATTCCGAGACCCCCAAGAACCTTGGGGCGACAAACTCTGTCCCAGCTAACCTTGCATTTACCGCCACTGACGGTCTCACTGCAGTTCTGTAGCATACCTCGCCTAATCTTGTCAAAGGCCCTGAGCATAGCTTTGTCTGCCTTGATTGCGGTGAGGAGGAAGATTGGCATCGATGAGAGCACAGATATGACAATAGCCGCGCAGCCTGCACGGTTGACGAACTTTCCCTGCCAAGGTTGTAAGCGGGAAGCCATCTTGTCAATGTAAGGCTGAATGTCTGCCCGCCGCAATCTTCCCAAAGACAGAGGTAGCCCCAGTATTTGGTGGGGAAATGTGCAATGGCAGCCGGAAAAGTATCAAGCTACTTAGACCAGTAACATCGTGTAGATCACATACATAGGGAGTAGATAACTACTTGGACAATCTCTTAGTGTTCCCCCAATGATAAGCTCGCTTTCTCCCGGCCGAATAATAATGCACTCCACAAGTCACCGGTGTTAGCGGTACCAATTTCTGGAATTGGATATACTATTTATTGTGATGCTTCAAATATTGGCTTGGGTTGCGTACTTATGCAGAATAATAAGGTAATTGCTTACGCATCTCGACAGTTGAAGCCGCATGAGAAAAATTATCCGACTCATGATTTAGAATTGGGTGCTGTGGTTTTTGCTTTGAAAATATGGAGACATTATCTGTATGGGGAACATTGTGAAATTTTTACGGATCATAAAAGCCTGAAGTATATATTCACCCAGAAGGAATTAAATATGCGACAAAGAAGGTGGCTCGAGTTGCTAAAGGATTATGATGTCAACATAAATTACCATCCAGGTAAAGCAAATTCAGTTGCTGATGCACTAAGTAGGAAGAGTGATTGCAGCTTGGCTTATTTAGTGACCACACAAAAAGAGATTCTAAGAGACATGGAAAAGTTGGGCATAGAATTGAAGGTACGTGACCGCTCTAGCACTATTATGGCACTACAAGTCAAGCCTGATTTGCAAGATAGAATACGGGTACAGCAAACAAGTGATCCTTTTCTCGTGAAGCTCCGGCAGGAGATAGAACATGGCAAGCCATCAGAATTTCAAGTACGATTTGATGGGTCCTTGTGGTTGAAGAACCGCATATGTGTACCTGACCATTCTGAGCTGAAGTTAGAAATTTTGAGAGAAGCTCACTCCACACCATACACTGTGCATCCAGGCAGTACAAAGATGTACCGTGATATTAAGGGAAATTTTTGGTGGCCCAACATGAAGAGAGAAATTGCAAGGTTTGTTTTGGAATGCCCGATCTGTCAGCAGGTAAAAGTAGATCATCAGAAACCGGCAGGACTTTTGCAACCACTAGAAATTCCCACCTGGAAATGGGAAGGAGTTAGTATGGATTTTGTTACCGGACTGCCACGTACTTCTGCAGGATATGATGCCATATGGGTTATAGTAGACAGACTTACCAAGGTGGCCGCATTTATACCGGTAAAGAAGACGTTTTCTCTCGAAAGGTTAGCCAAGTTATATATCAGAGAAATAGTGGCGAATTACGGCATTCCGCTTTCTATCGTATCTGATCGAGACCCAAGGTTCGTTTCTAGATTTTGGAAGAGTTTGCATAGTGCACTAGGAACAAAGTTAAATTTCAGTACAGCATACCATCCTCAGTCTGACGGTCAGTCAGAGCGAGTTATACAGATATTGGAGGATATGTTGCGAGCAAGCGTGCTAGACTTTAATGAAAAATGGGATGAAGCACTTCCTTTGGTTAAATTTGCATACAATAATAGTTACCAGTCAAGCATCAAAATGGCTCCCTATGAGGCTCTATATGGTAGAAGATGTCGCTCTCCAATCTGTTGGGAAGAAATTGGTGAGAGGAAATACCTTGGTCCGGAACTAGTCCAACAAGCAGAGGAAAAATTGCGTATTATTCGTGAGCATTTGAAGGCAGCACAAAATCGACAAAAGAAACAAGCAGATCTCAAGCGCAGGGAAGTAGAATTAAAGCAAGGTGATTTTGTGTACTTGAAAGTCTCTCCTAGAAAAGGAACAAGGCGTTTTGGCCTACGAGGAAAATTAAGTCCAAGATATGTCGGGCCATTTCAGATCAACGACAAGGTTGGAGCAGTAGCCTATCGTCTGGATCTACCTCCAAATTTATCCGGAGTACACAATGTCTTCCACGTATCAACACTAAAGAAATGTGAGAATCTGCCCGAGACCGTGAAAGTGCCCTTAGTAGAACTTCATCCTGATTTATCTTATGAAGAGTACCCAATCAAAATACTAGACTACAAGGACAGAGTCATGAGAAGGAGGACCATCCGATTCTTAAAAGTGCAATGGAGTAATCATACTGAAGAGGAGGCGACCTGGGAAAAGGAGGATGATTTACGCGCATCTTTTCCACATCTCCAGATTACGGGTAAATTAATTTCGAGGACGAAATTTCTATAAGTAGGGGAGGATGTAATACCCATGGTTTTTAGAATTTCATTAATAGGGGAATTAAAACAATTTAATTTTATATGAATTTAATATTGGTTAGAGTTAACTTTTTAGCTTCAATACATAGCATGAAATAACGTTCGACTGTAGTAAACGAAGCAGCCATGCACTCTACTCTTGTCCTGAGGTGGGACCCTAGATATTTCTCTTGTCCCAGAGATTTTTTCTCTTACCCACGAGGAAGAAAAGAGGCACTCGACTGTGCCAGGCAACAGTAATCATTGTTGCTGACTCAGTTCGGTGACCTGTTTACGTGTCCGGCTTTCTAGACCCTGAGTCTTACGCGGCAGTCAACCGGAGGTGCGGCAAAGCGGCAGATAATATCCTCTCCTGGACACTCGAAGGACCTAAGCGGTGCCTTAATGCCTAACCCTGAGATATTTCTTCTGTCTAAGCCTATAAAATAGGATAAGAAACCAGCGAGACCTCGTATAGCACCTCAGTAGCAGTAGCAGCAGCTAGACCAGACGACGGAGACTGTACGCTGACCGACGGTGGCGTGCAAAGAACTCACTTCTGCTGTAGCGTGAGAAGAGCGAAGGCAAGCATGCGTCCATCTCCAATCCTTGTCCAATTTATTGATTCTCTCTCCTTATATTCGTAGCTGCTGCCATGAATCTTTCTGTTCAGCTTTTGGTACAGTATAATGCCTAATTTCTTAGGTCATGCATGCATGGTTAGGTCGATGGCAGCACATGCATGAGCTATTCGTGTTCCTACTTCTGATTCCATGCATGGCTGGTGTTTATTTTAAGCTGTGCACTATTTCTTTGACTTCTTGACCCCGTGGCTTTCTTCTCTCCAAATACTAGATTCATGTACCCATTACTACTAGCTGATTTGGTGCACTGTGTGAAAATATTTGGTACTGCTCATGGAGAGGGCAGCACAGGGTTCGGCTCACATGCATCATTTCGGTTGGTTGTGAGGAAAGGGGCAAACCCAACACCGGATGTTTTACCTGGTTTATTCCCTTCAAATTTTGTTAAGTTGTCCGTGTAGATTTTGGTATCACGACGGCAAACACATTGTACCGGTCGCAGAACGGGTATGGGACCGTCGGTGTTCTCCGTTAGGGACGGCCCTCGTTCGGGAACGTGCCGGTGATGGATCCGTAGGAGCGATCGGCGCTAGTATGTCGAGGTGTCCGGGTTTTAGCGGGTAAAAGAGCACTGCCCGGCTAGCGCCTGTGTGGTTCTGGTCGGGACTGTCGATGTCGGAGTACCCCTCTTAAGAGCGTAAAAGCGTGAATATTCACCCCTGTGATTCCCGGGTCGGGAAACTTGCTGTCACATGTGATACCAATTATTATTTTCCCTTCCACTTAATTTTCCTTTATTCTTGCCAATATTATGTCCATGCATTTTCACTAACCCTTTTATTGTTCTGTTCCTTTGCCATCTAATATGTACTTTGTCTCGTGTGCTTGCTGAGTATGTCTCATACTCATCCTTGCTATTTTATTTCTTTTTGCAGAAGTGAGTACTGTTGGTGAGCATGGCAACCAGTAGAAGTAGTACTACGGGATGGGAAACTGAATAAAGATGCTTGTAGCTGAAATAGTACCAGGACGTTGGCGTGTGTACTAGTTGGTTTAGTCAGAAATAAAAGTAGTAGCTTGTGGTTGTACTTGAGTACCAGAACTTGTGAACTTTCTAAGCATATGAATAAAGTCTTCTTAGTTCCAGCTTTCTGATAATAATATGAGTTACTCTAGCTTAACATGTTTATAATCTTGATGCTTATAAATATGTGGCGGGTTGTTGCGACTAGGCCCGTCTTTGGGGCGTGACAACTTTAGTGGTATCAGAGCATAGGTTAGAAATTATACTGTAATAAAAAAAAATATGTTTGGTATAAATAATGTGGGTTAATCATTAAAGGGGTAGTGTAGGAGCGTAGGTAGACACGAATTTAATTGTTCATGTGATTTCTTGCATATTTGTTCAAATACTTATTAATTGATTGGTTTATGATTTGACACTAACGCATGTGAAAAACAGGGATGGCTGAGCTTGCTATCCTCCCTCTCAACTTTGGGGGACTACTTGAGGAGGTGACTGACCATTTTGATTTAGACTCCCCTGTTGTATCTGCTTCGGTGCCTGTCGAGGGCGTCGGTGTTCTGGGCGCAGTGCATGTGCAGCTCAAACCAGACGACGATAGCTCCTATCAGACTGTCTATGGGTACGGTACTGATGCTGGTGAGGCATGTAACAATGCCGCACGTGAAGCGCTAAAGCGTCTCCAGCTTAGTGTGAACTTCGCTTTGGTGGACCTACACTCGTATGAGTACTGGGGTCTATTCATGACCCAGATGCAGAAGGAGCAGCAGCACCACATCGAGATGGCTCAACTCCACGAGTACCATGAGGTTCGTAGGCAGCAGGAGCTGGAGAATCTTAAGCAGGAACATGAAGATTGTGTGTATGAAGTCAAGCACGACCTCAATCTGGAGATCGAAGACAGGGATCAGTGGCTTGAGCTGGAAGAACAGAAGAGTAAGAAGCTTAAGAGGGAGCGTGATCTGTTTGAGGACATCGCCAGCCAGCAGGCGAGTCAAATCAAGGAGTTGATGGAGGAAAACAAGAGGCTTCGTCGGGAGCTGGGAAGGGAGGAGCCAGAGGAGGGTGCGAACAGCACCACTTAGAGGTCGTGTCATGAGTACTAGCTAGCTTGGAGTGGCCTGGAGTTCATGTCGTGAGCAGTAGCTAGTTTTTAGCTAAAAATAAAGTTGTACACTAGATGTGACTTGTGAGTTGTGGAAGTGACAGTCTGTAGCTGGAAGTAGCCTTTGTATAGTTGTTACTTTAGCTGGTATTTTCCTTTCATGTGGTAGTAGTAGTATAGTAGTGAAACAGGTGCTGGTAATCGAGAGTTGTATCGACAGTGCCTGCGCACAGCACGGCAGGAACATATCTACTAGCTAAGATGTGTGATTTTGGTTTTACTTACTGCTATCCTTTCTATAAGAAGTAAATTCCAGTACTAGATAATGCATGTTCTCATGAAATAATCCTTGTTTTTCGTTATCACTTAGATGAGTCACCATGAAGAATCCTCCGAAATGCACACGAACGGAAGCAGGGATTCGCTTGGAGGCGCAGCGGATCCACCGCTTCATGCTAATGAGTTACTGTTAAATCTTTTGCATCAACAACAGCAGGCCCAGATCAAGCAAAATGAAATATTAGGACTTTTGGTGCAGCAACCAACCAAGGGGACAGATGGCTCCGAGGGAGAACAACATGGCGGTATACGCAAATTTCTGAGACTGAATCCTCCTGTTTTCCACGGCAGTGCAAATCCGCTCGAGGCCGAGGATTGGCTGACAGAAATAGAGAAAGTTTTCACTGCCATGCATTGTCCTGATGATGAAAAGGTCACCTTTGCTACATTCATGTTGCAAGGTGGGGCTTTTGATTGGTGGTCAGTGCATACGAAGAAGTACCCTGAGAATCATCTGTTCACTTGGGGGTCGTTCAAAGAAGAGTTTAACAGGAAATATTTTCCAGAAAGTGTGCAGAGGAAAATGGAGCTAGCCTTTTTACAGTTAAAGCAAGATAAGAAGTCGGTCTCTGAGTATGAAATAGAGTTTTCTAGACTTGCTCGTTATGCTTCTGTGTATGTTCAGGATGATGAAGCGAAGGCTCGGCGTTTTACGCAGGGACTTCGCCAGCCAATCAAGTCACGTGTAGAAGTGTTTGAGCTTAAGTCATTTCGAGATGTTGCTAACAAAGCATTGACTGTGGAGCAAGCATACACAGAAGAACAAGAGGAAGTGGAGCAGCAACGAAAGAAGATTAAGGTTGATCATCGAGGTCAAGGGAATATGCAGAAGAAGCCATATAAGCCATATCAGAACTGGCGTCCGAATAACCGTCCGATACCACAGCCAAGAGGTAACGTTTGTGTTATTTGTCAGGGGAATCACACTGCGTTTCAGTGTGAGTATCGTCGTGGAAAATGTTTCGGTTGTGGTAAGGAGGGACACATGATTGGCGAGTGTCGCAACTCTCAGAAGCAGTATATACCCAAACCAGCAGCATCTAAGCCACTACCTGCACCGCCTGCCCAACTGTATTTACCAGCTCCACCTTCTAGCTCAAGCGGGACTGCACAACGTTCAAACAATGGTTCAGGAGGGAAGCCAGCAGCTGGACGTGCCAAGGTGAATCATTTGACCCAGCGTGAGGCAGACGAGGACAACAACGTGGTGACAGGTACTATTCAAGTCTGCTCAAAATATGCATTCACTTTATTTGATACGGGTGCTACACATTCCTTTGTGTCTTCACGATTTGTCCATATGCATGGTTTAAAGTGTTCTCCTCTTAAAAGAAGGGTATGTGTAGAATCCCCTATGGCAGAAGTAATAGTTAGGAGTATATGCATTGACTGTCCTGTGGTAATAAAAGGATACGACTTTGTGGCGGATCTGATAGTACTAGATATGCCGGACTTTGATATTATTTTAGGCATAAATTGGTTAGCAGAAAATCAAGCGCTCATTGATTGTCAAAGGAAAAGAGTGATACTTCACGTACCCGGTCAGCGTAAAATAGTATACCAAGCAAGGCATAAAATTCCAGAGCGGTCTCTTGTAATAAACTTGGAGGTAAAAGGACGGAATATTGAGGAGATTCCGGTAGTTAAGAATTTTCCAGACGTTTTTCCGGATGAACTCCCCGGACTTCCGCCAGACCGAGAGATTGAATTCTGTATAGACTTGATCCCTGGTGCTGGCCCTATTTCCAAAACTCCGTACAGAATGGCTCCTGCAGAATTAAAAGAATTGAGAAAGCAGCTTAAGGAGTTAGAAGAAAAACATTTTATCCGTCCAAGCATGTCACCTTGGGGAGCCCCAGTATTATTTGTGGAAAAAAGAGATCACACACTACGGTTATGCACGGATTTTCGAGAGATTAACAAGGTGACTATCAAGAACAAATACCCGTTACCTAGAATTGATGATTTATTTGATCAGCTACAAGGTTCAAGAGTATTTTCAAAGATAGACTTGCAGTCTGGATATCATCAGTTAAAAATAAAAGAAGGAGACATTCCGAAGACAGCTTTCCGTACGAGGTATGGACATTATGAATATGTGGTTATGCCGTTTGGACTAACGAATGCTCCTGCAGCCTTCATGGATTTAATGAATCGAGTATTCAAACCATTTCTGGATCAGTTTGTGGTTGTCTTTATCGATGATATTTTGATTTATTCAAAGACAGAAGAGGAGCATGCAGAGCATCTGAAAATAGTTCTTGAAACCTTAAGAAAGCATAAATTATATGCAAAACTCAAGAAATGTGATTTCTGGTTGAAAGAGGTGGCATTTTTAGGTCATGTCATTTCAGGAGAAGGTATAGCAGCTGATCCGGCAAAGATTGAAGCGGTGGTGAACTGGAAGAGACCGACAACTATTACAGAGATAAGAAGTTTTCTTGGCTTAGCTGGATATTATAGGAAGTTCATAGAAGGGTTTGCGCAGTTAGCATCGCCTCTTACTCAACTCACTCGAAAAGGGATAAAATTTGTGTGGACTGAGAAGTGCGAAGAGAACTTCCAGGAACTAAAGCGTCGCCTAGTAACTGCACCGGTGTTAGCGGTACCAATTTCTGGAATTGGATATACTATTTATTGTGATGCTTCAAATATTGGCTTGGGTTGCGTACTTATGCAGAATAATAAGGTAATTGCTTACGCATCTCGACAGTTGAAGCCGCATGAGAAAAATTATCCGACTCATGATTTAGAATTGGGTGCTGTGGTTTTTGCTTTGAAAATATGGAGACATTATCTGTATGGGGAACATTGTGAAATTTTTACGGATCATAAAAGCCTGAAGTATATATTCACCCAGAAGGAATTAAATATGCGACAAAGAAGGTGGCTCGAGTTGCTAAAGGATTATGATGTCAACATAAATTACCATCCAGGTAAAGCAAATTCAGTTGCTGATGCACTAAGTAGGAAGAGTGATTGCAGCTTGGCTTATTTAGTGACCACACAAAAAGAGATTCTAAGAGACATGGAAAAGTTGGGCATAGAATTGAAGGTACGTGACCGCTCTAGCACTATTATGGCACTACAAGTCAAGCCTGATTTGCAAGATAGAATACGGGTACAGCAAACAAGTGATCCTTTTCTCGTGAAGCTCCGGCAGGAGATAGAACATGGCAAGCCATCAGAATTTCAAGTACGATTTGATGGGTCCTTGTGGTTGAAGAACCGCATATGTGTACCTGACCATTCTGAGCTGAAGTTAGAAATTTTGAGAGAAGCTCACTCCACACCGTACACTGTGCATCCAGGCAGTACAAAGATGTACCGTGATATTAAGGGAAATTTTTGGTGGCCCAACATGAAGAGAGAAATTGCAAGGTTTGTTTTGGAATGCCCGATCTGTCAGCAGGTAAAAGTAGATCATCAGAAACCGGCAGGACTTTTGCAACCACTAGAAATTCCCACCTGGAAATGGGAAGGAGTTAGTATGGATTTTGTTACCGGACTGCCACGTACTTCTGCAGGATATGATGCCATATGGGTTATAGTAGACAGACTTACCAAGGTGGCCGCATTTATACCGGTAAAGAAGACGTTTTCTCTCGAAAGGTTAGCCAAGTTATATATCAGAGAAATAGTGGCGAATTACGGCATTCCGCTTTCTATCGTATCTGATCGAGACCCAAGGTTCGTTTCTAGATTTTGGAAGAGTTTGCATAGTGCACTAGGAACAAAGTTAAATTTCAGTACAGCATACCATCCTCAGTCTGACGGTCAGTCAGAGCGAGTTATACAGATATTGGAGGATATGTTGCGAGCAAGCGTGCTAGACTTTAATGAAAAATGGGATGAAGCACTTCCTTTGGTTAAATTTGCATACAATAATAGTTACCAGTCAAGCATCAAAATGGCTCCCTATGAGGCTCTATATGGTAGAAGATGTCGCTCTCCAATCTGTTGGGAAGAAATTGGTGAGAGGAAATACCTTGGTCCGGAACTAGTCCAACAAGCAGAGGAAAAATTGCGTATTATTCGTGAGCATTTGAAGGCAGCACAAAATCGACAAAAGAAACAAGCAGATCTCAAGCGCAGGGAAGTAGAATTAAAGCAAGGTGATTTTGTGTACTTGAAAGTCTCTCCTAGAAAAGGAACAAGGCGTTTTGGCCTACGAGGAAAATTAAGTCCAAGATATGTCGGGCCATTTCAGATCAACGACAAGGTTGGAGCAGTAGCCTATCGTCTGGATCTACCTCCAAATTTATCCGGAGTACACAATGTCTTCCACGTATCAACACTAAAGAAATGTGAGAATCTGCCCGAGACCGTGAAAGTGCCCTTAGTAGAACTTCATCCTGATTTATCTTATGAAGAGTACCCAATCAAAATACTAGACTACAAGGACAGAGTCATGAGAAGGAGGACCATCCGATTCTTAAAAGTGCAATGGAGTAATCATACTGAAGAGGAGGCGACCTGGGAAAAGGAGGATGATTTACGCGCATCTTTTCCACATCTCCAGATTACGGGTAAATTAATTTCGAGGACGAAATTTCTATAAGTAGGGGAGGATGTAATACCCATGGTTTTTAGAATTTCATTAATAGGGGAATTAAAACAATTTAATTTTATATGAATTTAATATTGGTTAGAGTTAACTTTTTAGCTTCAATACATAGCATGAAATAACGTTCGACTGTAGTAAACGAAGCAGCCATGCACTCTACTCTTGTCCTGAGGTGGGACCCTAGATATTTCTCTTGTCCCAGAGATTTTTTCTCTTACCCACGAGGAAGAAAAGAGGCACTCGACTGTGCCAGGCAACAGTAATCATTGTTGCTGACTCAGTTCGGTGACCTGTTTACGTGTCCGGCTTTCTAGACCCTGAGTCTTACGCGGCAGTCAACCGGAGGTGCGGCAAAGCGGCAGATAATATCCTCTCCTGGACACTCGAAGGACCTAAGCGGTGCCTTAATGCCTAACCCTGAGATATTTCTTCTGTCTAAGCCTATAAAATAGGATAAGAAACCAGCGAGACCTCGTATAGCACCTCAGTAGCAGTAGCAGCAGCTAGACCAGACGACGGAGACTGTACGCTGACCGACGGTGGCGTGCAAAGAACTCACTTCTGCTGTAGCGTGAGAAGAGCGAAGGCAAGCATGCGTCCATCTCCAATCCTTGTCCAATTTATTGATTCTCTCTCCTTATATTCGTAGCTGCTGCCATGAATCTTTCTGTTCAGCTTTTGGTACAGTATAATGCCTAATTTCTTAGGTCATGCATGCATGGTTAGGTCGATGGCAGCACATGCATGAGCTATTCGTGTTCCTACTTCTGATTCCATGCATGGCTGGTGTTTATTTTAAGCTGTGCACTATTTCTTTGACTTCTTGACCCCGTGGCTTTCTTCTCTCCAAATACTAGATTCATGTACCCATTACTACTAGCTGATTTGGTGCACTGTGTGAAAATATTTGGTACTGCTCATGGAGAGGGCAGCACAGGGTTCGGCTCACATGCATCATTTCGGTTGGTTGTGAGGAAAGGGGCAAACCCAACACCGGATGTTTTACCTGGTTTATTCCCTTCAAATTTTTGTTAAGTTGTCCGTGTAGATTTTGGTATCACGACGGCAAACACATTGTACCGGTCGCAGAACGGGTATGGGACCGTCGGTGTTCTCCGTTAGGGACGGCCCTCGTTCGGGAACGTGCCGGTGATGGATCCGTAGGAGCGATCGGCGCTAGTATGTCGAGGTGTCCGGGTTTTAGCGGGTAAAAGAGCACTGCCCGGCTAGCGCCTGTGTGGTTCTGGTCGGGACTGTCGATGTCGGAGTACCCCTCTTAAGAGCGTAAAAGCGTGAATATTCACCCCTGTGATTCCCGGGTCGGGAAACTTGCTGTCACATGTGATACCAATTATTATTTTCCCTTCCACTTAATTTTCCTTTATTCTTGCCAATATTATGTCCATGCATTTTCACTAACCCTTTTATTGTTCTGTTCCTTTGCCATCTAATATGTACTTTGTCTCGTGTGCTTGCTGAGTATGTCTCATACTCATCCTTGCTATTTTATTTCTTTTTGCAGAAGTGAGTACTGTTGGTGAGCATGGCAACCAGTAGAAGTAGTACTACGGGATGGGAAACTGAATAAAGATGCTTGTAGCTGAAATAGTACCAGGACGTTGGCGTGTGTACTAGTTGGTTTAGTCAGAAATAAAAGTAGTAGCTTGTGGTTGTACTTGAGTACCAGAACTTGTGAACTTTCTAAGCATATGAATAAAGTCTTCTTAGTTCCAGCTTTCTGATAATAATATGAGTTACTCTAGCTTAACATGTTTATAATCTTGATGCTTATAAATATGTGGCGGGTTGTTGCGACTAGGCCCGTCTTTGGGGCGTGACAAGAATTGATTAGAAAGACGGGCTTGATTTGGATTTTGGCATACACATTGCTTTATAAAAATCTCTTTTGCCACCGAGGACGACCATCACACACTACAGAAGTAGCAGTGTAGTAGCAAATAGCAATGGGACTTTGCCATGCCGAAAGACCGAAAGCGAGTGATGGTTGTGGCAAAACCACTAGGGTTCCAATCTGCGTGAGCTGGAAAGCTCGGTGGCCCAAGTGTCCAAACGAACAATTGAATTATGCACATACATTGGTACGTACTTTCACATCATGAAATGAAATTGTTCTCGAGTAGATAACTTGTTGAGATACTAGGCTTGCAACATGTCTTAAAGTGAGCTGACCTAGTATCTCAACAATCAACAGGTTACACGGCTTCGCTATTGATAATTGATCGTTCTGAGTCATGTCCACATGTTATCGAACATGTAGGGTCACATATTTAAGCTGATTATATTAATTTGTGTATATTGGAAGGTATGGAACAGTTTAAGTTAGCTTGAGGGTGTTTGCTTATAGCAGGCACTACCGAAAAATGTTTCTTTGCCATGCGGCGAATCAGCACGGCAAAGGCTCTGCTGAACCCGGCAAAGGCTTTGCCGTGTGGATCATCACGGCAAAGACACCACGGCACAACTCTGGTTGGCATAGGCTTTTGCCGTGCGCCACTACCGGAAAATGTTTCATTGTCGTGCGGCGAATCAGCACGGCAAAGGCTCTGCTGAACCCGGCAAAGGCTTTGCCGTGTGGATCAGCACGGCAAAGACACCACGGCACAACTCTGGTCGGCATAGGCTTTTGCCGTGCGCTTTCGCCAAGAAAGCACGGCAAAGACACCACGGCACAACTCTGGTCGCATAGGCTTTTGCCGTGCGCTTTCGCCAATAAAGCACGGTTGCCGTGTGCCCCGTGTGCACTACACGGCATAAAATTGTCAAAGTATGGTCAACCCTCAACCCGGGTCTTTGCCGTGTGCCGGATATTTCCCGTGATGCCAATTTTTGCCGTGTGCATGGAGAAAAGGAGTCACGGCATACCTGGCATCTTTGCAGTGTTGCAGCGCATTAGGCGCACGGTACATCTTCTAGCTTTGTCGTGTTCCACCAGATGAGGCGCACAACACATCTTCAATCTTTGTCGTGTTCCATCTGACGAGGCGCACGGCACATATGCTTTGCCCAGACCCCAGCCTCCACCCCTTTGTCGTGTGCCTGTTTCACCCACTACATGGCAAATTGACCAATATGGTCATCCCGACGTTGCCAGGTTCACATGTGTGCGCCACGTGTAGGCTTTGCCGTGTGCCTATGCACGGCAAAGGCCTTTGTCGTGTGCCTACACACGGCAAAGTGACCATATGGCACCGTTTTATTCTGTTTTTTTTAATCCCTGCATTTTACAGATAATACACAAAATAATTCACAGATGACAATTCTCACACAAATATGACTAAATAGTGAGCCAACATGGTTCTAACTCCACATAACATAGACATAGTTCAAAAAATAAGATCAACATAGTTCAAACTCCAACAAATAGGATCACACATAATTCACAATTTGAGCACAGACATCACAGTTTGAGCACAAACATTACAAAATGAGCACAAACTTCACAATTTGAGCACAAACTTCACAATTTGAGCACAAACATTACAAAATGAGCACAGTCATGCGTGTGTGGAGTGGGGTGGCCGGAGGCGGCGGTGGGGGCTGGGATGGAGGCGGCGGCGGGGGCTGGGACGGGGGCGCGCGTCGTGCGTGTGTGGTCGAAGCGAGTGGGGAGTGAGCTGCGAGTGGCCGCCATCCGTGTCGATTAGGATAGGAGTTTGCCGTGTACATTTCTTTGCCGTGTGGGAGTTAGTGGGCCGCACGGCAAAGAAGTCCTTTGCCGTGATGGTCTGAGAGGGAAGCTCGACAAAGTGGCCTTTGCCGTGTGCCGTTTTTCATTTTTTTTCTTTCTATTTGGTTTTTCTTTTAATTGTTTTTCTTCTTTACTATTTTTGTGGACTATTTATTAGTATTAGTTAATACATTAATTATCTATATATTTTTTTATGGTATGGCAAAACCTAAGTTTGGGTGGGTTTCCGACGCTTCGGTTATGACATAGGAACATGGAAAATCAACTATTATCAAAAGTTCTCACAAGATTGCCCCCGGTTCCCCCGAAACGGGAGTTTTCACCTCTAAGTGCAGAAACTTAGTAGAGAGAGAGTGCGGTCGGTGAAGACGGTCATACCCCGAAGTAAAATCTTGGACATTTACAATACCCAACACACTTGTATACATATGGTATGGCACAACCTAGGTTTGGGCGGGTTTCCGATGCTCCGGGGCCCCGCTTCGGCAAAACCCTAGATCCGTTGGAAAAACCCTAACGTTTTCGTCTACCACATTGAACGGCGTCGAAAGGGGGTAGGCCAGTGGACTTTTTTCCTTGGTTGTGTTAGTTTATGACATAGGAACATGGAAAACCAACTATTATCAAAAGTTCTCACAAGATTGCACCCGGTTCCCCCGAAACGGGAGTTTTCAGCTATCACTACAAGGAAAAACGGGAGTTTTTTCCAGCGGGTGTAGGGTTTCGTGTAGCGGGGGTACAGAGCGTTGGAATCCCAACAAAACTTGCGTGGGTCCCTAATATATGTATAAGAGTATGTTGGTAGGTTGTGGAAACCAAGATACAGCTCCGAGGTGCGACCCGCTTCACCGACCCTGCTTACTACGTAGAAAATTCCGACACTTAGATGTGAAAACTCCCGTTTCGGGTGCCGGGCATGGAATCATGCGACGGACCACATGAATTGTTGGTTCCCCATGGTCCTATATACCAATCTAACACAAACAAGCAAAAAATTTCATGCGTCTACCCCCTCTCGGCGTCGGTCAAAGGGGTAGATCGACATGTTTGACTTTTTTCCAGCGGGTGTAGGGTTTCGCCGTAGCGGGGATCCGGAGCGTCGGAATACCGGGCATGGAATCATGTGTTAACATGTGCCCAAAGTTGGGTTGAGATGTTTATATGATCTAACCTAACATAATCAGGGAGGAAAGCCTACCGAGCAACCCCTTTTCGACGCCTTGCATGGGTCCGGGGTGGAGGCAACCCCTTTTCGATGTTTTGCCGTGCGGATGACTGGAAGACACACGGTAAACACGTGCTTTGCCGTGCTGCCGACAGGAAGGCACCCGGAAAATCGCTATCTTTGCCGACATATTTCTCAGGGCGCACGGCAAAGGCTTAATTTAGAGCGCGGGAAATTGGCCGCCACAACGGGGACAAAATTTGTCCAGTCTTTGCCGTGATATTTGCTATCAACACACGGCAGACATGTTTCCCGCGAATTTTTTGAAAGTGCGGGAAAGTTTTGGATCCTGGTCATCGCGGGTCCCACTAGTTTGCCGTGATGGTGAGGTAACACGCACGGCAAAGATTTCTTTGCCGAGAATGGTATGGTTGTCGTGTGTTATTCATGTCGTTTGCCGTGTTCAGTGCTTTGCCGTGAGCCGTTTCTGTACTGTGTCGTGGTGGCATGTTTTGCTGTGCGCTTGGTTTTGTCCGGCACGGGAAAGACAGATTTTCCGGTAGTGAGGTTCCATCAGATGCGGGCCATGTATTTATATTGGTACAACTTCTGCAGGGCCAATCCATAATCGAGACAAAAAGGGCGACCGGACTGGGCCGCGGAGAAAGAGGACCCCTCGTATTGAAGAATATTACTCCCTCTCATTCATAATAAGTGTAGCTGATTTAATACAAAGTTATACTAAATCAGCGTCACTTGTTATGGATCGGAAGAAGTAGTAACCATTGTACTATTTTAGATTACTTCGAAAACATATTGTATGTCTGAAAATATCAATTTGCATGACCAAGTCGAACATAATGGTCTAATATCGTGTAACACGCATGAACAAACCAATTCGATCAGTGACGCCATATTTTAGTTAGGTTGTTAGTTTCTCTCATGTGAATGTTTAAACTCAAATGTGTTAACGAGATTTTTCATGTTTGATTTTGGGTCTGACCTTTTCATTTGAAAAATAGATATGATTTATTGCATACACCATATGATAACAAGTGCATTGCAGACCGAGCATATCAGATAATCAAATCATATGTGAAATCGACTAGCAGCTTCTTATTGTGATTGATATTCCAATAGTACAAAGAATGTGTATAACTTCAACCTATCAACCTTGCAATAATAGTACTTCAATTTATACTATAGAAGTTTATAGAAATATTTTTACCTAATTATACACGAGAAAATACTATTAATATATTTATTTATTAGACCGCACACTTAGAGATATCTACCTTGATATTTAGGATATTAAAATAAACTCGGACACACATAAGCGTGTAAAGAAACATAAGACTAAACACTCTATAAGTTACGTAAATATGAAAAGGTATTACATGGAGAACATTTTATAACTAAAGATTTAAATTCTCATGAAAAAATGGTAGACATTGGAATAACATAATATAGAATGTATAATTAATATTTGCAACATTTAGATGTGGTTTCGTATGACATGTAATTGATAGAAAACTATACCGGTTAAGATTATAGTTTGGTAAAGTTAATTCACAACTATGTATAAAAGTTTACTGTAAATATATTTTAAATTTTCCCGGCATAAATGTACACAAGCACAACACTAGGGTTATCAATTAGGAACACGACTTGCAACCAAAGATAATTGTAGGTGTTGATATAATAGACTCTTGCAATTTCTTGAACAAGTCTCTTGTGTAATATGGTGGCACAAATCGAAGGTACATTGCTTCCTTCATCTCAAACCATGTGTTGATGGGTTCTAGGTGCTTATCTTCCGTTGACACTTAGAGTTGCTCCCACCACAAAAGTCCGTAGTTCTCAAACTCCATTGATGCTAGGGCAATCATCTTGTTGTCGGAGTAGTGATGCAAGCAGAATATCTTGTCAACATTGATTGCCCATGAGAGATAGGCTTCTGTATCACTTGTACCATAGAACTGAGGCACATTGAACTTGATGTTGCTACTTACTTTGAAAAAGATAGTGTAACCTGTTGTGAAGCTAGAAAATGTGGTGTTGCTTTATTGTTACAAGCATGTCTATTATTTAGTTCGGAAATACATATGATCATAAGTATACCAACTATTAGGAGCTACAACTAGAGGGGCTATTGAAAGGACAAGGATGTCGCCTAGAGGGGGGTGAATAGGCGATTAAAACTTTTTCGGTTTACGCTTGATAATTGCGGAATAATACTAGATGTTTAAATTAACAAGCGAACAATCTAAATAAACTAGGCTCACCTATGTGCACCAACAATTTATGCTAAGCAAGACAAGCAACAAGGTGATAGCAAGATAGAATACTTCAAGCACGAAGGCTATCACAATGTAAAGTGCATAAGTAAAGAGCTCGGGTATAGAAATAACCGAGGCACGCGGAGACGAGGATGTATTCCCGAGTTCCTCCTTGTTAAGGGAGTACGTCTCGTTGGAGAGGTGTGAACCAACACAATGGTTCAACAACCACAAAGGTTTCACCTTCTTCTCCGATGAACCGCACCACAAAGCTTTGGTTCACCTTTCACTATCGGAATCCTTCGAGGCGGAAATCCGGAGCCTTTCAACAACGATCCGGGGCACAACCCACAACGGGATTGGGGGCTCCCGAACAGCTACAAGTGACTACACAAGGGTCTCAACCACCACACGGACGTCTAGGGTCCAAAGACCCAAGAGTAACAAGTTCACAAGCTTTCAACTTCCACGAATCCTCGTGGAGAGCACAAACCGATGCAACGAAGCAATGGCAATAGCACAAGTGCTCAAATCCTTCACTCTCAAATCCCACCAAAAGCAACTAATGCTTATGGGGGGAGAAGAGAGGAAGAACAAAGGAAGAACACCAAATCCCTCCAAGATCTAGATCCAAAGGCTTCCCCTCACTTAGAGGAGAGAATGATTGGTGGAAATGTAGATCTAGATCTCCTCTCTCAAATCCCTCAAAGATATACAAGAATCATGGGAGGAATTGGGAGAGGGGAAAGCTTTCCAAGGTCAACAATGGTGGGGGAGAGAGAGAAAACAAGCTTAGAAGAGCTAGAAAACCATTGGGGAAGAAGGGGGCCTTATATAGGTCCCCAAAAAATCTTCCCGTTGGCAGGAAAACTCGGACCGGATATTTCCGGGTCAAGGACCGGATATTTCTGGGCCCCCAAAAAACGACCAAGTCCCCCAAAAATTCGGTACTGAACTCGGGCCGGAAATTTGGCCGGAAATTTCCCGCCCCCCCAGAAAACTGCAGAAATACCAATACGAAAACGACAATAAGTTTTGCATCCGGACTCCGTTTTCGATGTTCTTGGACTCGTTGGAATCACGACAACGAGCACGACAAGATTATACAGAGAAACATCATAGTCCAACAAAGGAGGATAAAACCAAATAGGGAAAGATTAAACCTCTCTCTAAAAGAACAACCGGTAAAACCTCCAATCCAAAACCGCAATATGTTTTTCATCCGGACTCCGTTTTGTATGATCTTGGGCTTGTTTGGAAGATACTCACAAGCAAAACAAGATTATGAATATACACATCATAGTCCATCATGTGAGGAGGAAACCACAAGTGGAGAGTTTGACCTCTCTTAGAAAAGACAAACCGGTAAAACCTCCAACATTAAAAACACCACAAGATATTCAAATAAAATCCGTTTTTGATAAACTAGAACTTGGTACGGAGAAGAACACAAGCTCTAAATTCTCACATGGATAAAAGCCAAATAAGAACCAAGAAACATGATATGCCAAGTATGCAAAGGTTTGAGCTCTCCACAAAGATGTGATCAAGTTACTCACTTGAGAGCCCCTCTTGATAGTACGCCGTCTATCCTATAACCCGGTCTTCCACTAACACCAAGAGACCGGTAAAATAGAAACCCTATCAAGATCATACATTTGCCTTGCGCATTCCACTTGAGCTAGATGATGACGATCTTGATCTCTTCAAGTGGACCACATTTCTTTATTGCGCTTTGCTAGCACATGCTTGATGAAGACTTCTCCAAATACTCCTCCATACACCATTATGGGATAGCCTCGCTTAGCTCCGTATTCATGTATCCACTTGCACTTTGTCTTCTTATCTTGATATAGATGATGGCTTGGAGATAAACATGAATGTTCACTCAATCTTCTTTTCCAAGCTATGCTTGCAATAAGCTCAACTCTAGATGACCATTTTTTATATAAACCCTTGGATAGAATCTTGGTCAACATAAAATCTTCTAGAGTCCAACATATGAACTCCAATCTTTTCCTATGGACAAGCTCTACAAGTATATCTCAATGCAAACATTAGTCCATAAGGATTGTCATTAATTACCAAAACCACGCATGGGACAACACATGCCCTTTCAGCTATTTATATAAAATCAACCATGCAGTTGTACTTGGCCATTTATTCAGATTAGTATCACCGCTACTATAGCATATGTTCAGATTTCGGCAAATAAACTAAGTTCTAGAAAACTATCAGGCTAAGCTGATTGCATTCTTGTTATGAATGATGGTTACACATATGAGCTGCCCTAATTTTAGATACTAGTCCTATCTCTTTCTTGGCACAAAAAATTATGAGCATAGCTTTAAATTAATAAAACTTTATAAAACCTATTCACAAAATGCTACGTTTCACATTAATCCATATAATAATGTGATGTCATGAACTAACAAATATAATTTGCTCAGTTGAAATATGGAAACCTCCTATATTTGTTTCTTACCTTATGAGGAGTTTGATCGTTTGGTTTTTTTATCATCTCTCTTCTAAACTCTCGAACCACATACAAGCCTTCCTTGAATTACCAGAATAATGTCTCACTGGATTTACTGAATGTGTTGTGAATCACTCTTAACTTCTGATTGTGAGCCAGAACATGAATGAACATTGCTACTTGATGTTCCACAGAGGTGTGGATCCGATATTGTAACAACGCCCTCTCCCTACTAAACCTTTTTCACAACCTCGGCAAAAGAGACTACTCATTTGAAACATGTTTGCAGCCTCCACATCGTTGCAGTTGTAGATATAGCTCAAATTTGCCATCCTCTCCATATATCTCGGACAAACAGTGCACCGTATCTTATTACACAAGTGTAATTGCGATGAACCGCTCTCTTGTGGACTAAAAAGGAGTTAGGCTTGAATCATAATAATTGAGTGTTCCAGTCAGGCTAATTTTTTCGGTGGATTGAGTATTGTGCGAACGGCCCATTTTTGCATTCACTCAATTTGTTTGAAGGGGTTGCGACCAACCAAACATGGACTAGACCATTCGATCTACTCCCTCCGTTCCAAATTAGATAACTTTCATTTATGCACGTATGGATGTATCTATACTTGTAACATGTCTATATACATCCGCATGTGGACAAATAGAAGTCATCTAATTTGAAACGGAGGGAGTATAATGTTTTGTTCACCTACTTCAAACGCACCGCTTCATCTACTACTACGCTCCAGCCAAACACCCCTCGACAAATCTCCAAACGATCGGACAACAGCAGCCAAAATGACAAGTTGATGGCACTGCCGACCACCGAGATGTACGTACGCGGTCCATGATCCAGTCCCAAACTCCTCCACAAAACTGCTGACACCAAAAACACGCAAAAGCCTCCACGCCGGCCAGACGTGTCGCCCTGCGTTGCCGCAACGCGGACCTCCACCACCGGCGTACGTAGAGAAGCCCCGCCTACCAGTCTACTCTAACCACATTCACGCGCCAAACCGGACGGCAGCCACAGCAACGCCGTAGTGCGCCGGCGCCGACGTCTCTATCGCCGGCCCGCCGTGGCGTCGTCCCGTGCCTTTCCGCGCGCTCCTCCTCGGTGCTGGGCGCTCGCGCGCGTGCCTGTGAGGTTGCTTTCCTTCCTTCCATGCTCGGTGATGGGGGCGGAATGCCGCCTATACATGCCGAATTGCCGAGCTCGCCGTCACTCTCGCGGCCTCGCCATCGTCGGCGGCTGCCGTCGCCGTCTCAGACCCGACAAGGCCTGTGACCCTCGTTCGTTCACATGCGGCGTATGATCGACCCTGTGCTGTCCGATAGTAAAGCAAAGTGACTTGATCGACTGATGTCTCGCGAGACTCGTCGGTTGGTACTGGGCTTCGACAGAAACAGGGTGCAAAGAATTCAGACATGCGTTTTTTTTTTTGACAAATTCAGACATGCGGCTTCAACTCACACGGCTCCACTAATCGCTTCTCGTCTGGCGTAAGCATCTCCTCGCCACTTGTGTGTGTGTGTGTTGTGATGGTTCATGCGACACATGATCGTGGTGTTTCTGTGCACCCTTGAAATCCGTGCACAATCTGACACGGCAACACACTCAATGCCGCTAATCCTAACCCAATATGTCCCCAAAGTTCCACGGAGAACTCCAGTTGTGTCAAAGACCTGTCACCGACCCACTAGCTAGCTCGATCGAGAAAGCTTAGGTGGCGTTTGTGTTCGGTAGTCTGCAGTGTAACCACATATATATAAAAAAATCTCCGATTGATTATTTAGAAGCCTAAAACATACTGCCTCCGTACGGAAAAGGATGTCTTTGGTTTGTCTAAATTTGGATGTATGTACACATGTATCGTCAAGACATCATTTTTCGGACGGAGGGAGTAGCATAAATTATTTATTCAGAATCATCTGCATTAGCGATGTTATTTTCTGATTCAGAAGAGGAACCAGCAGATTGCAGTTCACCACGACAAACACGAAGGAACTTCTTCGTGAGTGGTAAACTCGACTCTTGGGTCGATAAGCTGAAAAAGAAAACAGCGTGCGAACGCTATGACGTTTTAACACAATATCGCGTGCCATCACGTGATTAGCACCATGACGAGTAAAATATTTAAATTTAGCGTAGACTATACCGATATATTATAACACGTTATTAACGTCGAAATAGCGCACTAAGCCTAACTGAACTCCCTGAATTTCCATGGAGAACTGAGTTATGCCAAAGACTCACCCATCCATTAGCTCGATCAAGAAGCTAAAATAGAAAACTCAAAACAAAAAAAAAATAGCGGCGGATAGGCTCAAATCGTTGGCGAAAATCTCGGGATGAAACCATCCGCAAAAGTGCCCTGTAGCCTTTTAGGCTGGTCTAAACTATACATCTAGGAAAGGTTAACAATGAGGCAGCGGTAGGAAGCACACGTCGACCTCAGCAATCTCTCGGTGCGGTGACACAACGGATCGATAGCGACTGGTCATCCTGTGCGTGAATAAACTGCTTGCTGCACGCACGTAGGCATCCCCTTGGCCACTTGTAAACAAGTCGATCTGGGCACAGGATATTCTCGCTTTGGTTCCACTCCTCTCCGCCGCCATCGTCTCGTTTCGTACAGTAAGTAATGATGGGTTAGGACTGATCGATCCGGCAAAGATTGCTTTTACTGGTACCAAGAGTAATAAGGACCGACCGATATACTACTAGTAATTGAACTGAGCCGGGTCGAACAAATAAGATCTAAAAAAATTTAGGTAAAAAAGCAAGTGTATTCAACACAAAAAAGTTCCAACATATTCAATTTCATATTTCATCAAGCACAAGTACAAACTGACTACAAAGAACAAGAAAACTAGTACATCACTAAAAGAGTGTGAATTCGAATGGTAAGACTAGATGTTTAACAGATCAATGACTAGAGAGGGACTGAATAGGGCACTAGACAACTTAAGTCCGCATTCATCATTAAGGGCATGGGAAAAAACCGATATTTTTTTTAAATAGTTTACCATGCCCACTCATAACACAAACAGATGTTGCAAATTTGACAAGATACCCTTTCTTCAAAGAAAACTGCTAGACTTACAATGCTAAACAGAAAAGGATCCACAATTTTCGACCGACCTAGAGTAAGCTAATAACATAAAATGGAAAACCAAAATACAGTGAAGTACAACTAAAAAGAACAAGAAATAAACATAGTTTATGTAATCAAGATTCAAGTGCAGAGAGTAGTGGCGGAGGGCAGGAAGCGCACAGATGTGCGGCGGGGGCGACCGGGCGAGCTCGGGGGCGAGGTCCTGGTGCGCGGGGATTCGCGGCGGGCAGGCGAGCTCGGAACAGGGCGAGCTCGGAGCGGTGCGCGGGGATTCGTGGCGACCGGGCGAGCTCGGAGCAGGGATAAGGCGCAGCTGCGCCGGGGCAGGGACTGGCGGCGGGGATTCGCGGCGGGCAGGGCGTGGCGGTGGCCGGAGGGGCGGGGCGGTGGCCGGAGGGGCGGGGCGGGGCGTTGACCGGCGGGGGCTGGCCGGGCGGGGAGTTGCGGCGCGGGAGAGATGGGGATTAGGGTAGGGGCAAACAGGGCAAGGTCGGGCTCGGGCGGGTTGGGGATGCTCTGCTCGGTCGCTGTTTCTCGCATGTTAATTTTTTTGCTCGAGCTGAGCCGGGTCGGTCGACCACCCTCGACCCCCTACTGGCGACGCCACTGCTGATGAAGAGCTAGTAGTGACTGCAGAGGAAATAAATATTGTACATTGCGATATCTTGGTCGAATATTAAATCGTTTGTGAGGAGAGCGACGGGAAGAGTTAGGTCCGTTTCGGTAAAGCCTAGTATGGAATCAGGACCACTGGATACTGGATAGATTACGTAAGGATCGTCCGTGATCTGATCTCTTGAGTAAGCAGGTTTCTTTGCTAGATCTCTGAACTTTTGGCATCGTAAAACGTTTTCCACGGCAAGTACAAAACGTTTTTTTGGGGGGGGGGGGGGGGGGATGTTTCGTAGGCATAATTCAAATCCTACGACCGTAGGTATCACCGTCACTACCATGCCGCGTTTTCAAATTCAATGAACTTTCATCGAAATTCACTGAATTTTAGTGATTTCAGCCGAAATATTTACCTTTTGGTCAAAATATTTCAACAATTTCAGTACTACACAGGAATTAAAAAACATTTAAAATTGTTTTAGTTTTTTCAAATATTTAAGTGGATTTTAAGAGAAAATTTCGGTCATTTGACCGAAACGAAAACCAAAATCACTGTGAATTTCAGTAGTGACCGAAATTTTTCCGAAACTGAAATTTAAAACCATGTCGCCACTGCCCCTCCGTGATGCCCCGATCGGTATATGCTTGTCTATCACTCCTCTCTTTCCTTTCGTACGCTGCTGCTAGGCGCTGGCTGATTTCCCGAAGAGACGATCCAACTGAAGAACGTGGCGATCGGTTTACATGTATCTGGCTTCACTATTGCTCAGTCTCAATTCTCGCCTTACAAAGTTACAATACAAAGTCAGATAACAGCTAGACGAATGGGCATTATTTTCGCATCTAATCTGGGCGTCAAATAAGCTGCGTACGAAAATTTGTGTACTTTTTTTTTATAGCGGTGTACTTTGTTAACTACTATCAGTCATTCAGACTGACGCTCTGGTCGTAGCGGAGAACTTTCTTCCCTGGAAACAAGGAGAAGTCAGAGTTGTCAATTTTTAAATTTTATCCATATATGATTTGATCGATTCTTCAGTTGCTCTAATTGGTTTAACGCGGCCAACAGATATGTTTTTGTAGAATATGTATACATCATAGACCGAGTTTCAAGATCGTGATCCAGCAAATGGGGTACAGTACGTACGAACGTCAAAGATGCTGACACCGCCTCGTATTCCTCGGAAATGGTAATATTAGTACGCATCTTGTTGACCAGCTGTGTACTGTAATGCTTGGATGCGTGTTTAATTTTAGTCTACTCTGGATGCGGATTAAAGCAAAAATAAATCAGATGGAGTTGTATCAAGTTTGAATTTCAGCAAAACTTTCGCTTTATACAAACATGAGGCAATTCAAACGTCCCAACCTAAATGGATACCAAATGTGTCCGGTTTTTTCCCGCATGGGAGTATGATGTGGTACCTCACACCCCGCCTCTTTTTGTGTGGCCGCTTGTTGAGTTAACTCGTCCAAGAACAATGGCACCTCGCCAATGTGGATGCCCTCTTTGGATTGGGTCTCTTGGCCGTCGTCATGCTCAGTCCCGCCAAGAAACCCACCCACCAACCCTACCAAGTTTCTCGTGGTACCTCGGGTCGTCCGGCGTCGGCCCTGTCATTTCGTTGAGCAGGTTGCGCACGTCGGGGAGAATGGTTGTACGGATGACCCATGATTGCTTTCTTTGCGGCACCGGCGAGTGGTCGGCCAGAGGGACCACGTTGAGATCGAGGGGTGGCACGGCCGGGACGACGATTGGCGCGGAATCGCCCATTTTTTGGCGAGATGGAGAAGTGGGACCCTCCTACTGGGGCAGGGTCGTGTCTGGGCAGATAGCCATACGGAGACACCAACGATGCTGGCACGGCGGGCGACGGGTTTCTGGGGACGCTCGGGCCATGACCAGTGATGGCTCCTGGACAAACCCTAGCATGAAGAGGGCGCCCGTGGTGGCATTGGCGGCGATGGCCTCCGTGTCCGCAACAGCGGCTCTTCGGTCTTGCTCTTCACCTTCCTCCTTCGGCTGCACCGCTTCATTGTCTCGACATCTCTCTACTCCGGGGTGAGATCTTGTTTCGGCTTCAACCCGGCAGGGACGGGGGCGGCCGGGTCCGTTGAGGAGGCAACGGGAATGAGGGTGCTTTCGCCGACGGTGACTACAGGTGGTGCGCCGGCCATGGGGTTTTCGCTAAGGTAGAGGAAAGGGCTGGAGTGAGAATTGTGTGTCACTAGTGGGCGGGGCGGACGTCAGCGCTCTCAAATTTTGTCCAAAATAGGTTCCGCGCGGTCAGCAAAACGGATATCGGTATATTTGTGTTTGGGGTGCCCGGCCATGTTTTTCGCGTAGACAATAGAAACGGACGGTTCTGGATTAAATAGATGGACGACACGTTGGAGTTGGCCTCATCTTGGCTATTTACCGGAAAATCTCGTACTCCGTACTACAGTAACAAGCATGCACATGTCTCCAGTCGACTGCAGTGGAGCTCCAATACACAGGTCAAAGTGGAACGCCGATCCAGACATGTGTCGCCCGCGGTTCGTGTCTCCCAGTCGCATTGATCCAGCCAGGTAAACAAATGAGTAAACCACAACCACAAGGCCATCCGTGCACTCCCACGTATCGCCCTGCCTCGTCCCTACCTAGAGAGTAGAGAGCAGCATCTGCACCGCACACACTCGCACGCACGCAAGCACGTAAAGCAACACAGCCTTTTACGTAGTGACGATCTCCACGCACGCACTCCAAGGGCAGGCCTGCTGCTCCAGCCACGGTGAAATCTCTCACTCAGAACGGCCTGTCATGGTAGTGGGAAAACAAAACGAATTCACGCAGCTCCACAGCCAGCGTGTGAACTTCTTTCTAATCCCAAACAAACGTGCGCATCTGCCTTTCCCTCCATCCGCTCTGTCTCTGAGACAAGATCAATCAATCAGTCCAAACCAACCGACGCCCATCTAAATCCGTAGACTGATGAAAGACACACGGAACACTCCATGATTACTACTACTCCACTAGGAATACCCGGAGGATTTCGATGAAGTTATTTACGAGAGACAAGAGAAAATAAAGACTAGTAGAGTTTTTAAGGAGAGAGAGCACAGCACAGCCCAAAAGTGCCGGGTGGGCCCCGCCGGATTAGGACGAAAAGCAGAGCTCAGCGAAAGCAAAAGGAAGAGAAGGGGGAAAGCAAGCGGTCCTGGGCTGGCTGGCTGGCTAGCTAGATCGAGGGAGGGACCGCCCGCGAGCGATTGCTACGCTTCGCAGGCCTGCCATTTCCATCCATGCTCCTCGCCAATTTCTTCTCCACCTTTCCCTCCCCTACCTAGCTCCCTCCCTCCCGCGCTCGCCGTCATCACCACCCTCTTATCTTCGCTCTCTACTCCGCGGCGACACGTTCATCTCCTCATCGCCCATTCCTGCATCAGTGGATACGACCGCGCGGCCAGTGAAGCGCAACCCGGCGGCGGCGGGACTTAGGGGAGTGGCAGCAGCGTCGCGGGAGAAACACGCGGTGAGTTCGATGGCCCCTGCTCTTGTTTCGTCCACTGTGTGCGTCCCGCATTACTACGCACCCTGGTGCTCCGCGCTGTTCCCCGTGCTGGGCTGCTAGCTCCTGGTCGTGCGGCGCGGGTGGTGTTACTGTTGCGCGCCCCCCTCGCTTGACCTGGGCAACTGAAAGCCTCGCTCCTTTCACAGATCTGTTTCCGGGGTGGTGGTGGTGGTACGCGGCGGTCTAGTTCCTGGGTCCCTCCCTCCGATGGGACTCCCGTGATTTCAGGGGGTCGCGGTCCCGCCTCCATCCTTATTGCGATTGCGGTGCGATGCGATTGGTAGCTGGGTACTACTCCTGTAGTGTCCCGGTTTCTCGATTAGTCCAGCCAAGTTAGCATTCTCTTAATCGGATTCTCCTCGCTTTTACTGCTTCAGTCTGGTCGCGGTTCCGGATGATTCTTTGTTTGGAGGTGCTCAGTTTGCTCCTGAATTTGATTCTTATGCGTTCGTTCCCGTCTTGAGTTATTAGCATTTCAGGTATTCGGATTCCTGTAGCTTTTAGTGCTCCATCCTAGTTTTAGATTCTTCTTGATTTGAAATTGACCAGTTCGCTTCTGAATTTAATCCTTGTAGCTTTCGTTCCCGTCCTGGTAGGGATGTCGCGTTACAGTCCGCTGTCCATTTCTCTGAAAACCAAGGCAATGCATGAAAAGAGTATTTTTCCTGCTGCAGATGCTTGTGCCGTTAGAATCTTTCCAGATTAGAAGCATTTTCTCTTGCGGCATGTTCTTACAATTGTTGACCTGGTTTTGGATTCTTGATTTTAGTGCTTCGTCCTTTAGATTTTTTGATTTGGAGGTGCCCAGTTTGTGTCTGAATTTAATTCTTATAGCTTTCATTCGGCTGTCGTGTTATGTCCATTTCTCTGAAAACGAAGGCAATGCAAAAAGAAGCAGTTTCATGTTGCCGATACTTGTGCCGTTAGAATGTTTCCAGATTAGAAGCATTCACTCTTGCGGCATGTTCTTACAATTGTCTGCTTGCATCCTATTCCAGGAAGTCTACCAGGCGCAGAGATGCACAAGGTTATAGCAACTGTTCTGCTTCTCGTTCAGCTGTGAGTGAGCATTGGTTGATTCGCGGAAGGCATGGACCCTGGGACGGCCTCGGCGTCCTGGGGTTTGCATCTCGGAGTGGTGCTGCTCTTCCTGCTAGCCTCTGGCTCCCAGGGGCTGAACCATGAGGGCTGGCTTCTCCTGGCTCTCAAGACCCAGATGATCGACAATTTCCACCACCTTGACAGTTGGAACCGGGGCGATCCGTCGCCGTGTGCGTGGAAGGGTGTGAACTGCTCGTCGGCGCCCATGCCAGCAGTGGTGTCCCTCAACCTCAGCAACATGAACCTGTCAGGCATCGTCGGCCCAGGCATTGGCGGGTTGACTGAGCTGACTCATCTTGATCTGTCCTTCAATGAGTTCTCTGGTACTATCCCTGCGGGGATTGGGGATTGCTCAAAGCTGGTGGTGCTCAACTTGAATAACAACAATTTTGAAGGTATAATCCCCCCTGAGCTCGGGAAACTGTCCATGCTGGCCACATGTAATCTGTGCAATAACAAGCTCTATGGTCCAGTACCTGATGAGATTGGTGACATGGCATCACTGAGGGACTTGGTAGGGTACAGTAATAATCTCTCTGGTTCTATACCGCGTTCTGTCGGCAAGCTCAAGAACCTGAAGACTATCCGGTTGGGACAGAATCTTATATCTGGCAACATTCCTGTCGAGATAGGTGAATGCAGTAACCTGGTCGTTTTTGGTCTTGCACAAAACAAGCTAGAAGGGTCTTTGCCAAAAGAGATTGGGAAACTGAGTCTGATGACAGACCTAGTCCTTTGGGGAAATCAGCTTTCCGGTGCTATTCCTCCAGAGATCGGGAACTGTACAAATCTCACGATAATTGCCCTGTATGATAATGATCTGGTTGGTCCTATACCAGCAACAATTGGGAACCTGAAGTATCTTCAGAAGCTATACCTTTACAGGAATTCGTTAAATGGTACAATTCCGTCTGAAATTGGCAAACTTTCTTATGCAGAGGAGATTGATTTTTCAGAGAATTTCTTGACGGGAGAGATACCGAAGGAATTAGGCAACATACCAGGGTTGTATCTACTGTACCTCTTCCAAAACCAGCTTACTGGCTTCATTCCTAGGGAGCTGTCTGGATTGAAGAACTTGAGTAAGCTTGATCTGTCAATCAATTCACTCACTGGCCCGATTCCAGCTGGATTTCAGTACATGACCAAGCTAATCCAGTTGCAACTCTTCAACAATATGCTATCAGGCGACATACCTTCAAGGTTTGGCATCTACAGTCGGCTTTGGGTGGTCGATTTCTCAAATAACAACATTACAGGGCAGATACCCCGAGATCTTTGTAGGCAGTCAAACCTTATTTTGTTGAATCTGGGGTCTAACAAGTTGTCTGGGAACATACCTCATAAAATCACCAGCTGTAAATCCTTGGTGCAACTTCGTCTCGGCGACAACAGTCTGACAGGAAGCTTCTCCAGTGATCTCTGCGATCTGGTGAATTTGACAACGATTGAGCTGGCTCGAAATAAGTTCAATGGCCCTATTCCTCCTCAGATAGGGAACTGCAAGGCTCTGCAGAGGCTTGACCTTGCAAATAATTATTTCGCATCCGAGTTGCCCCGAGAAATTGGCAATTTGTCAAAGCTTGTTGTCTTCAATATCTCATCCAATAGACTAGGAGGAGGCATACCACTAGAGATTTTCAATTGTACAACGTTGCAACGTCTTGACCTAAGCCAGAACAGCTTTCAAGGTTTATTACCAAATGAAGTTGGTAGACTGCCTCAGTTGGAGCTTCTCTCCTTCGCTGATAATAGATTATCTGGACAGATACCACCTATTCTTTGTAAGCTATCGCATTTGACAGCACTGCAGATTGGTGGCAATCAATTCTCAGGTGAAATACCAAAAGAGCTGGGCCTTCTCTCAAGCTTGCAGATTGCCATGAATTTGAGCTACAATAATCTCTCTGGCAACATACCATCAGAGCTTGGTGGCCTTGCATTATTGGAAAACTTGTTTCTCAATAATAATAAGCTCACAGGTGAAATCCCAGATACATTTGTAAACCTGCCAAGTTTGCTTGAGCTCAATGTCTCCTACAATAATCTCACTGGTCCTCTCCCCCCTGTGCCACTTTTTGACAATATGGTTGTGACCAGCTTTCTTGGAAACAGAGGACTCTGCGGTGGACAGCTTGGCAAGTGTGGGTCTGAGTCACCCTCTTCTTCTCAGTCATCCAACTCAGTCAGTCGCCCATTGGGCAAGATCATAGCAATTGTTGCCGCCATTATTGGAGGAATTTCACTTATTCTTATCGCCATTCTTTTGCACCACATGAGAAAACCACTAGAGACAGTAGCGCCTTTGCAGGACAAGCAAATTCTTTCTGCTGGGTCTAACATTCCTGTTTCAGCGAAGGATGCGTATACATTTCAGGAATTGGTCTCTGCTACAAATAATTTTGATGATAGCTGTATCATTGGACGGGGTGCTTGTGGAACTGTGTACAAAGCCGTCCTGAAGCCTGGCCAGATAATTGCAGTCAAGAAGTTGGCTTCCAACAGGGAAGGAAGCAACACAGACAACAGCTTCCGTGCAGAGATAATGACTCTTGGAAAGATAAGGCATCGTAACATTGTGAAGCTATACGGGTTCATCTATCACCAGGGTGCAAACCTTTTGTTGTATGAGTACATGTCTAGAGGCAGCCTGGGAGAGCTACTTCATGGACCATCTTCCTCTTCTCTCGATTGGGAGACGCGCTTCATGATAGCCCTTGGGGCAGCTGAAGGGCTTTCATACTTGCATCATGACTGCAAGCCTCGGATCATCCACCGTGATATCAAATCCAATAACATTCTACTGGATGAGAACTTTGAAGCTCATGTTGGGGACTTTGGGTTGGCCAAGGTTATTGACATGCCGTACGCAAAGTCAATGTCTGCGATTGCTGGTTCATATGGCTATATTGCACCAGGTGAGTCTTTAGTTTTCTCTACATCGTACAGAACAAATTCCATTTGCATGTCATTGCTATCTTATGAGCTGTATGCTTTACTTGAATCTGTTGTTAGGCATTCTATGGTCAATAAATCTAAAACTGAAACACAGACTAGATTACTGATTTTCTGCTGTACAAAGTACTGATCCACTTCCTCTCATTTTACCAGAATATGCGTACACCATGAAGGTCACCGAAAAATCTGACATATACAGTTATGGCGTTGTGCTGTTGGAGCTGCTAACCGGTCGTGCACCTGTGCAACCAATAGAGTTGGGGGGTGATCTAGTAACATGGGCAAAGAATTACATCAGGGACAATTCTCTGGGTCCAGGGATCCTTGATAGTAATCTGGATTTGGAAGATAAAGCAGCCGTCGATCATATGATCGAGGTCTTGAAAATCGCTTTGCTATGTAGTAACCTGTCGCCGTACGAGAGACCACCGATGCGGCATGTTGTAGTTATGTTAAGCGAGTCTAAAGATAGGGCCCGGGTGAGCTCTGCATCCTCCTCACCTGCTTCTGATAATTCTTCAAAGAAGGATAGCTCATGATGTATTTATAATAAGTTCAGTTAGAGAAGGCAATACCTGTTGCTCCCTTTTCCTTGTTACTTATGGTAGGAATTTTGGGAGCCTGCACTCATTCTTTCTGTCATTATTTTCTAGTGAGATTAATAATACTGACTGGTACTGAAGAAGGTAGCATTGAGTCCTGGGGTAGCTGGGAGTAGTTAAACCAGAGTTTCCCTGGACGTGGTGTGTGCCTCTTAACTTAGATTTAGGTTGAGGTAATTGTACCACTCATACAACAACTTGTCTATGATGTGCATTTTTATACAAAAACTCTTCAAGTGTGATGCGGTGTTACAAAAGCTTTTGTTATATGTGCAATTTCATACAAAATGAACTTGGAGGCGACACGTGTCCAGTCCAGCGTGGATCCCATGACCTCGACCTCGCCCCGACGGAGCCGTCCGCCGTGCTGCTTCTGCTGCCGCCTGCCACCTGGGATTGGAGCCGCCCTGACCTCGTCCCGACGAATCCCATGACCTCGACGGCGATGCCTGGAACGACGACGGCGGATGTCCGAAGTGTTCTGGCCGGAGTGTACTGGATGGGGCGATGGAGGGTCGTCGTCGACGATGGCAAGTGGTGATCACTGATCAGCACACGCGGCGCCGCACCTGCAGTAAGATCAGCTCCCCTAATTAGTACTGTTAATTTATAACTATTAGCTAGTTTGCATGGAACATTCGGAAATTCATAATGGCACCCGAGCTCATATGCTCCCGTTATTTTCGGGCAAATAAAAAAATAGAAAAACTTTCAGAAAATTCCGAAAAAAATCATAGGCATGCCTGAGTATGGTTCGCACACCCGTGTGAAATTTTGCAACGAAATGACATCGTAGCCGACCTGTGCAAAAAAGACAATTTTTTGACAGAAAATGAGATCCAAAAATTTGAATTTTCAGATCTGTGACTTGTCTTTTTTGCACGGGTAAGCCACAATGTTAGTTCATTATGAAAATTCACACGCTCGTGCGTACCATACTCAGGTACGCTTGTGATTTTTTTCGGAATTTTTTAAAAAGTTTTTCTATTTTTTTTATTTTTCCGAAAATACCGGGAGCATATGCTCCCGGGTGCAACACACACACTGGAACATTGCTCTATGTTGTGTATATATATGTACTGTTTTAGGTTTGTAGTACTCTATGATCTGTTCGTATTATTTGGCTGAACATATGCTAAGTATCTGTTTGTACAAGATTAGTGCCGGTTAAATTTATGGGCCGTCTCAAATATAAGTAAACGGCGACGACTACAAATATGAACCGTCTGTGACAGTTGTGTGGGCGGAAAATAGTTCTAACCGTCTATATGTGCACATTATGGGAGACGGCCTGAAATACTAAACGACTTTAATACTACTAGTAAAAGTGCACGTGCAATGCACGTGTAATATTATGAACTTTTTTGTCACCCTTTTATATATCCCTTTTGCTGTATTTTTACTTCATCGATTGTAACCGATTAATGGCACAATCGTAAAAACAAACTTTAAACATAGGAAGTTAGAATTTACACATACAGTTTTGTTGGAATTCAGCAATCATTGAGGTTCACTCCAATAGTAATCACTCAAGTGATTACCTGACATAAATTTGCAATATATTAAATGAGAAAATCTATCAAACAAAATAAAAAAATCAAGAATAAACCATTTCAACTGAGTTCAAATTAGAGCTGCGTTGCCTTTGGTTTACGGGACCTGCATTGACAAGATAATGAACTGGCCGAAAATGAATAAAGCTACAATCTGAATATACCATAATCGCTTCTGCTTTGGTTCCATTCGCTGCTGGAACCACTATCTTGTCCTGGTGATTCAATATAAGACCAACACTAATCATATTGAGGTAAGCTACAGAAAGCAAATCGATAACAAATGGCAATACAGTCTGTCAAGAACATACAGTCTGCCAGTTTACTTGGTAGAATTCCTAGCACATATTATGCTCTGCAATAAGAAGAGGCGGAGGCAGCAGTAATGACATAACCTTGCATATGCCAGTCTATGATTTTCAGCAAACAAAGAGACTTAATATGTCAAGATTCGACAGCCAGTACGCATGTATTCATACAAAAAAAAGCAATGATAACAGATGAGGGATACCCTTTTTTCCAATCGTTATCAGGGTGCTTGAATAAGAGTATCCCTGATTACTACCTTGACAACCCAATGGCACACGATTCTGATTATTCAGACTGAATACAATACGAAATATAAAAGACCTTAATATACACACCGTTTCAGATATGTACGCTCCTATTAATTTCATTGATGGATGATATAACATGAAACAAAACATCAACACTCTTCGGAAAACAAAACCAAGAGGTCCTATAGGTTGTAACAAATTGTACAGATCATGAGTCTTTATATGTGGGAAACCTCCTAGTTCATAACCAGGTCACGGAGCTGCTGAAGTTGCTGCATAACACAAACATAAGTAAATAAGAACATCGAGAAAAGAGAATATCAATAGGATATGAGCATCAAGAACATTAAATAATAAAACAAGATGGGCCTGAAGGAACGAACCTGTTTCATTCCTCCAAGACATCCCTATACACAATGTTCTTTGTGCTCTTTCCTGTGGGATCTATCTCATTATTTGGCTTGGCCAAAATCCGTGTGGTCTGCCTTGACACACCCCTTGACAATGCAACATAAAGCTGGCCATGCGAAAATACAGGCTCGGGGAGGTAAATACCAACTGTTGGAATGGTTTGACCCTGGGCTTTGTTGATGGTCATTGCAAAACTCAAACGGATTGGGAATTGTTTCCTCTTGAACTTGAAAGGAAGTGAAATGTCCTCCGAGGGCGACAAAGGTATCCTCGGTATGAACACTCTATTTCCAGCATGTTGTCCACCAACAATCTCGGCATCGATTGCATTATCTTGGAATGCTCTAATCATCAATCTTGTTCCATTGCACAACCCGTTGTGAGGATCAAGATTTCGGAGAAGAATGACGGGACAATTGACTTTGAGTTTCAAAGCATGCGGGGGCAAGCCATTTGGAGTGATGGAGTTTAGATAGTCATCTGTGTAGTTATTGCGCGCATCATCCTCAACTGAGTCAAAACTATAATATATCTTTTCTTGGCCAGGAAACCTGCCGATCATTTTTATATTTAGATCATCCACATGTTCATTTTTTGTTGAAAGAATGGCACGTGCGCTCATGTAGGATCCAGATGCAGCATTCTCATGAAGCGATGGGAAGATATCTTCAATAAGCTTGTTCACTGGTTCATCACCGGGAGTGTAAGGAATAACAATGTCATCCGGAAGACGTACGTAATCGCCACCAATTGTCTCTTCTGTCCCATCTCCAATTCTAAGGAGGTAACTGGAGAACCACGGGCCAGTTTGTGCCCTCATATTACGCGTGAGGCGTATCTTCCTAATCTTCTCCCATAAATAAGACCTCTGCAGCGTAGCGTCAGTGATCTGCGCTCTCGTCCCACGTGTCACCACGGGAAGGACCTGCCTAAAATCTCCTCCAAACACCACGACCTTCCCGCCGAAAGGCTCAGCACATCCCATGATGTCTTGTAGGGATCTATCAAGTGTCTCAACAGTCTGACGCTTCGTCATGGCTACTTCGTCCCAGATTATCAAAGATGCCCTACGAAGCAGCTCTGCGGTACCACTCTGCCTGGTGAAATTGCACATGCTGGTGCTCGTGAGCCTAATTGGAATTTTGAACCTGGAGTGAGCGGTGCGTCCACCCGGCATGATCGATGCTGCTATACCAGAGGTTGCTGTTGCAATAGCTATTTTTCCCAAGGAACGTACCTTAGCAAGGAGAGCTTTGTACAAATACGTCTTCCCTGTGCCACCCGGACCATCCACAAAGAAAGTCTGGCTCTTGTTGTTCAGGACATGATAGAGGATTTCATCAAAACCAGCACGCTGCTCAGTGTTAAGTGATGTAAACATATTTATGTCATCTTTGCCCACAGTGAGTGACAACTCCTCTTGAACCTCTCTTGGTTGACCGTCGGAAAGATCGTCATCAATGGGGTCTAATTCTGGTAGGCCATAACTTTTTATATCCTTTCCCATCGAATGTACCAGATCTCGAATGTCTCGAAGGACCATTTGCTCCAGTGCGACCGGGTTGGATTGGCTATGGCTGTAGTCCTCAGACATTGACTCGAGGTGCTTCTCCCACAATGAGGGTATGTTGGTCGCCTCACAGAATACCAAAATAGTTGCGAAAAGCCTTCTTAGAGCACATGGCATCTGGAAAGTAGCAGCCTCAGTCAAGCAGTCATCAAGGGTCTTGTCAGTCTCTATGAGACCTCTTCGCTCACATGCTTCTCTAAAGTTTGAGCACAACTTGCCATGCACACTTTTCAAGTCCCCATATGAAGTTGCACCTCTGACATGATTCATGAGCACTCTTAGGAAGTACCTCTCACCTTCACCAGGATTGGCATATACAATTCTTCCAACTTGCCCACGCCCCCTTAATTTCCGTCTCTGCCACTTCTTCTTTCCCTTAATCCACCTGTAGAATTCAGGGAACTCTTTGTACAAGAAGTTTCTCGCATAAGGATCCACCTGGTTCATCTTGAAATATTCAGTGAGCATGGTCTTGGAAGAAGAGGGCCGACTGAGGACATCCTCTAGATTATCACCCTCTTTGAATGCGACAGTATGCATATTTTCCAAGTGAAGTTGTAGTTGGAGAACAGAGGGAGAGACACTGTACATAGGAAAAGCACAAATCCTATAGATAGCCTCTGGTGGTGACACAAACCTAGCATCCCTGTACTGTTTAATCTCATTTATTACTCCACCATCATTATCTACTGCTGGGTCAACTGAGAATGATGCACGGTCATGTCCTTTATAGATGTACTTGAATAAATACTTAACTGCCTTGATGCTCGAGCAAGCTTCAACATTTATGTGACAGTTATACCGCATAAGCAGGCCAGGATTGTATGGGACAACCCATCTATTATCTAGCTCAGCTCCTCTGACCTTCACTTGTTGACCATCACGCCTCCTCCTATAGATAGGATATGAATCCTTTCCTTGTTCCGTAGCATCACAGAATTGCCGCGGATAGTGAAATCGACATTCTCCATCTATCATGCAAGGACAATTTTTATTGAGAGCACCACATGGTCCGTGGAGCATATGTTTGATAACCAGGGCATGCAATACAGGGTACTTGTCTTTGTCAGGAATTTCTGCACAAATCACCTTGTCATACTCGTCCGGGTTTGTCAGCTTACTATCCGAGTGCATGATCAAAAGCATGTGCTCATGCGGCAGCCCCCTCTTCTGAAATTCGGTAACATGGACATATGCAGCAACCTCACCAAAATGTTTTTTCTTAATTAAAAGTTCTTTCATACTCCGCAATTTGGCTCTGTATACTCTTGCCACAAGGTCTGGGCGGTCTTGTGGTGTCTGTCCGGGTTCAAGCCTTGATGTAATTTCCTCCCAATGTGGGTTGCAAGTCATCGTGATGAAGTAATCAGGCTTTCCATACCGCTGGACTATCGCCATCGCATCTAGGAATCTTCGCTGCATGTCTCGATCACCTCCCGGAAAAGTCCGCGGTAGCACAATTCTCTTACCAACCTGAGAACCACGTGTTTCACCAACTTCAATGACGTCAACAACACCCTAAATGATTTTAAAGATTATTCTCCATTAGATCAACCTGATTTGTACCGAATTGAACTTAAATAAATTGAGAACAGTATGAACCTGGTATAGATCAGCGCGAATAAGCTTCTGATTCTGAGGTTTGGAGTAGAAATCAAGTCTCATAGTCTCCATCTTGATGTACATGTCCACAGCCCACTGTTGGAATACACGTGCACCAAACAGTATAATGTTAAAAAGTTTTTTCCTAACTTGTATCTTGAAACAGTAGTACTCCCTTGCGCTGACAAATTTTCTAGACTCTCCAACTTCATCACCCTCTTGGTTTTCTTCATCATCTAGAACAAGGTTTGTAGGAAGAATTAATCACTAATATCAATTAAATAATAAGCAGTGAGGAATAAAATGCTTAGACATATTAGAAGCAATGGGTAATTACCTTCTGCCTCATCTACGTCATCTCTGTTTTGTTCCACATGTACACTTGAAGTACGATCGAGATCTTGTAAGTCTTCGCCTAGGTTCCCATCCTCGGTGTTCGCTTCAACTGCTCGCGTTGGATCTTCATATGGCATCCAACGGTTCCATCCCGTCTCCCCTCCTGGGAAGAATAATGGATACGCCAAAGGATCATAGCAACCATAGTATGCTCTGATAAATACAGGACGATCACCTTTGCCATGCAAGACAACTTGTCTATCAAAAGTGTTTTCTGGGTCGCTCCCTTCAACCCACAACGCGGCCACCTGTGAAGCTGTGGGGGCATTGTACCTTCGCTGGTCTAGTCTTATATCTGTGTTGAGTGAAATCCGATATTCTTCAAGGTTTGGAACAGAGCCAATGCTCTTAAAAATCTGCACATATGGGTTGTCCTCCAATATCTTCAGAATCTTTCGTATGAGATTAATATCAAGATCTGGAGACCGCTTCACTCTATGTTCCAAGGTTTCATCTGTATCATAGATGTACAGTTGCAAGTGTCTAGGTCCCTGACCACCGTGAACCAGATCATCCGCCTTATAATACATTGCCCCTTGAGCACGGAATGTGTAAACACCGGTTCTTGCCGCATTACTGACCTTCTTATCAAGGGTGACTCCAAGGCTTGTGAATGAGAAGTGGGTGTTGAAATATCGTATGTGTTTTCTGAAATATTTTGCATCATCATCAACCTGACTTGTAAACAACCGACGCAACTCTTGAGGAACTTCGGGGGTAGCTATCTTGACCTTCCCTTTTCTGCAACAAAACGCAGGACCCTCAAATTGGAGCTTCATTGCTCCACATTTGCTGCAGTCGGGGACTGGCTTCAAAACATGGTGCTTTTTTGGTAGATTATGGTAGACAAAGTCATAAGGATCATCATTCTGTTTAACCGGAGCAACACCACTTGTCAGTCGCCACGAATCAAACACATCACCTGCGAAACCATAATAACAAGTAAGAACCAAACAGATGCACCAAATTTAATATGAGAGAGACAAGATATAATTAATTAGCTGTATTAATTACCTTGACCACTAAATATTCTGCACTCCTCGTCATCATCATGTATTGTTTGTTCCTCATGTGTGGTGTCCAAGTTATCTATGAGCAAAACATGTTGAATCGGCTTAACAATTGGATCTGAAATTATTACCTTTGTATATATGAATGCGTTATGAGAATGTGAAGTAATTATTACCTTCCAATGTAGCACCTTGTTCATCTGGCTCGAAGACACATGCAGGATCAGATTCATCATCAGTATCTGTATCTAAGGGTTCTGCACAAAACAGCATATATATTTGTATTATGTGAGATCACAAAGATTGCGACAACTAAATGTATGAATAATAATAATTTAATCTATATCGCATGAAAACAATACCTGATTGGTTAAGGTTTGATGATTGTGTTTGCATGATAGGTGTGGCAGGTGAGCTGATGAAGGGTGAATTGTGTTGCCGGACCATTTTCTTATACTGACGGTTATTGTGCAAGCATACCTCCTTCTTCCCATCACTCATTGAGGAGTAGCGCTCTCTTTCACATTGCCGTTTCTGTTCAGAAGAATCACGCTGCCGTTTCTTCTCAGAATATGCACTTCTTTCAACGAAACTCCTTTGCCCATGCCCACCATTTGATGTTGGGACGTTTTGGATTTCTTGAACAGATTTGAGCTGAGAAATGCAACTCAAATTACTGTGTAGCCAATCATTGTCATCTTCGGGAAGCATAACATCCTCGCTGCATTGAGTGGTAAGATCCTTGGTCATGCCGGAATATGCAGATCCACTCTCCGCGTTACCTGAAGGAGAAACACAGCCTTTCATAGCTTGCATTGTGAAATTATGAAAAAAATATATAGAGAGAGTAAAGTATTGAGGATGACCGATTTACTCACCAGGTGTATCCTCGCCGGGCTTGAACGTGCACATACCATTTGGGATTGAATGTGCAAATACTCCTACAGGAAGACATGGAAATGTTAAGACACATAGTATTATTAAAAAATAGACTCAAATCAGGTTTATGTACCATCTGCATGTGACATGGTTACGTTGCTGAATGGTGTATGTTGGCTCAGAGACCCTTGTGCACAATTATTACGACTCGCAGTTGTCGACATTTTATTCTGACGTGCTAAACGTTGCCTCTGTATATATTCCACCCTTTTGTCGTCAGGCAGTCGTGCATACCAACTTTGACCACTTTGTTGTTTATTATTACCTCGACGAACCTGTTTTGCATGATTGGTTGAACGGTCTGTAACCGAGCCACAGTCATCAGATCTCATACGGAATTATTTATATGGACATAGAGTAAACAAAATGATGTCACATATTATGTTACCTGTTGTACGATCGAGTGTGCCATCTGCAATGAATTGAGTAGAATCCGGTGTAGGAAATTGAGATGCATGTTCAAGTTGAAGAACTGGAGCCATACCTACAATTTAGAACTGATTAAAATCAGTATTGCATTATAAAACATGGGACCCATGTTTGGCGAGTTAAGAATCATGACCTCCCGTAGGTGTTTTGCATTGCAATTGGGTGACTATCGATTGTCCAGCCCCAGGTGTATGACATAGTGTGTTTTCGTCATTAAGAGGTTGCGTTGAACTCGCTTGTTTCTTAAGTTCTCGTGCTTGGCGACGGCGCTTTGAAATATCTTCTCTATGTTTTGCATAATACTCTCTATCCCTCTGCCTTTTGGCCTCTTTAGGATCTGCATGTATGAGAAGATTATATTTGTATCCGCATGATCGACACTTCCAGAGGATCTGCATGTATGAATTACTCGGAAGGACAGGTATTAATCACCTAGGATTTGCCCGTTGGTTATGTCCTGTAATGGATTGCGATTGGAGGATGACATCGGTAGTCTTGCTTCCTTTGCCAGGAGAAAGTAACCTGTAGTAATGAATAGCATCTCCCCGTCAGTGTATTAGCAATTAGCATATACAATAATCTTTAAATTGTACTATAGGATTAGCAATTCCGGGAGTTCCGGATACCTTGGAGGAGGTTGGAGGATCAGCAGGTTGTAGAACTGGGTGCAGAGTGTGGCGTAGAAGGGCAGGGCGGACAGGGGATGACCGGCGGCTGTAGGGCGTGCGGCGGCGCGTCCGGGCGGCAGGAAGGCGGAAAGACGGCGGCCGTAGGGCGTGCGGCGGCGCGTTCGGGCGGCAGGGAAGCGGAAGACGGCGGCGCAGCGTCGCGTCCGGGCGGCAGGGAGGCGGAACACGGCGGCTGTAGGGCGCGCGGCGTCGCGTCCGGGCGGCAGGGATGCGGAAGACGGCGGCAGCAGGTCGTGCGGAAGGGAGGCGAAAGGCGGCGGCGGTAGGGCGTGCGGCAGCGCCAGCGTCCGCAGGGCCGGCGGCGGTGGGGCGTGCGGACGTGATTAGCGATGGATTTTTTTTGGAGGGATCAGCGAGGGAGGCTCTTTGATTAGCGAGAGATTGTCCGTTCCGTCTGTTTTAGCGCTAATGACGGCGGGTAACAGAGCCCTTAGATGTTGATCTGATGGCGAATATTGTTTGGATCTGCCCCCTCTGTGTCTTTTTATATTGGTATAGATATAGATTAGAGACGAGCCAAAAATTTCAGCCGTCTGGTGGGGTTTTTCGCAGACGGCGTATTTTATTATCATTACAACCGGTTCGAGTTTCCGTCTTTTAAAGTCAAATTTTCACTAGTGCAAGCAAAAGCAATGGAAGATGAACACAAGTTGATGTTCATGTACACTAGTGGCATGGATGCAAAAGCAAAAGGCTTATGTTGAGCTTTGTCGTGACCAAGTGTTAATGAAAATTCTGTGGATGGGTGGCATGATCTCATACATGAATGCCATGGGAGGAGGCATGGGTTGTCGCATGAGCTCATACATGAGTGCCTCGTGGCTCGATCATGGATTCGTCTCGTCGTCATTATCTCCTAGAACACACACACATGCATCGTGCCTCCCTACCTCGACCCAGGGACGGAGCTAGGGGGGGGGGGGGCGCTGGGGCCATGGCCCCCCCTAAGCTGATTTTTTTGGGTTGAAGTCTACCAATAATCTATGAAGTTTATTGCTAAATCATGCTAAGTTAGTCCTAATGACCCCCTCCAAGGTTCAAGACGTGCATTTGGCCCCCCCTCACATATTTTTCCTGGCTCCGTCCCTGCCTCGACCCGCCCAGGCCATGGACATGTTCTCGGGTTTTGGACCACGCGTCGATTACGAGCTCCCAACGTCGTTGTGCCAGTGAAGTCTCGTAGTGACGCCGCGTGGCCCACTCCCACTCCAGCTCCGGGCTCGCGGTCGAGGACGAGGAGGGGTTGTATGATGGGTGGATCCAGGCCCAGGGCGACAGGGGCCATGGCCCGGGGCGTGGCCCAAATTTCTTCTTACCATCTGTAAAAAAAACAATTGGCCCGCGGCGCAGCCCAGTCTGGCCCAAGATGCTGGCCTCACACGACACGCATGTAGAAACAGCCGACGAAGCTCCTCACGCGTGGCCACCACCCAGCGGAGCCACCGCTAGCTCTCGCCGGCGCCGACACATGGGCCAGGCCCTGCGCCGCGCCTCGGGGCGCCTGAAGCCCCCTCCCCCGCCTCCGCCCCCAGCGAGGCCGCCACCACCTCCACCTCCACCGCGGGCCTCGCCGGCGGCCGCTGGCGGCGGCAGCCTTCCCCAGGACCGGCTCGACGTGTCACAGGATGGTAAGGCGGCTCCTGATTTTCTTCTGGATCTCGGTCAGCGTTCGCTTATTCTCCCATTTGACCTGGCTGCTGGTCCTTAGATAGTTAGATGCCACCATAGCTGTCGCTGCCGTGTAATCGATGCCCGGGTATCCTTAGGCTCTTGACTTGGCACAAATGCTCCATTTTCTGTTTATATTGAGCTACGGCTGTTATAGACGATGCAGAAGCTAGTTCTTGATCCCTGATGCTTATTAGGCATCCTGAACACCAAGATCTCCTGCATACTGTTTAATTGAATTGTGACATATGTTTAAGTGGTAGTGGGTACTTTTTCATCTAACCAAGTGTGGTCAGGTGAATTTCGGCAAATCACGTGTGTGATCCCTATTGGATGTGTCTAACTGAAACCAAGTATGACCAATTTAGCATCAGTTATTTTTAGTAAATTTATCCAATTCGTACCTATTCGGCTAGTTTCAGACCTGGTCCCACACTATTGATAAAACTACAAGGTTTGGTAACTTTCTACCGGGTGTTCACTGATTACTGAAAGCAGCACAGTTGTCAGTAAGTATGCTCTTGGTTCCCAAGCGAGTGCAGCATTCAATGCTAATTGTCCTCGCAGTTTGTTCATCGCATTATCGATACTCTTAATAACCCAGTTAATTTGCAGTCAATTTATGGACAGCTTCCCCTAATAAACATATTGCTCTGTGGAGGGCATTGCAACTCTTTGTGAGCTGAACTAGATTTCACTGGCTACAAAATCACATGTCCTTTCCAGAATTAGATAGTTGATCTGCTACCTTGCGAGCTCAGCCAAGTAATCTGGTATCTCACCATTAAGACGGTTACCTAGCAAGTTCAGCTCTGTGAGGTTCTTGCATCCTTTAAGTATCATATGTAAAAAATTTAATTGTCGAAAAGGTGACTTCTCCAACGCAACACATTCCTTCATAATGGGCAATGCATCTCACTACGCGTTAAGTGTGAGCTGCGATCGAGATGGGTTTTAAGTAGGGTTTTTACTAATTTGAAAATCTGGTATTTAGTGCCCCCACGATGCGTTGGTTGAATTCTGTAGAACAAATATTTGATTTGATTTGTATTGTGTGATTACTATGAATCGGCGTTATAATTACATTAAAGGTTAGCATATCTTCTCCAATTTTTAACACCAATCCCTTGTGTGTGCTCTATACCTTACAGAGTTGCAATCAAAATATATATTGAGCCAAAAAGTATCACCATTCCTTTGGTTATTTAATTTGTTATGTCAACACCATTTACTTAAAGTCAGCGTTTCAAACATGCTAAATTAATTGCGATATATGGTGTCAATATGGGTTAAGAATAGGAAGTTGAGAACTATTGAATTCAGACAGGAACAGCCTCCTGTATGAGTATGACTCCTTAGTATTTGAGATGGTATAAACTATGGTGATACGCTCTGATCCTATTGTATTTTTTCTGGCCACGGGAACTGTTGTAAAATGTTACCAGCATAATCAAGAACGTGTAAAAGTTGACAGCCTGTTATACCCCTTCCGTACTTTACATGGTATATTAGCTTGTCAAGACCTGATGCCCCATATAAACTATTATGTCTTCTTTGCTTAGGTCCAAATGAACCATAGCTAAGATATTTATGAATAAGTTAATGGGATACATCACAGTCTTGATTTTTTTGAAGTCTCAGTGCAAGCTCTATTGACATTTACCAAAGCATTGTTACCTTGCCGTACGTTTCAGGTGCTGTCGTCAATGTTTCTGTTTACCACTTTATGATTTAATTACTAAAAATGCACAACAGATGTTACAACATCGACAAAAGATACCCATGGTGTACTTGTGGAGCGTGATCCAAGTTATGATGACATGCTTAAGCACATGGTCGGGAGAATCACTACCAAGCCTGGGGGAAAGCCAGAAATGGGGGAAGTAAGTCCTCTGACTTTACATTGTTCTCCCGGGCTTAAGTACCATAGTTCCTTTGATGCTTTTGTTTTATTGCATAAATCTGTAAACAGCTGAACTTACACAATCATTGTATTAAGTTTGAGCTTTCTTTTGTTTGGAGTAAAAAAAATAAGAGGCTTCTGTGTGCAGGCTTCCATTGTAGAGCAATACAAGAGGCCTCTTCCAAAGGTCAGAACATCCGAACCTGAACCTGGGCAAGGTGGGCACAGACAGCTACCTCCGGGAACCCTGCACGTCGGGCACATCCAGGAAATGATTCAGCTGTACCAAGGAGAGTCCGGTAGCCACCATGGCTCAATGAGCGTGGACGAGATCGCCTCGAGGTTCAGAGTTGAAGCCTCCGTGGTGCGAGGAATCGTGCAGTTCGTCTCGCTGCCACAGGACGAAAGCACCGAAAAGAAAGACGAGCAACGGGAGCCTTGAGAGATCTCGCAGGCTGTCTGACATAGCGCTGTCGGTCATGTTTCTGAATGAGTTGCGAAAGAGGACAACTGGAAAGATGAGTTTCTTGGTCTTTTCATAGGTTTCTTTCTTTTTGTTCATGCTGAGCTGTGGACTGAGGTATGATGGAAATTGTAAACACTACATGCCCTGTTGTCTAAATAAAAGATGCTGGCCGCGTTTTACGAGTTCTTCTAGCTTTGTTTGTTGCATTTTCCTAAATACAGATGTTATTTGGCCAGTCTGACGAAACAACATTGATTCACACTCATCCTAGCGTGACAGTATTAATTTTTCCGCGGTATTAAAGCTTCATCATTTTCGTTGGGTTGGTAGTAAAACTTATCCTACATGAAAACAAAAACGAACATTGTCCCTGATGGGCCAAAGTTTGGTCATGGCCAAAAGTTTCGGACCCTTTGCTTGGAGGGCGGCCATTATTTTGGCACGCCATTGTCACTTTGCCAACTCTAGTTTTGTTCAAACGTTGGTAGCCAAGACCTTGACCAAAATTTTGGCTAACAATGATTAAATTTTAGGTGCTACTCCCTCCGTTCATATATATATAAGACGTTTTAGATAGTGTGCATGTTAACTAGGTGCAAACCAAAAAGAGTGAACGTAAACATTAAGATGTGTCTAGATACATGTAGATGCAAATGAATGTGTCAAAAAGCTAAAACGTCTTATATATATGAACGGAGGGAGTAACTGCTAAATAATGAAGCGATTTAGCAATATTTGGAGTTTATTTTGGCAGTAGAAATATTCTGATGTAGATCGATGCACTCTGAGAGACCTCCACCCTCCAATTGACCCCCCCCCCCCCCCCCAAAGGCATATTGGGAGACCGAACGCCGAAAAACGCCACCAGTGGCACCCCCCAAAGGGTCGGCCCGAGCAAAATCGTGTCCGGCACCCCCCGAAAGGGCCCCCAACTTTGGAGGCCCTCTCGGGGGTGCCGGACATGGGGCGGACATGCCCTCCGACAGGTCTGGCCCGCCCGTTATACACACAGCACCGGCCTGGCCTTGGGTTTAAGGCGCCGTGCAGGAGGCCGTTCCGCCCGCGTTAATGGCGACGTGTTTGCGCAGGCGACGAAGGGACGGGACGACGACGCGGCTGCCGCACGCCTCGCATTTACGGCGGCGCCTGCTGAGCGCCCAGCCTTTCCCGGCTTCCCAAGCGGCGCAGTTGCGTAGACGTGTCGCTGCCATTAACTCCGACGCGACACGTGCTCACCCACCCGACCGCTTCCCGCCCAGCGCCACCGCTTCCCGCCTCGACACTAGACGACTATAAAGAGGCCCCCGCCGTGCACCCATTTCTCCACACCACCGCCGACGCTCACCGTAGCCCACAACAACAGCATGCCTCGCCGCCTCGCCACCTCTTGGGCCACCCTCACCTAGGCAGCTCGCCGTGCTCACTCCATGGAGCAAGAGGCAGCCACCGATGAACCTGCCTTCGATTGGGCGGAGGTGGACGACGTGGACTTGGTGTAGGGGATCGTAGGCAGAAAAAAAAATTCCTAACAACGATAACCGAAATAGCCATGATCTATTACTATACAAATATAAAGTAACAGAGGGAACGGTGTAATACCCTTTTAGATCGTAAGCGTCGACGATCAAAAGATCTGTTTCGATGACGACGCGTGATGAATACGGGCGGCGAAGACGACGGCGGCGCCGACCTCAAGGTGGTGAAGACGAACTCCTCCAAACGCCCCCAGCGTGGCACCTCTCAGAGCTTACACATGTACGAAGAAGATGACGACCTCCGGGGTCCAATCCAGCCGAGCAGCGGAAGTAGAAGACTTGGACCGGAGAAAAACCAGTAGCACGGCGGTGTGCGTATGGTGGAGAAAACCTCGACCCGTGCGTAGCCCCAATTGCGGAGCCACGTCTAAACGGGTGAGAGAGAGAGAATGGTGCAATTTTCAAAGGCATGAGCCACCCCTTATTTAAAGGAGGAGGGTTGCAAATCCCCTTGGCTTAGCCATGTGGGACTATTCCCACATGGTGCGGCTGGCCAAGGGGAGCCGCCGGCCCTAGGTGGGCCCCATTCGGCCGACCTAGGGTTTCCCCTTCCCAATTCGTACCATGGGGGGAAGTCCCCCCCTATGGGCCTTTTCCCTTTGGTCAAGGCCCATTTAAGTGTGCAGCCTTTAATAATTTCGAAAATAAATAAATAAAATTATACTTAACTATTAATTACATTAATTAATATTAAATACATATTATCTAATTTATTCCGGCTCTGAAAACCATTTCGTCGCCCTCCGAACTCCATCGGATATGACCCGGAACACTTTCGGTGTTATTCTCTCTATTTTCTCTTCTGTGTCCAACGCCGGCGCCAGCAAACGTCTTAGCACATCCTGCACCGCAGCCCGAAGAAGAAAACCGGAAGAAACCGGCGACCTGCGAAAAAACAGAGCAATAAACAGGAAACAAACAAACAGGAAACAAAGATGAGAAACCCAGAAAACAAAAAGAACAAACAACATAGCAACAAACAACCAACGAACACGAATCCAGCACACGGTAAACAACATGAACAAAGAATGACAAAAAACAGAGAGAGCAAGACACGTTAAGAATACCCAAACTGATCTCAACGGGAACAAACGTGACCGGAGGAATAGCAAACGAACACGGTGAAGCTCGAGAAAAGCACGGCGGAGCAATAACAGGGAGGAAGAAGGAAAGGTGGGAAATGAGAGCTGCAGTAACCATCCGATTCAGAAAACAGCCTATATACCCGTTCCATGACACTGTATTTAGGTCGGCAACCACTCGCAACCAATGACGAGCCACCAGCGAGACGCGAAATCGGGCCTTCTGACTACCAGCACAGTGCAACGTACCCGTCGACGAATCGAGAGAGACCACCTCGGACCGAGAAATCGGGCCCGAATTCTCCCTGACATCACGAATAGTGCAACGTACGCGAAATACCCAGCGTGCCTCAACATACTGTAGAAAATACGCAGCGGCGACACACGCAAGGGAAATATCGGCGCCACAACGTTCCGAGCAACCTACATGTGGGCCAAGGAGAGGGAAGGACCCGCAGTCAGCGAGGGAAAGGGGAGAGGAACACGTAGCACGATCACTCTCCCGGACGGGCACGCAATGCACTTCCTAAAACCTAGAACGGTAAATGAACAAAATCAACCAATGGGAGGAACGCGCTCGGAATTTTTGGCACTGTTGCCCGTCCGCCACACCGATTAAACATGAAGCGTGAGGCTGATGGGCGGGCCCTCGGGCTACAGCGGTGATCCACGTAGAATGTCAGCGAGAGTGGGTGCAATAAGGCTGGTATGGTTAGCGACTTTGCAAATCCATATTCATTCCGACTCCAGGAGCCGGCAGGGATCGAACGGAGCGGAGGCACGGATCGGGGAGGATCAGACGGCTAGAAAGACCAAATCGTTGAGAAACCTCTAAGAAGTCTCACCGTTTATATTTTAGATGTACACTCACTTGATTCTAACCAGACGACTGTAGTCCAGATCGAATTCATTGCCGATCATATTTTTGTCTAACTTAGTTTATGTATGGTTAGGCACCATCATATTTTTGTCCCCAAATCTTCAAGTGCACTAATTTCAGTGCAGAGGTCTTTGAGCCACCGCATATTTCTGGAACTCTCCTCCTCTTCTCTCTTCTACAGAACCAGAGGCGACTCGAGGGCGACCCCGAGGCGACCAGCGTGTGCCGGCGTATCCGTGGGATTTCCCACCCTCCGGCGGCCGCTCCGGCGGCGGGAGGATGGGGAATCCCCGGATCTGCGCTCCGGCGGTGTAGATAGGGTGTGGATAGGGTGGATCTCGGGCGTCGGGGTCGAGGCGGGGAGGCCTCCGTCGTCATTTTGTTGGGGCGCAGCCTCCCCTCGCTCCCGACGTCGTCTTCGACGGCGGCGGCTGGCTGCTGCCCTGCTCCACTGGTGCTTCCTCCGGTGCTGGTGTTTTCTTTGCGGTTGGCGTTCTGGTTGGTGTTCTGGAGGCGTGCGGAGGGGTTGGGAGGCTGCTGTTGCGTGGGTTCGAGGCTTGCAGGTTGAAGATCTAGCCACCTCGGTGGAGGTGGAGTGGCGCTGGCCCTGGATCTGGGGCGGAGGTTGCTTGGGGGACTCCCCGGCCGATGGACCATCTTCGGCTTCAGATCCAGCTCGTCGGAGCTGGTGGCTGATGCGGCCCGTCAAAGCCTTCGGGCTAGGAGTTCTTCCGCTCTGTTGGAAAGAGCTGTCGGCGGCTGGATCCTGCGTCGTCCTCGACGATGGAGGTCTTGGATGTTCGGCGTCCTGGAGGTTGAAGAAGATGATCTGCAGCAGCGCTGCTCTCTGTATCCTCTCTGTTTCGTAGCTGCTTGTATTAGGATCTGTACTGTTTTCCTATACGTATGAATACAAGTTTTTAGCGTTCAAAAAAAAATTCAGTGCAGCGGCAGCACCGCAGCATCACTGATCAGCCGACAAGAGTCAGCCCACACCAGACGGACTGAGATCCGGTGCCCCCGTCAAGGCGAGGCACAGCGTGCCTTGAGGCATCGAATCCACCGTCCAGCGCCATCCAACGGACAGGAACGGTCAACTCGACATGTCTTCGGTCCGTCCTCTGTTCCTGACGCGCGAAGGGGAAATTTACGGGTCCAAATTTACGCGGGCTGGAAGCTCTGCCGCCGTGGGAAAAGGAAGGGCAGCAAGCTGCAGTGCCGCCGCCCGGAGAAATCGGCGCCGGCAAGCCCTCTGCCCGCACTGCGTGGGGCTTTTCCTCCCGCCGCCACTCCGTCGGCTCCTCCTCCCGGCGCCACTCTAGCCGCTCCTCCTCTCCGCGCCGATTCGATGAGTTCCTCCGCCGCGATGTGACGGCGTCGACTCTATCAGCACGCTGTACGCCCACTCCTGCAGGTATCCATAGTTGCTGAATTTTTGATTTGTGTGATTTGTGTCCTGTTTCTTGGAGTCTTGGACTGTGAAGTTGTAGAGAGCAACGAGTAGCAGTCTCATACTCTCGTTGGTGCGCTCTCGGTCTGATGGGACGGGGACTGTTCTACTCCGTGTCTCCTTGACAGAGTTCAGGAAGCTCCAGCCTAGCTCCAGCCTCGGAAATTCGGAAATTATATGCATGATGGTCTTGTCGTTCCATCTTGTTGTTGCCATGAACTTTGATAGTAGAACAGGGGAGGCTACGCATAATTTCGAGTTTATGATGGTCCAGCCGTTCTTTAGCTAGTAGTGCAATTAGTTTAGGACAAATTCGAGTTTGATTGCATCTATGGCTGGGAAATTTTCGTATGCATATGTATTGTTCTTTAGCTAGTAGTGCAATTAGTTTAGGCCAAATCTGTAATGAAATATTAACCTTGTTGTGTGCAATTGGGTAACATGTGTATTGTCCTATTTGACAGGATGGGGGAGATTGACAAAGGGATGCCTCAAATTGGCAAGAGGTTCAGAAATCCGGATGAAGCTTGGTTGTTTTGGCTTGCATATGGAGGCCGTGTTGGGTTTGATGTAAGGAAGAGAAACAAACATGTAAGCAAGATGGATGGTCAAGTGACTTCATGCACATTTGTTTGTTCCAATGAGGGTATACGAAAGAAAGGGATAACAATGGATCATGAGCCAAAGCGTGTTAGAGCTGAAACAAGAACAAATTGCAAAGCTCACATGATTATATCATTGGATCGAGTGGCAATAAATTACGAAGTCGTAGATATTGTGTTGGAACACAATCATTGTCTTCAATTGCCACAAACATGTCACTTGATGGCATCACAAAGGAAGATTTCTGAAGTACAAGCTTTTGAAATAGAAGCTGCCGAGGATTCTGGAATCATGCCCAAAGCTGCACATGAGCTTGCTTGTCGTCGAGTTGGTGGCACATTTAATCTTGGCTACACTTGTCGTGATCAAAAGAATTATTTGCGAAGCAAGCGGCAAAGAGAGTTGGCTTTCGGTCAAGCCGGTAGTATGTTGAAGTATTTTCATGAAAAAATGATTGAGAACCCATCTTTCCAATATTCTTTGCAGCTGGATTGTGAGGAAGATATAGCCAACATATTCTGGGCTGATGCTAAAATGGTTCTTGATTATGCACACTTTGGTGATGTTGTCACATTTGACACAACATTTGGCACAAACAAAGAATATAGGCCATTTGGTGTTTTTCTTGGACTCAATCAGTTTAGAGAAACCACCATTTTTGGTGCAGCCTTGCTATTTGATGAAACATCCGACTCATTTAAATGGCTTTTTGAGACTTTTCTAGCTGCACATAATGGGAGGCAACCTAGAACTATTTATACAGATCAAGATGCGGCAATGGGGAAAGCTATAAATGAAGTCTTCACGGAATCATATCATGGATTGTGCACCTTTCATATAATGCAGAATGTTGTTAAGCATTTATGTCCATTGAAGGGTGAAGAAAAAGATGAAGAGGAGGGTGAAGGCAGTGGTGAAGATGAAGATGAAGAGTCTCATGTTATCACAGATTTTGGTGAATGCATGTATGGCTTTGAGGACAAAGTAGAGTTTGAAGAGGCATTTGACAATATGAGAAGTAAAGTGCACAGGCAAACTTGGTTAGATAGTATCTACAAGTTGAAAGAAAAATGGGCTGAATGTTATATGAGAGATGTGTTCAGTTTGGGAGTGAGAAGCACACAACTTAGTGAGAGCTTCAACAATTCATTGAAAAACCATTTGAAATCAGATTTTCATATTGTTCGGTTCTTGATGCATTTTGAGAGGACGGTGGAGGTAAAAAGAACAAGGGAATTGCAATCTGAATTTGAACAAAGGAAGAAGTTGCCAAGAATCATAATGCACACACCTATGTTGGTGGTAGCAAGCAAAGAATACACTCCAATTATCTTTGAATCTTTTCAAGGCGAATATGAGAGATCCATGGCTGCATGTGCTAGAGTGTTGGATGGAAATAACAAATTTGGGGTTGCCATTGGGAGTTTGCATGGTGATTTAGAATTTGAGGAGGAGCGCATAGTGATTGGTGATCCTTTGACCAAAACAGCTTCATGTAGTTGTGGAATGTTCAATAGGACAGGAATATTGTGTGGACATGGTCTCAAAGTTCTTGACTTGATGAATATAAAGACATTACCAACACATTATGTCTTAAAGAGATGGACTAGAGAAGCACGCAATGAAAGCATACAAGATAGACATGGAAGGAATGTGGTAGAGAATCCAAAATTTGAAGCTCAATTTTGGTACAGAGGTGTGTCTCACAAGTTTCACACAATGGCATCTAAAGTAGCCAACTTTCCAGAGTGTCGTTTGATATTAGAAGATGCACTTGATTGTGTTAGCCCACAACTAGATGAGATACTCAATGCAACCATGAATGCTACAAACAAGCCATGTGATGACCAAGAAAATGTTGACCCAAATGTGCAACTAAGTAGTGAGTTTCTTAGTGCTGCAAAGCTCAAGAAAAAAGAGGTTCAATCAAAAAAATTGAGGAGAAAGAGAGGTTGGCTTGATAAGTTACTTAAGGGGAGAAAACTAACTAAAGGTGCCTCATCCAAAAAGAAAGCAGCAAAGGTATGTTCCAATCTATATATGATATATTGTTACAACTCATTCCTAGGCTAAATATTTGAATTTTCATGGCAGCAACAAAAGAAAAATGATGGTGCACAACCCCAAGTAAGAGTGGAGATGGATGATGGTGTACAACCTCAAGCAAATGTTGAGGTTCAAGAGAGCAGCACGGTCATCAGTTACACGCAGTTGTTGATGGCTCCCCCTGGTGGTGTTTATGATGAAGTTCGGTTCTAACATGTAGAAACTTGTTAGATAGTATTTTGGACAAAGATGGCTATAGTATTTTGGATTTGGGGGCTGACTGTAGTCTTTGTGGCCTAATTGTACAAGTAGATTGGCCTAATATATGTATTTGAAGAATTATGTAAGAGCACTTGGTGATGAATTTGAATGTTAATGAATGCCTCAAGCTCAACTCTACTTCGGTGCTGAATTTAACTTAATTTGAGTGTTACAAGCAGCAAGAATGTAGTTCTGATTTTGGTTCAATTATCTGTTGTTTGGCTCCTGTATACATAAGGTTTATGTTTTGGTTGGATTATCTGTTGCTTTGGTGATGCTTTGTCATCTGACACCACTTTTCAAACAAATAAGTTTGAAATGCCTTTATAATGATGCTTTAGTTAGTTTCAGAACCAAAATACATGTACTATTCTGTCAAGTTCATTTATAATGATGCTTTAGTATTTTATCACTATATATAATCAATGGGCCTACTGGAATCAATTAACAATAGACCTCTTCCGTCTGTTCTTCCTTTCCTGGCATAAGTAGAAGATAATGCCACTAGTAAGGTCCTTTTTCTCATAACAGGATTAGACACATAGCCAAACACATTCATCAACTGATTATCACAACGACATGGAGGACGACGATGAGTAACTTCAGGGAAACAAACCACATAACTGCACATTCATTCATCACTCAATATATATTCATTTACGCACAACTTTTGCAACACTTGTGCTACATAGAAGCTACTGCTACATTCGAATATCTGAACATTTGTAACATAGCCCAGAAAGTGTAGCTGTTCCTCCTCAGCCATGTCTTCCACTTGAAAAAAGGAGAAAACAAAGTGACCTAACAGAAGTTTTATCAATCCCCCGGCTTCAGAGACATCTTTACACTCAATACTTTTCTTGTTGGAGCCCATTATTCTCAACTTCTCTAGTTAGAACATTGCACGTAGCAGTCTCGTGAGCACATTTGCAATTGAACCTTGCTAGCTGAATGTTAGCAACTCTGAAATTTCTGAACAAGACCGAAACTGCCTGCATAACACAACACCAAATTTCAGTAAAATTTATACTAGTACAAAATTGGGGAAGAATCAGCAGAACCGGGCGCACGCCGGCGCCGTACCTTCTGCGACAAGCAGCGGACCTCGGTGGGGCGGCTCGCTAACGGCGGGGCGACTCGCGAGCAGCAGGCGGCGGCGGGGCGACTCGCGAGCAGAAGGCGGCGGCGACGAATCGAGCGCTGGATGGGACCGTCGCTTCCACGAGATGCAGGGAGAGGCTCTCTGGCGAGCAGAAATCGGTGACGAGGACTCGGATGCTCGCCGGCGCCGGCGTCGGCGCTTCCGCGAGATGCAACTGGAGCAGGTAGGTGCGGGACGGTACTGCCTGGTTGGCTGGAACAGAGGATGGACTGAAGTAATTTCGCGTTGACTGGTTTTGGCCGTTGGATGCGAGATAGACAGTGCAGATCAGCCTCAAGGCACGCTGTGCCTCGCCTTGAGGGAGGCACGGGATCTCTGTCCACACCAGACGCCATCGAACAACGCCAGACCCGTCGTCCTATCTCCATGGCTGCAGAGGAAGCAGAGAGCCTGCACGTCGTCCTCTTCCCCTTCCTCGCGCGCGGCCACATCCCCGCCTTCCTCCGCCTCGCAGCACTCCTCCACGAGCTGCGCCCGGGCATCACCGTTACTTTCGTCTCCACCCGGCGCCTCCTCGCCGTCTCTCCCTCCCGGCCACAACCCCTCCTATCCGCGTCCACGAGCTCCCGTTCGCGCCCGCCGACCACGGCCTACCCCCCGGCGCCGAGTCCCTCGCCGACCTCCACGTCCACCAGTTCATATCCTTCTTCCAGGCGTCCGAGTCCCTCCGTCCCGCCTTCGATGGGTTCGTCTCCGGCATCCAGTCCCCGGTCTGCATCATCGCCGACGCCTTCTTCGCGTGGACGGCTGACGTCGCGCACGCGCGCGGCGCGTTCCACGCCGTATTCATCCCCGGCGGCGCCTTCGGCCACGCCGTCTTCTTCTCCGTGTGGGACCACCTCCCGCACACCCTCGCCGGCGCCGGCGACGAGTTTCCCCTGACCGATTTCCCGAGCGTGGTCCTCCACCGCACGCAGATCCCGCGGTACATGCTCGCGGCGACCGGGCCGATCCCTGGACGGCCTTCTTACGGCGGGTCATCTCGTCCTGCCGAAAGACGGACGCGCTTCTGGTCAACACGGTCCAGGAGCTCGAGTCCTCCGGGGTAGACATGCTCAGGACAATCTTCGGCATCCAGACATGGCCGATCGGGCCAATCCTCGCGGCGTCCACTCCGTCGGAATCGCACGACGACGCGGGCATCATCCGGTGGCTGGACGCGCGCCCGCCGCGCTCTGTCCTGTACGTATCGTTCGGGTCGCAGAACAGCATCAACGCCGAGCAGATGGCGGAGCTGGCGCTGGGGCTGGAGGCCAGCGGGCTGCCGTTCATCTGGGTCCTCCGTCCCCCGGTGGGGCTCGATGCGACGGACGGCTTCAGGCCCGAGTGGCTCCCGGCCGGCTTCGAGGAGCGAACGGCCAAGGAAGACAGGGGAATGCTGGTGCGCGGCTGGGCGCCGCAGGTGCGGATCCTGGCGCACCCGTCCACCGGCGCGTTCATGAGCCACTGCGGGTGGAACTCCATCCTCGAGAGCCTGCGCCACGGCGTGCCGCTGATCGGGTGGCCGCTGGGGGCCGAGCAGTTCTTCAACGCGATGCTGGTGGTGGAGTGGGGCGTCTGCGTGGAGCTGGCGCGGGGGAACATGGAGAGCTCGTCGGTGGATAGGGGGGCGGTGGCCGAGGCCGTGAGGACGGTGATGGGGGACACGGAGAAGGGCGGCGAGATGAGGAGTAATGCGGGGGTGATCTCGCGCGCGATGGCGGCGGCGTGGGAGGGGCGGCACCGGTCGTCGGCGGCGAGCTTGGAGGGGTTCCTCAGATGCGTTGAGATGTCCGCTTAGATATCGTTACCGTGACAATGGTATATACCTGAAAGCCAATTGGCCTAGTTTGGTATCAAATTATTTTTGAAGTATTTCAATAGTTTTTTTTTTTGAAGGGATGATATATTAATTCTCCGAACTTACAGAAAGGTCCAGAAACAAAGGAAAAATTACAAGGAAGCCCTCTGGATCCCGACGACGACGACGAGTGTGGAGGTTATGCCGAACGGGTATACCTGCCACGGTGGATAAAACCTGGCCCACCAGGAGGCCCATCAGATAAAGCCGGAGGGCTTAATGGAGAAGGCCTCATGGGCTTAGGCGCAAGGATAAGCTCTGGGCTGGCTTAGTGAAGTCCAAGACGAAGGCCTGGCTGCGTTCGCCTTAGGGAGCAAGTTAGGGTTTGTTACCGTGTTAGTCTAGGACTCGTGATCTAGGTCGGTTAAGGCTTTCCTTGTAGGGGAAGGCTTGGCGCCTTTATAAGCCAGCCTTCCAGCAGCCTTAGGGCACGCATACAACCTCATTGTAACCTGTACACATATTTGCCTTGAGTGAATTATAGCAGCACGTAGGATCTCGCCACCGTCGTGAGATCCGAAGCTGGGTAAAATCGTGTGTGCAATCCCGTCACTGGAACCCTCCACGTTCTTCCCCACCTCCTCTACGGTACGTATGAATACTTCTAGTAGTTCCGCGTTACCAATACCTCGACAGTTGGCGCCCACCGTGGGGCCCAAGGCGTCGGGAGTTTTGTTTCAGGCGGGAGCATTGGGCGAGATCGGCAAGACTATGGCGGTTGGTCGCGCCCGCATCATCAACAACTTTGGGTGCATCGAAGACGACGGTCCTACGTCTCAGCAAACGACGCACTGGTGTCAAGCTTCGTCGTCCCCTTCGGCACCATCAACATCTTCATGGGTTTTACGGCTGAGGCGTATGGATTCCCCAGGGGATCCGCCGCCTTTTGGCCCACCCACCACCCCATCGATTATGCAATCGAGCAACAACACAGATCGGATCAGGCCTTTGTCTATCGCGATCTGAGTGACTCTGATACCCAAAGCGATTCTGACTCCAGCTCTTATGAGCTTATGGAGCCCGCCTCTCGCTTTGTCGGTGTCATTGACGCATCTGGCCCTAAGCCGGCCGAATCTGACCCTGAGTCAATATTACCTGCCTTACAGACAGGAGCAGACTCAGAAGCCGGATCTGATGGCACCGCTCCAATGGCGGAAGATTCAGATCTCGATGAGCATAAGGAGGAAGACTTCGCAGCACAGGTTGCCGCGCGAGGCTATGGCTCATCCGATCCAAACGAAGTCTTAATGACTTTCCCGGCACAGATAGCTCTGAAGGATGGTGCGGCCGCGGCTAAGCCAGACGAGGCTGAAGTTTCCTCTAGCATCAAACACATTGGTGACAAGGCGGAAAAGCCAGAGGATGTGCTGGACCCTAAAAGGCCTCCCCCGGCTACGCCTATTGAAGAAGACCTGGAGCGGTCAAAGGAGGAACACATGCGCGCATTGGAGCTTCTCAAAACACCTTTGGGACCAAATCCAACCGCGGTTGAACTTGAGGAAAGACGGAAAGCGCTCCTGGCTGAGACTGAAGTCAACATCAAGTATAAGTTGTCCCTCCTGAACAAGGAAAAAGAGTTAATCCTAGTTGGAAAGGCTCTAGAAGAGGAAGAGTACCAGCGTGAGCGCGATGTTGAGAAATTCCGCAAAATACGAAGTATACGTGACCCTCTTCTGCATCGGGATCTGCAGGGAAACTTCGAGAAGACTTCTGCCCAAAAGCCTTTAAAGCCTTGGCAGAAATACTCTTTCAGAGTTAACCCTGATGGAGTCATATTCTTCTCCACCCCGGCCAAAAACCTAGAGGCGGCCAGGGAAATCATGGGAGACGAAGCAGTCCAATTGAAGAGCGCCACCATTATTCTAAAATGCTCATCGAAAAGGCGGTAGAGCAGCAGGCTAAGGCGGACTCAAACTCAAAACTGGCGGACGACACGCGTCTTTGCAAGACAGCCGTTGCCGGCGGTGGGATCCAGAGGAACCAGCTGGTTCCAGTAGCCATGGCAATAAGGGTAAGAACCTAGGAAGGACAAAGTTCCTGACAAACACAGGGATGAGTCAAAGACTGGGTCCAATCGCCATAGTGACAAAGGCAAGGACGACCACCGGCAAAGGATAACACACGCCATAAGAAGAATGATCCGCCTCGCCGTGAAAGAGATCAAGACAAGGGGAAGGACGCACGGCGTGGGGTGACCGGCTTAACATGCCACCTCCGCCCGCAGCACGGGCAAGAGACGAAGGAAATAGGGCAACAGAGATCCGCCTCAAAGGCGATCTCGCTCCCGCTCCCCTCATCGCCAAAGCCGTCAGGAGGAGCCAAGGCGTAGCCAATCCAACAAAGGGCCAGCCAGGGAAAACACTCATATCTCAGACGCCCGCATCCGTCTCGATGAGATTAAAGCGGCCAAAGAGGAGTCTTACCTGGGCCCTGTGTGCTTTGGACCGGCGATTCGCAAGGTGCAACTCCCATCCTCGCTAGGCAATGTCAAGAAAATTGTGGACAAGTACAATGGCATTGACAAACCGGACATATGGCTGCCTGATTACATCCACGCCGTTGGTATTAATGACGGTGATTACAATGCAGCTGTACGTTTTCTTCCACTCATGTTGGAGGGAACGGCCCGGTTATGGATCGACACTTTGCCAGAAAAGAGTATCCACAATTGGCAAGACATGCAGAAAACATTCATGCAACACTTCTCATGCACATACAAACGTCCAAAGGCTTACTCAGATCTACTAAAGTGCGCTCAAGTGGAGGGGGAGTCAAGCAGAGCTTTCATAGCTCGATGGACAGAGACAAAGAATGCATGCGAAGACGTTTCTGAGATCCAGGCCATACATGCTTTTATGAACAGCCTGAAGAAAGGCAACATGATGAGATATATGTTAGCCAGCCAAAACATCAAACACCTCGGCGAGCTCTTAGACAGCGCGAACAATTACGCTGCAGCAGAAGACGACGCTCGAGCTGACGACGGCGATCTGCGCATGGACATAGCTGTTAACCCGGAAAAGCGAAACAACAATCAAAGCCGGAAAAAGAAGGAAGCCAACGATGCGCCAGGACCATCAAAGGAGGTAGCCTTTGCCAATAAGAAGGGTGGCCAGAGCGGGGCTAGCAGATGGCAGAAGAAGGCGATGACAGTCAAGGGTCAAGACCCATTAAAATCACCTATGACGACATCAAAGATGAACCTTGTGCCCATCATAGCAAGCTTGGCAAATGCACCCATACCAACAGGCAGTGCCGCCTTAACGATGATATCAAGAAGGATCCGGACGCTGGCTTCAAGGCAAAACAGTTCAAGCGCAAGAACCGTAAAGACAAGAAAGAGCAGAAGGACAACGAGGAAAGTGCTTCGGAGCCGGAAGATCAGGAGCCAAAGCACAAGAGGAGCAACAAGTTTCCAAGGGTCGAAACAAGCCTTGTCACTTTCCTTGCCACTCCTTCGGCCAAAAAGGAAAAGGCAGCCTGGAGGGAACTCAATGCCACTATGCCAGCGGTTCCCCAGTATCTCAACTGGTCCGAGCACCCCATTACATGGGACCGCAACGATCATCCTGATCATATTCCACAGAACCCAGGGAATTACGCGCTCGTTGTAAACCCAATTGTGCAGCAATGCAGGCTTTCTAAGGTGCTTATGGATGGAGGGAGTAGCATCAACATCCTCTATCTTGAAACCTTAAAGCGCATGCGCCTTTCTGAGACACAGCTAAACATAGCACAGTCAAGTTTCACGGCATAGTGCCAGGCAGGCAGGCCAGTTCTATGGGAACAATGTCTTAGACGTCACCTTCGGTGACGAAACAAACTATAGGACTGAGGAAGTTGCCTTTGAGGTGGTGGAATTCAAAAGTGCGTATCACGCAATCTTTGGCCGCCCAGCCTTTGCCAAATTCATGGCACGCCCGTGTTACATCTACAGCAAGCTCAAAATACCTGGACCAAACGGCGTCATCACGGTCAATGGCGACTTCAAGAAGGCGAAGGAATGCGAAGCAGGAAACGCCGTCTTAGCAGAAGCAGTCATCAGCAAGAAGAGTGAGCAGTACAAGAAAGAAGTTAACACCAATGAAATGCCGGATGGTAAGAAGCCTCCTTGCGCCTCGGATGTCACTTTCAAGGCCAGCTCAAACTCGAAGAAGATCGTGCTGGACCGATGCAAGCAAGACGACGAACATAGGGCGGACCTCAGTGACGCATAGGAAGGCGCGCTCGTCAAGTTCCTCCGTGAGCAACGGGATATTTTTGCATGGTCACCATCAGACATGCCAGGAGTACCCCGGGAACTTGCCGAGCACAGCCTTAATGTCGCCAAAGGTGCCAAGCCAGTAAAACAAGGTCTTCGTCGCTTCGGTCCAGAGAAGAAGAAAGCAATAGGAAAAGAGGTAGCTCGGCTTAGTGCCGCTAATTTCATTAGAGAGGTTATCCACACAGATTGGCTAGCAAATCCTGTATTAGTACCTAAGAAGGACGTGAAAGACTTGCGCATGTGCATAGATTTCACCGGCTTAAACAAAGCCTGTCCTAAAGACCCCTTCGCATTGCCGCGAATTGATCAGGTCGTAGATGCTGTATCAGGTTCTGAATTACTATGCTTTTTGGACGCTTACTCTGGCTACCACCAAATTAAGATGAAGGAGTCTGACCAAATTAAGACTTCCTTCATCACACCTTTCGGAACGTTTTGCTACATAACTATGCCTTTGGGCTTAAAAACGCTGGCTCAACGTACCAACGGTGCATACAACGTTGCCTACACGATCAAATAGGCCGCAATGTTCACGCTTATGTCGATGACATTGCCGTTATGTCGCGAAAACGCGGCGATCTCATCGTTGACCTTCAAGAAACCTTTGATAACTTGAGAAAATATAACATGAAGCTAAATCCGGGAAAATGCTTTTTTGGCGTCCCAGCAGGAAAACTTTTAGGCTTCATTGTTTCAGAAAGAGGTCTTGAGGTTAACCCAGAAAAGATTCGAGCTATCATGGACATCAAAAAGCCTACTTGTCTTAAAGATGTCCAAAGGCTCGCAGGATCTGCAGCAGCTGTAAGCCGATTTATTAGTAGGCTTGGGGATAAAGCTTTACCCCTATACAGGTTGTTGAAGAAAACTAAGACGTTCGTCTGGACTGAAGAGGCAGATGCAGCCTTAGCACAGTTAAAAGACGCCTTAGTTTCAGCACCAATATTAGCGTCTCCTCTACCACAAGAGCCGATGCTACTTTACATGGCGGCTACCAACCTAGTTATTAGTGCAGTGGTTGTTGTTGAACGAAAGGAGAGGAAAGGAGCTACCGGAACAAAGGCCGGTATATTATATCAGCGAAGTCTTCTCCGAATCCAAACAACGATACCCTCACTATCAGAAGCTGGCTTATGGAGTTTTCTTCGCAGCCAGAAAATTACGCCATTATTTCCAAGAGCACCCAATCACGGTAGTCAGTAAGGCGCCATTGGGTGACATTATAAACAACACCGATGCCACTGGACGTGTGGCTAAGTGGGGAATTGAATTGGCAGCCTTCGATATCCAGTACAAGCCACGTACAGCCATCAAATCCCAGTCCTTAGCTGATTTCATCGCAGACTGGACGGAAGCAATGGATGAACTTCCCCTCCCTGACGAAGAATATTGGGTTATGCACTTTGACGGCTCCAAAATGTTGCAGGGATCGGGAGCTGGCGTGGTACTGAAGAACCCTAAAGGAGACAAGATGTGCTATGTCTTGCAGATACACTTCAATGCCACTAATAATGTTGCAGAATACGAGGCTCTGTTGCATGGATTGCACGTCGCAAAGGATTTGGGCATTAGCCGTCTTTTGTGCTATGGCGATTCAGACCTCGTTGTTCAACAGTTAGAAGGGGCATGGGACGCGAAGAGCCCTACAATGGCTGAATACCGACGCACGGTAGACGAGTTTGGTCGGTGTTTTATCGGCTTAGAAGTCAAGCATATCAAAAGGGAGGAAAATGAAGCAGCGGACGCCTTAGCCAGAATGGGCTCGAAAAGATCGAAGGTGCCCTCCGATATATTTTTGGAGCACCTGTACGTGCCGTCTATTAAAGGCGGAGATGAGGATGACCCCATGGCTTCGCAGTCTGTTTCCGTCATGCTGGTAAGCCAGACTGGACACAGCCCTACATAAATTTCCTCCTTAACAAGGAAGAGCCAGAGGATGAAGTCTTAAGGCGGCAAGTTGTGCGCAGAGCTAAGGCATACACAATAATAAATGGAGAGCTATACAAGCGGAGTACCACAGGTGTATATCAACGATGCGTTTCGCCGGAAGAAGGACAGGAGATACTAGAAGAGATCCATGGTGGATGTTGCGGTCATCATGCCTCTGCCCGAGCAATTGTCGCCAAAGCTTTTAGACATGGATTCTACTGGCTCACAGCAAAGCAAGATGCAGAAGAACTCGTCAAGAAATGCGTTGGATGCCAAAAGTATGCAAGACAGCCAAAGATGCCAGCCCAGGAATTGCGCACCATTCCAATCACGTGGCCATTTGCGGTCTGGGGACTGGACATGGTAGGTCCATTCAGGACTGCGCGAGGCGGCGTCAAACATCTCTTAGTTGCGGTGGATAAATACACCAAGTGGGTTGAAGCTAAGCCCATAAAAAAGCTTGATGGGGCAACAGCCAAGAAGTTCGTCATTGAGGTTATAACGAGATTTGGCGTCCCCCACAGTATCATTACGGACAATGGGACAAACTTCGCCGTAGGAGAACTGGCAAAGTACTGTGGTGAAGTTGGTATTCGTTTGGACTTAGCATCTGTGGCTCATCCACAATCGAATGGCCAAGTTGAGCGAACCAACAGTATAATCTACAGGGAATAAAGCCAAGATTAAGTGCCTTTGCATAGAGCAGCTGGAGCATGGGTAGAAGAATTACCTGCTGTCTTATGGAGCATACGCACAACTCCAAGCAGCAACAGGCTATACCCCTTTCTTTCTCATATATGGCGCTGAAGCGGTACTCCCAACAGATGTCCTGCACGACACACCTCGTGTAACAGCCTACGTTGAAGCAGACGCAGAAGAAGCCAGACAGGATGGCTTAGACCTTCTCGAAGAAGAGCGTGAGATAGCGCTTCAGCGCTCCGCCATTTATCAGCAGAACATGCGGCGTTACCACAGTCGCAAGGTAAGACGGAGATCGTTTCGAGAAGGCGATTTGGTGCTTCGCCTTGTTCAGCAAAAGGAGCACAAACTATCTCCCATATGGGAAGGACCCTTCGTTATCAGCAAAGCGCTTAAGAACGGGGCATATTATCTTGTGGACCTCCGTGATATCGAGAAGAAAAAGAAAAGAGGCCGCAAAAGGAAAAGGAACGAAGAAGCAGCGCTCAAGGAGACGAAACGTCCTTGGAACATTGAGCAGCTACGTCCTTTTTACACTTAGCAATTCTATTGTAATCACACCATATATGATTATGAAATAAAAGTCTTTGGTTCCCTCAATTATTTTTATGCATGAGTTCTCGCCGTCTTTTATTTCCATTTGATCATATATTTCGATAAAAATATCAATGTTAACCCGAATTGGCTTCGTGCTTGTGGTTACTCACATGATGCTTTTGCCTTAAGGCCTTACAAAAATTAAAATTGCATCCGTCTAAGAGTATTTATCTGATCGCATATATGCTGGCTTGTCTTAGTAGATGCTTTACGCACCAAAAGCCGGCGCCGTTTCTGTGTTTAAACAGTTTGGTTACTAACCCTGTTGCCAGCGAAGTGTTCCGTGCTTTAGGTTCTGCCAGCATACGAAAAGGCTAAAGCATATAAGCCAGAAAACTTGAAGACGGATAAGGAGCATAGTTTGCAAGCCTTTTAAAAATAAGTGCATGCGTTGCAAAACAAACATGTTCAACAGATAAAAAGGCTCCTGCCATTACAAAACATAACTTAACAAGTCTTTTGTGCCATCTTTCATGACACGCTTAATGCAAAGTTTTTCCTGCATCTTATGCAGGGGACTGAGGAGGCGAAGACACAGGGGACTTGGATGGATCCAGCGTAGCTTCAGACTCGCCTTCTTCTTCTTCTTCTTTTCCGTCTTCTGACTCATCGCCATTGCCAGTGGTGGGGCTTCGGCTTCGTCATCAGACACGTCGTCAGGACGGGGAGGCACAGGCTTCTTGGAGAAGAAGATAGACAAGTCTACCATCTCAGCAACGGCTGAGGCAAAGCCAGAGACAGAGGCATAGACCTTTTCTTTGACGAGCTCGTTGCCGTCTCTGTCCTTGGCTGGGAAACACTTGATAACGCGCCACATGTTGACTTCGGGGTAGTGGCCGCGAACAAGTCCTAGAGCAAGTTTTGCTCCGCCTCTAGCTGCTGAGCGAAGACGCTCCACCACCTCTGGGACGCAGTTCTGAAGAAGTGGCAGCAAGTTGCTGGTGTTTGTCACTTGGGGCAGCTGTTTTGGGAAGATGTTGGCAACAACGTCTCTTCCCGCAGCATACAGCCCTGACACAATCTCGCCACACTCCAAGATAAGCTCCAGGCGCGTCTCAGAGGTAAGCCTTTCCCCAAATCCAGCTGGAACTGAGGAAGGGAGGAATGGAAAAAATTAAGGCGCACTGAACTGTTTGAATAAAGGCGAAAAGTGACAGAAAGTGCGAGAAGTAAAGAAGAGAGACTTACTTAGCAGTTTCTCGTCAATGGCGGTGCTCTCATCAGCTTGGCGTTCAAGACGACCTTGTAAGCTCTGGATTAGGAGCCCATCCTTTTCAGCCTGTCGCTGCAGTTTCAAAGTTCTGCCTTCAGTGCGTTCTGCCTTCAGCGGCGCTGTCTTGGACGGCTTTAAGATTGGCCTCGGCCGTCTTTCGGTTCTCCTCCAGTTGCTTAAACAAGGCGGCATTTTCCCGCCTTACCACTTCTATATCGCCAGTCTCGCTGACGATCTGTTTTGCCTTCGCCACAACAGCTGCGCAAAACACATTGCATGTGTTGAGCATCTTATGTCTTAAAATGAACTAAAGTCACATTGCATGTGAAAGAACAACATTTACCTTTGTTCGCCTTATTTTCGGCGACGGCTTGCTTGAGCACTTGCCTTTGGTTACTCAGTGAGTACCATAGATCGCATGTAAGTTGCTCACTGCTCTGCTAAGGCAAGGGTAGTAGTAAGTAAGAAAGGTAAAGGCAATAAGGTATGCTACAATGGGCTTGGGGACTGAGTCTTTATCACATTAAAGAAAGGCCATTACGTCGGCTTAGTCAAAGCACAACGTAATGCCCGGGGACTAGTATGTACATAAAGACGGAATGTTTACCTGCATCATGGCCTTCAAGGCTTTGTAGCTCTTCTTCATTGTGACGTACAGCTCGTCACAATTGTCTTCCAGATTTAATATGGTCAATGTTTGACCAACTGGCCTTAGCTTCGGAGGCGGCTCGTTGCGCTCCTTCTCATCGGCAAGCATGGCGGCGATGTTGGGTAAGATGTACCCCTCGTCGTCAAAGAGCTCTTGCTTCACCATGTTGCGGATAGCCTCACGAGTAATGGGCTCGTTCGGCTCCTCTGACTGAAGTACCGCCGCCTTCCCAGCAGCGGCAGCCCTGGCCAACTTTTCAGTTTCCGTCTTATCAGGTAAGACGGCTGAGTCCAGATCTATATGATGATCTTCAGATGGGCCTGGGGCTGTCTCTTGTTGAACGGAGGGAGTGGGGGGAGCGATGGCTGGAGAGGGCTCAGTCTTCTTTGCCTGGCAGAAATTACTTTCTTCCTCTTAAGCGGCGCAGTTGGTTTGATCCTGCAAATCACATACAAAATAAGATAACATTCATAGACATTGTTCGCCTTACTAAAGAAATTGAGGTTCGGCTTACTTCTGTACTGGAGCATTAAAGGCCGCATCTTCATCGTCCTCAATGTCGAGCACTTCGGCGTTAGCAGGGATGGCTTTCTCACGCTTCCGCCTTTCTGCTGCTGAAGTTGCTGCAGTGGCTCCTGAAGCCTTTCGTTTCCGAGTCTTTGGGGCTCGGGTGCCGCTTCAGGCACGTAAAACAAAGGAGCCAGCAGATTATCCGGCAAAAGGGCGAGCTGAAATCAAAAGTGGTGTTAGTAAGGCAAACATTGTGGAAGTATAAAAACAGTAGTGGTAAATGCCTTACCTTTGGAGCTGGGTTGGCGGCTGTGTACATAGGACGCTGCTCTGTCAGCTGGATCCTTTCCTTGGCAATCCTCTTAAAGCGATACACAAGGGCGTCTTGCGTAAGGTCACTCTCACTAACACGGAGGGGATCTTTCTTCTGGTCCGTGTAGTGGCACATGAGCCTTTGCGATCTTTCAAAGGCTGGATTCGCCTTGACAACCAACATAGGATGGTGTCTGCGCCCGTGAGTTTGGGCACAGCAGTCTTTGTCAAATACTCAATCCGCCTTTGCATGCGACGGAGGTTGTCAGGAAGGACCTTCAGTGGTTTCTCGCCCCAAGAAGGCGAGGCTCCGCAGGCAAAGGAGAAAAGCGAGGAAGTCCTATGTCTTTGCCTACTGGCGCCATGTCTTTGCAGTAGAAGAAGGAGCTATTCCAGCCTTTAATGGAATCTATTTTTGGCGCCTTAGGATACCAGTCTCTGCCTCTACGAAGGTTGATGCTAACTGTTCCTAAGGAAAGCAGTTCTTCCTTCTCTTTGGCGCTTGCAGGTAAAGCAGTACTTGAAGAATTCTAAGCTGGGCTCTATGCCTAGGTATCCTTCGAATAAAGCCATAAAGCCAGCTATGTACAAGATACTATTGGGGCCTACGCTATGAGGCTGAAGGCCATAGTAGTCTAAGACTGATTGGAAAAAAGGATGCGGAGGCAAAGACAAACCGCGGAGGAGATGTGAGACGAGGAGCACTCGTTCATCGCCGGCGGGATCTGGAGCAGGGTGGCCGTACGCTGACCGCCAGTGGCATTCTCCTGTGGTGGGAGGATGCCCTCCTTTTGCAGCTGCGTGAGGTCCGCGTCGGTGATGGTGGAAGCTGCCCAGTTGCGGGATGATGCTTCCTCTCCCTCTCCTCTGCCTCCGCCGCATCGCCCTCATCGGAGGGCTGGGCATTCTTCTCTGATTCGATGGAGGTGGCCGCAGAACTTGTCGCCGCCGCCGCGCGAGATGCAGATGCATCCGCGGTGCTCGATCCCTCATGGCCAGATCTTGTCCTCCGCCGCCGCCGACGCCGCTGCCGTTGCCGCTCCCGTGGTTGCATCGGAGCTCTCCATGGGTGTGTGCGCAGGTGGTGGTGGTGGAGCTCGCCGGAGTTCGGAGGGGATGGGTGCGAGGAGGATGATGAACAGGGAAATGAGCCCGATGGAAAAATCAGTTCCCTTTTATGGGGGCCGTGCGCCGCGATTAGTGCGGTGAGATAACGCTCGCGTGATTTTCGCCACGCGTCCCGCAACGGTCAGATAGTGGGCATCTTCCCCGCACGCCTCGGAGATCGTGTGCGGAAAAATAGCAGTAATGGCGGCACAACGTCTCTCTGCCTGTCCAGACTGTCGTGGACTGGCTTTGACTGCGGTGACGTCATGACAAGACTCAACGCTGACAGAATCTTTCTGCCAGATTGTTCAAAGTGCAGGAGAGTTCGGCTTAATCCTTAAGGCAGACTGAATGTCTCATTTTGGAATGCTCCAAGCTCTTCTGTCCGCCTTGCACAAAGGCGAAAGCCCGTGTTTCACAAAGACGGCAAACGAAGAACTTAAACCTTTCCGGGGACTACTGTGGAGGTTATGCCGAACGGGTATACCTGCCACGGTGGATAAAACCTGGCCCACCAGGAGGCCCATCAGATAAAGCCGGAGGGCTTAATGGAGAAGGCCTCATGGGCTTAGGCGCAAGGATAAGCTCTGGGCTGGCTTAGTGAAGTCCAAGACGAAGGCCTGGCTGCGTTCGCCTTAGGGAGCAAGTTAGGGTTTGTTACCGTGTTAGTCTAGGACTCGTGATCTAGGTCGGTTAAGGCTTTCCTTGTAGGGGAAGGCTTGGCGCCTTTATAAGCCAGCCTTCCAGCAGCCTTAGGGCAACGCATACAACCTCATTGTAACCTGTACACATATTTGCCTTGAGTGAATTATAGCAGCACGTAGGATCTCGCCACCGTCGTGAGATCCGAAGCTGGGTAAAATCGTGTGTGCAATCCCGTCACTGGAACCCTCCACGTTCTTCCCCACCTCCTCTACGGTACGTATAAATACTTCTAGTAGTTCCGCGTTACCAATACCTCGACAACGAGCCGGAGCTGACGATGGCGCGCCGCTGCTGAAGCTCCCCAAACATTGGATCGCCGGAGCCCACCACACCGCAGACGGGAAGTCACCGAGCACCGCCTCCGAAGAGACTACTGCCGGGAACGCCGGCGCCGCCGCGAAGAACCTCTGTATCATCCTCTTATTGAACTGCATCCAGATCCACCGCATACCTGGATCTGGCCGTGGTGCAGGGAAAATCGCGCGCAGGTCGGTGAAGCCCCAGGGAACGCCACCGCCGGAGGGGATCTGCGCGGACAACAGACGAACCAACAGCACCTCCGCCTCCGAAGCGCCGCCGGCCGGACACCTGCCAAGCCCTACCATAAATACACGCCGTGAGACGGGCTTCCCCCACCCTCCCGCCGTCGGAGCAGCCGACGGAGGGGAGGGAACCCACGCCTCACCGGCGGAAGAGGTGGACCGACGGTGGACTCTCAAAATCGCCTCTCAGATCTGTATCGGGGAGAGGAAAGGGAGGGCGACGCTCTATGGTTTTATTTCAATAGTTTTTTAGTTTCTTAAAATACCACAGTTTCAATTACTTTGATGCGCTTGGCTATGAATAAATACTTCAGCATTTATATTTTAATATCTATTAGAATGTGCTGTTTTTTAAATATTGGGAAAACAACCATGGCTCTATTTTTTGAAATTGAAGTATTACTATGCCAGGACACGTGAATAATGTGGTATTAGAAATTTAGAATACTCCAATTTTAGAAAACTTCGTTGCCACACTGGGCCTAAATGTTTGCTCTGTTTTTTTGTGTGGGAGAAACAACGAACCGTTGTTTTGACTCCTGGAGCAGTAATCCTTTATTTTAAAAAAAAATCAAAAACTATGTCTACATTTTGAAAAAAAATGAGAAACAGGAATTTGGATGTGGAGAATGATGCATCCTAAAATAATTAACATGCAAACTTTTCATATCATGGGCTACACAAAATCCGAATATAAAATATTAAAACTGATAGTTTACACCTTAATGAGATACATCATTACCAATATGTGGGATTATTTCCTGATTTTTATAAACTTGTAAACATGATTTTGAAAAAAATAAAATAAAGGGAGCACATGTGCTCGAGAGCCTCCGCTGGTACGGCAATAGCAACATTTTGATATCGAACTACCTCTTTGGTGCATTGACCCTGCAAAAGTACTCAAACCCCAAAATCTTCATCAGGGTCATAACAGCTTACATTGCATGTCATATAAGATAACATAACCCATGCATCGACACTAATAGACGCCTAATCGACAACATCTTTGTGTGTCGCTAGTACAGCCAACCCTTCTTCGCCGCCGATGGTAGACCGCGAGCGTACGACGAGCCCTCCGTCGCCGCTGAGGGTGGCCCTACGATCATGTCGTTGTCTCGTTGTACGGGAAAATCCTCCTCCACCCCGGGTGGATGGCTACGGTACAGCCAACCCTTGTTCATCGCTAGGGGTGGCCTACCGAAGTGCGGCTTGCATATCGCAGCTACACGGGGTTTGCATGATGCGCGTGGGCTAGCACTTCGTTGTCGTAGGTGGTCCGAGAGGGCACGATCAACCATTCGCCGCCTTCGGTGGCCTGCCAGGGTACGATCGTACCCAGCCCTTCGCTGCATGGGGCCTACCCCTTATTCAAGAGCTTGCGCTAGCTCTGTTGTGGGCGACATCTTCTTGACACTTCCGTCGTTGGGACATTTAAGGCCTTTCATCGGCGGGAGTTAAACTAAATATAGTTGTACTAAACTTTTATACTTTCTTAATTCTAACTTTTTTTGTTTTAACAACTATATTTTGTATAGTATTTAGTTAACACTGTTAATCATGCATATTTTTTATAAATTGTTTTCGGTACAAAGTTTTATTGCATATTTTTGAAATATCTGAGCTGCCCAAGAAGTTTTTTCATTCTTTTGTGGTTTTGACAAGATACAAAACCATCGTAATTGTGAAAAAGGAGAAAAACACACACCTCCTTGATAGTTTTTACAATTAATGATTACATAACATATATGTATATTATTGTGTAAAATGTTTTTCTATATTTTTAGTACAATTAAATATATTTATAGAGACCCCCAAATTATACAGCCTAACAAAGATCTTAGTAAATGGTGTAGTTTATGGTTATATAAAGTATTTAGAAAAATCTAGAGTATACGTTGAAATGCGTATTATAGGTTCCAATGGATACGCTAATAAGATAATAATATGTTGAACACCTATACTTGTTATTGAGGTAACGTTGCATATAATTATCAATGGCAAACATAAATTAAGTTGTGTTATACTCCTACTTTTTAGACATAAAATTCAGTTCTTATTTATGCTCACCGTTGTCAATCCTGATTTGCACGGCTGCTTGCCTCGTGTGGTGCAACGCCAAACCCAAAGGGAAAGGTTTGTAATCATCCGGGGGATCGCGCGCGTTGCGTCCCCCGGCTCCTGCGTTTGACGCGTGTCCCCGCGTGGGTCTCAGAGAAAACGAAACGTCCCACCACGTGCTAACTTTATCTTTTCCCCACCGCGGTGTCGTTCCCAAATCAATCTCGCGCCGGCACCAGCTCGCACCGGCGCCACCGCCTCCTTCCTCTCTTCCCCGAACGGCTCTCCTGCCGCGTGGGCATGCCGGCGAAGCCGCGGCCATGCTCGCCCGGCACGATCCTCTCCACCTCGCGCCTCCTCCCATGGGACAGGCGAGATACTCCGGCCGGAGCTCGAGCCCAAGCTCGCCGCCTCCTCCCGTGGGACAGCCAAGATACTCCGCCCGGAGCTCGAGCCCAAGCTTGCCGCATCCTCGAGCACCTCCGGCTGCAGCGGGCCGCGGCCATTCTCGCCCAGCTCCCTCCTCCGTCTCATATCTAGTTGTCCCCTAAATCGCTGCCACACGGGGAGTTGACAACGGCGACGACCTGCAGTGCCAAGAGGACCGGCGCTGCAGGTGCTGCTACCAGCGGCGCACAGCGTTGCTGCAATCCCTGGGCGGCGGTGCTGTCTGCGCTCGAGAGCGGTGCTCCTGCGTGCTGCCGTCCGTTGGGGGCTGCCGGTGCTGCGAGCAGTGGGCAAGGGCGACTAGTGCTGCTACCAGCGGCGCACGGCGGTGCTGCAATCCGTGGGTGGCGGTGCTGCCTGCAAGAGCAAATTTATTTGATATTTTTTGGTCCTCTTGTTGATTTGGTGCAAAATTTTGAAACCTTTGTAGCAGTATTTTTCCTGTATTGATGCAAATCAACGCAAGTCTTCCCTTGTGTATCATAAGCAAGGAGAATTGCTACAGATGTATCATAAGCAATTTTTTGCTATTGATGTCTTCTGTTTTGCGCAAGGAGAATTGCTACAGATGTTCTTCTGTTCTTTATCATAAGGAGAAATTTGCTACCCATGTCTTCGGTTTTGCATCATAGCAATGAGAATTGCTACCGATATTTTTTCTGTTTTGCATAATAGGAAGGACAAATTTTCTATTGATGTGGTTCTGTTTTGCATCATACGGAGAAATTTGCTACGGATGTCTTTGGTTTTGCATCATAGCAATGATAATTGCTACTGATATTCTTCTGTTTTGCATAATAGGAAGAATTTTTTTGCTACTGATGTTCTTCTGTTTTGCATCATAAGAGAATTTTGCTACCGATGTCTTTGGTTTTGCATCATACCAATGAGAAATGCTACCGATATTCTTGAGTTTTGCATAATAGAAAGGAAAAATTTGCTACTCATGTTGTTCTCTTTTGCATCATAAGAAGAAAGTTGCTACCGATGTCTTTGGTTTTGCTACCGTTGTCAATAGCTTTTCAAGCTGTCCATGGCGGCGACGGTAACCGATGCCGACGATGGCCGGAGTGGGGCGTGGAGGCATATTGCTCCCAGGGCTCAACCGTGTTGCTGCCAAAGTGGATGTGCGGCTCTGCCAGGGCAGGGCGGCCTTGCTTTCTCAGGTGGGAACCATGCTGCAAGACGGCAGTCTAGCGGAGCGGAGCGCACCGCCTACCGGAGATGGGGACGGGACGGAGCGCGTCGGCTGCTGCCGGAGACGGGGACGGGACTGAGCGCGTCGGCTGCTGTCGGAGACGGGGGCGGAACACATCAGCTGTCGGAGATGGGAACGGGTGGAGGGCGTCAGCTGCTGTCGGAGACGAGGGCGGGACGGGGCAGCACGCTGGCTTCCGGAGATGGGGGCGGGACGGGGCAGCGCGCGCCGGCTTCCAAAGAAGGGGGCAGGACGGAGTGCGTCGGCAGCCAGAGACAGAGGGCGGGGTAGCGCGCTGGGCGAGGAAGGACGAGCTGGCTTGGGAGCTGGATCAGACGGTCCTCCTGTCGCCCATCGGATGGTTCCCGACCCGGGGGATCGGACGGAAAGATCGCCGGGGACGCCTAGTGCTATCCAAACCCAAACCAAATTTGTGGATGTTGCACGGCGCACGAGAAATGGCATGCCTGCCTGCTCGTTAATTGCTCTGGTCCACCTGCCGGATACCTCTAGAAAATACACCTCAAGCTGATCATCGTGTTTCCCAGCTCTGCTTGACCTGGTTCGATGGCTCTCATCGCAAATGCATCTTTAGAAGTACCAGTGCTACCTAGGACTCTACAAGCCAACACGCGGTGTTGGTCACATATTAGCTCCCTCCGCGTTGCAACCCATTTGTGTGACGTGGTCTCACCATGGTAAGTTGTTTGAGTGAATATAATAGAGGTAACAGCACTGGCAGTACAACAGTTGCGCTGCGTGTGCAATTTCATACAAATACTTCTGAACTAGGGCAAATTGGTGCCGAAAGTTGTTTGTATGTCGATAGGTAGTCAAAACAATCCGAATCCGCCAGGTGGCACCCACGATGTTCCCCTCTATTGGACTACAGTGCGATCAGTGAGGCAGGCAGCTGCCCTGTTTCTTGCTGCCGCCCCTCCATTGGACGGACCTACATGATGCCGCCACCCAATTGATGAGCATCGTCCGCCATTCTCCTCGCAGCTGACCCCGGATGTCGCTCCCGAGTCGATCCCATGGCACAACACCGTCCTCGATAGCCTGCACGCTCGCTCCACAACATGCCCCCCTCGTCGGGCGTAGTCGCCCTGGCCGCTCGCTAGGTTTGTAGATTGGGGATTAGGAGAATAGAAGAAGTGGGGACCTATCTTGCTAATAGGCCGAAGTGCAGGGGGTTATCTGAAAATTAACCATGGGACGGCGTGTGCCACTTGACACCGTGGCGTGACACATATCGGCTCCTCATTCGTTTGTACCGTTTCAAACCTGCGTTCAACTTTCTGCACCACTTCACCCAGTTTAGAAGTATTTGTACCAGTTTGCACGCGCAACACAACTTGTTTTAGCCAGTGCTATTACCTCAATATAATAAGGTGATGTGACTAAGCTATATAAATTAAAACAATATACTTTTACTGAGTTACGAAAAGAGAAAAGAAGCGAGATGTACTCTAGAGTGTAACCAAGACATTCCTTTTGTGCAGTGGCGGGCCCAGAAATATTTCAAAGCCTGGGCAAACTCTAAAACGAAGGCTTAGCATGCTAAACTTTTTGCCAAATTTTCGTGCAAAAAAGGCTTGCCGGCGCCCAGGCTGCCAGGACACTGGGTCCGCCAATGCTTTTGTGTGATCTGAGTAACCAAAAAACATCGGTTAAGATGTGCTCTACAATCAATATTGCTCGGCGCGGGATCAAATGCATGCAATGAATTTTTTACACGGAAATTCAAAATAAATTATCTTTTGAACCGTTAATCCCATTGACGATCCGTTTTCACCCCTGGGTTTTGCATCGACGAATGCTTTAGAACAAGATCCCATCTTAATATATTTTGACGAATTTTTTTTCATCATGAGTTGCTAGGTTATAATATTGTAGTTACCATATTACTTAATAGTTACCACCCAAATAATGCATGGTTACCAAGTAAATTTTACATTGTTTTCCATAGCCATAATCTACACATACAAAGAGTGAGTATTTGATCTATTTTAAACACGTAAAATATGAATTAACCATCACAAAAGGATTATGTTGTATGTTGGTAAGTAGAGAAGTTCAAATAACCAACCAACCATTTAATGACAGTTTATCTAGTGGGGGCAGGGGGACCCATCCAGAATTTTTGGAAATGTTTTTACCCCGCATATACGCCCATGTTTATTGGGCCATCCTTGTGCTTTTGCCTTTTTTTTGGGTGCTACACGGTGTTTAGAACTGGTGACTTATGTTTGTAAATGAAAATAAATAGCTTATATATGTTGTTTACAAATGGAAAAAACCTTTCATTCGGATGCCACATATGAAATATGCATATTGAATTACAATATCGTGAATGATCGTCTATTATTGGCAAAAAAAAAAGAACCTCGGTGCGATATTTTTGTTTGGGTGTGCCCACCCTCCAATTTTTTATGTATCTGCATGTCGTCCTGTGAGATATGGCCTTCCCGACCATTGGAGTGTTCCCTCACATGTGCAATGTTTCTTATATACGTTTGTAACATCATCATATCCCTCAATCTCAAAAGAAAAGAAAAAACCACCATAGCCCTTTTTTCTTCCCGATGTATCAAAATGGAAACATCACATGAATACAAAACACCATGCAGAAAAAATATGTGTATGCACCAATCCCCTTTTGGCCAGAGTAAATCATGAGAAGAGTCAGCACACATATACATCATGGAAGCAAACACTTGCAACACAACAAAAAAAGACTTATAGCATGAACACAACATTTAGTGGACACACAAAATTGTTGCAACATGTCCCTTGTGTTTTTGCAACAGAAAACATGTGAGGTATAACGCGTCAAAATAGCACACACAACAACAAAAATCCCCATACACTAACCTTATTTCAGCATACTGACCTTGCGGGCACTAGTAGTTGGAGCCTTGTCCACGTGTTGGATCCGCCAACCTCTCGAGCCATTTAGTCACGCCGCATCTTCCTGATGCCGTTGACAAGTTGAGTGGGAGCCGAGGGCCGAGGTGGAGAAGTAGGGACAACCAGCAGCAATGTGGCATTGCAGTTGTTGGTGCTGGTTGGTTATGGGCGTCGAGGAGCAGCTGCGACGGATGCACGGGAAGGGAAAACGAAAGCACATTTCATCATGTCCACAAGAAACGAGGCACGTAAGTGAGTCGGGTGCGTAGAATCTGCCGGATGAATAGGATCATTTCTTCAAAGCTTGTGTTTGTGCACCCGGTGTGAACAATTATTTTTTAATAAATTTTAGAAAATTCTGTTTTTTAATTATAGGTGTTGGTATATTTGACATGTTTGCCAAATTTCGTGAACAAAAGACATACAAGGTGCTATGAGAAATATGTAACGTAAATGTATTTTTCAGAGCAATCAATTGTCTTTTTACGCAAATCAGAATATCCATTTTAATACACTTTTGTATGTGCAGCGTGAACAATCTACTAACGTGATTTTTTTTCAGAAATTTTGTGACGTTTGGAACGTCTTTTCCTATCCGTGTGTGCAGATGAGCCCAAAATCACCTGCCAATTTTCCGTTTTCTTTCAACATTTAGTCCACATGACATACCAAGCGAAACTCTTTACGTGAGATACTGAGATCACATCTGGAAGCAAGCACCGCTCAAACCCCAGAACACAAATGGAGGTCGCATACGTATACCTCGCCGTAGCTCTTGTGTCACTGTTCATTGTGCTTGCCAGCCGGAGGCGCTCGGCGGCGCACGGTGGCGACGTCCTGCGTTTGCCGCCGGGGCCATGGCAGCTGCCGGTGATCGGCAGCCTGTACCACCTCGCCGGGCAGCTCCCTCACCGCGCGATGCGTGATCTGGCGCGGCGTCACGGGCCGGCCATGCTGCTCCGGCTCGGCGAGGTGCCCACGCTGGTGGTGTCCTCTCGGGAGGGGGCTCGCGAGGTGATGAAGACTCACGACACGACGTTCGCCACGCGGCCGCTGAGCGCCACCATGCGCGTCATCACAAACGGCGGCCGAGACATCATTTTCGCGCCGTACGGGGACTACTGGCGCCAGCTTCGGAAGATCGCCGTCATGGAGCTCTTGACCGCGCGTCGCGTCCTCTCCTTCCGCGCCATCCGCGAGGAGGAGGTCGCCGCCGTGCTCCGCGAGGTCGGCCAGGCCGCGGCGACGGAGCGCCCCGTGGAGATGCACGCGCTTCTGTCCGCGCTCGTGGCGGACAGCACGGTGCGCGCCGTGATGGGGGACCGGTGCAAGGAACGCGACGCGTTCCTCCGGGAGCTCGACCGCGCCTTGAAGCTCTCGGCGGGATTCAACCCGGCCGACCTGTGGCCTTCGTCACGACTGGCCGTGCGGTTCAGCGGCGCCGTGCGCCGCGCCAAGGAGTGCCGAGATGCCGTGTACGGCATCCTCGACGACATCATCGTGGAGCACCTGGAGAGGATGGACAGAGGCAGAGACCACGGCGACGACCTGCTTGACGTTCTGCTAAGGATACAGAATGAAGGTGGGCTCCAGTTTCCGCTCGACATGGACGCTATCAAATCAGTCATCTTCGTAAGTCTTCTCGCTTACTGCTTTAGCTGGACTTCCGTAACAATCTTTGCATGATCAGCAGTGCTATGACGATCATCTGATGTTTTTCCTACGTTGGCATGGTTTGTGACTAAATATCTATGCCGAATTATCGAAAAGCGGTGATTTTTCAGTCGAGACTGATATGCAAATCGGTCGTATAAACTAACCGTGTGCGGTTCAAGCCTTTTAGGTCTAAACTCAATTGTGGCACTTGCATATTTTATATCGAGAAATTCACCCAGTTACTATAAGAGCTCGTTTGGCACCCATCATTTTATTTCATTTCACAAAATGAATCATTTAGAAAGTGAAATGATAGGCTTAGAGATAAGAATTTACATAACATACAATAAGCATTTGTTGAAATTTCAAATCAAATAACATGTCAAGATGACATGGACGCTATCAAATCAGTCATCTTCATAAGTCTTCTTGCTTACTGCTTTCGCTTGACTTCCGTAACAATCTTTGCATGATCAGCAGTGCTATCTCGATCATCTTATGTTTTTCCGTATGCTGGCGTGTTTTGCTTGACGAACTATTTCTGCAACATGTTTTCGTACATTCGCATGGTTTGTTGACCAAATATCTATGCCACATTATTATTGAAAGGCGGTGATTTTTAAGTCGAGACTGATCTGCAAATTACTGAACCTACAGTCTCGGTCATATAAAATAACCGTGTGTAGTTTTAGCCTTTCAGGTCTAAACTCAACTGTGGCACTTGCATATTTTCAATCAAGAAATTCACCCAATTCCTATATGAGCTCGTTTGGCACCCATCATTTCATTTCATTTCACAGTAATGACTTATTTGAATAGTGAAATGATAGGCTTAGAGATGGGAATTGGCATAACATACACTAGGCATTTGATGAAATTTCCAAATGAAATAACATGTCAAGATAGCATGGACGCTATCAAACAAGTCATCTTCGTAAATCTTCTCACTTACTGCTTTAGCTTGACTTCCGTAACAATCTTTGCGTGATCAGCAGTGCTATCACGATCATGTGATGTTTTTCCGTATGCTGGCGTGCTTTTGTTGACGAGCTGCAACATTTTTTCGTTCGCTCGCATGGTTTTTTGACCAAATATCCATGCCACATTATTATTAAAAAGCGGTGATTTTTGAGTCGAGACTGATCTGCAAATTATTGAACCTACAGTCTCGGTCATACAAAATAACCGTGTGCAGTTTGAGCCTTTTAGGTCTAAACTCGACTGTGGCACTTGCATATTTTATATCGAGAAATCAAACCAATTCCTATGTATATCATTTTTCAAAATACCAATTTCCTGAAATATATATAAAAAAGTCTCATAAAGCTAAAACTGAACTCTGGTAAGAGAAAGTATATAATATTAGCAAAATGTTGGTGTGATTTTTATTCCATAAGTTATAGACAACATGAGATTGAGACCACGATAGTTGAGTCTTGTTGGGTTTAATCCTACGCCAATTATGGAGGGTATCCGGTATGGAGTGATTTATCAGGGATAGGATATACGGGACCCGCCTGTCCATGATTCAAAGTCAGACTAGACTAAGTCAGAGAATCTCATACTGAACTTAATTTTGGGAAAGTCGGGAGAGACCAAAGCCTCTTATAAACATGTGGTGTTTAGTGGTTGGTACCAGGATATAAATCTCTGTGTACTCGGGTTGGTAGGGTAGAAGATGTTAGCGGGGACCTAAGGAGGAGTTTTGTCGAATTTTACTTCTACACGGGCATGGAATGATGCACGGGCATGGAATGATGCAGGGCATGAAAAAGCGAGGGTGGTCCTCCTATTAACTACTCTCCCCCTTGCTAAAAAGAAGGTCTATAAATATTTTCAAAAGTCAAACAATATGTTTTTTCTTAAAATCTGGTAAAACAACACGTAGTTTGACTAAAAGTAAAAGAAAATATAAGTCTTACTTTCAAGAACGGTGGTAGAAGTTATGTGCAGTGAGGGACCAACATATCTTTTTACTAGCTTTTATGGTGTTCCATGTTTTTTTTTAATGTTGTTTCATGGTTGGGTTTAGATTGGCCGTCACACTGATGTAACGGGCCAGTGTAGAGGCTGAAACACTGATTTAGCAGGCCCAGAGTTGCTAACGATTTGTTCACAAATGTGTATCGGTGTTTCACTAGTTCTAAGAAAACAGATGTTTTATATCCCTAGAAGTATGAATATCCTAACGTATATATATCTAGCCAATTAACCGTTTCTTAGATTTCTTAGCTGTCCGGAAAATTGATCTGTGTCTATCTGAAAATTCTGAATCCAGCGTATGGAACAAAAATACGCCTGTTTGCTGAACACCTGGACAGGTCTGATGTCAACTACTCTACAATGTTTCGCACACAGGACATATTCGGCGCCGGCAGCGAAACGGCAGCGACGACGCTGGAGTGGGCCATTGCAGAACTGATCAAGAACCCGGAGGCCATGCAGAAGGCGACGGCCGAGGTGCGGCAAGCCTTCCAGTCCCGCGGCACCGTAACCGAGGATGCTCTGAGCGAGCTCACTTACCTGCACCTCGTCATCCGGGAGACGCTGCGGCTGCACGCGCCCCTGCCGCTGCTGCTCCCGCGAGAATGCCAGGAGCCATGCCAGGTGCTCGGGTACGACGTACCGCGGGGCACGCAGGTGCTGATCAACGCCTGGGCTCTGGGCCGCGACGAGCGCTACTGGCCCGGCGAGCCCGAAGAGTTCCGGCCGGAACGGTTCGAGGTCGAGGGAGAAGCTGCGGCGGCGGACTTCGGGGGTACCGACTTCGCGTTCCTGCCGTTCGGCGCCGGCCGTAGGATGTGCCCCGGGATGGCGTTCGGGCTCGCCAGCGTCGAGCTCGCGCTCGCCAGCCTGCTTTTCCACTTCGACTGGGAGCTGCCTGGTTCAGGTTCAGGTTCAGGTTCAGGTTCAGGCTCGGCGGAGTTGGACATGACCGAGGCTTTCGGCCTCACCGCGCGCCGGAGGGGCCAACTCCTGCTGTGCCCTGTACTCCGAGTACCCGTTCCCGGAGTTGCCAGCATGGTTCTGTAATTTAACTTTTCTGAATCAGTTTGCTTGGGCAGTGTCAGTGTATATATGTCATCACACAAGTTCTGTAAAATGAAGCCAGGAAACTAGCCCTTTTATATCTACTAGTAGCTTTGCACGTGCACGCACGTCTCTACAAGAGACATCTTGTGATTCAGTTGAATGACACCTTTTTACAAGACACGTTCCTTGATTTTATAAAAAATAAAAATAATATTTTTTTTTTGCGGGAGAAAATAAAAATAATATTGATCATACTGGTGGTACTGACTGTATTGTTTAAGCTGTTGTACAATCATCCAGCGCATTCCTACCTTTAAGCATTAGAGGTTGATCTCAAGGAGGTGTGGTAGCCAGCGAAACAGAAAAGTAAATGGGATATATCCAAGACATTAATGTGTACTGACTCCATAAGCGGCAGTGTATAAGCTTCAAAAACAATTCAGTAAATACAACCGCGATCCTAAGTATTTTACAGTCTAGGGTGTCATTATTTCCATATTTTCAAGATGAACGGGGAGCGTAAAATGGAACTAAAATGCCAACCTTGTTGAACAGATCATCCATCTCCCTGTCCGTGATATCCCTGAAAGGTTCCCAATGTATATGGTGCAGCTTCAGCGTCTACTCGTCCTTCCTTACTGCAACCTAGAACCACCCAAAAGAGTACAGTTGCTATTACAAACGTGATATGCATAGAAGTGCAGGATTCGGATGCAGGAAACAAAACAGAGCCACTAAACACAAGGAGGGACAGTGGGGGCTCCGAGCCGCCGGGGAAATGCGTGTTGCGGAGGCCATAATCTCTGTCCCCAACCGTCGGCAATTATTATTTTTAAAACTTCATGCTCCAAGATTTAATCTAGCAAAATTATTTATAACACAGCCCTCATTACTAAATTACTCGCAAGTGATATTACTCCTAGGTTTCAAGGGAATGGAAGCAACCAGGCTCATTGATATTAGGCAATAACTAAATTGCATGTCATTAAAAAATAATACGATAGTTAAATATCATGCAGGAAAATAAATAGCTAAGCTAGTAAATATTTATCTTATATGGCATGTGGGTTGGAGATGATCAATAACAGTGACTTGCCTCCAATGCTGCGCTCGTTCTGTTCTTCTTGTTGTGAGTTTTCTTCACCTTACACTGCTTCCTCGTACATACAATCGTCGTTAGTGTGTCCTATTGTAACACAACAACCAAGCGACAAATAAGTTTCTAGCTCAGAAAATTCAAGCAAGAACAAAATGTAAGAAATTCTGAAACTTGAACTGTAAGATGAAGAACAGAGTTCAGGTTTTGGTACATTTAGATTTGTGGGGCTAGGCTGAAACTTGCAGAACAACGTTCATTATGGGATAGACTTAGATTTGTCATGTGGTGTTTTACTTGATTGGGCTTAAAGAGGAAGGGAGATGCTAGCTAGCTTTTAACAGAAAGCTTCAGAGCGAACTGAAGACTCGGTTCAGGTTCAGCAAAGCAGAGTACTCTAGCTGCTACAAACATCGATGACTGAGTTGTCGGCAAGACTCGACAGCAGCAACTGAAGATATATTTGCGATCAGGGAAGCATGGGGATTCCATTTTTGCGCAGAAAAACAAGATATGGTTGAGGTGAAAAGGTCGGCCATGGCAGGGAAATTGGACTGACCCAAATGCTAATACACGAAGATGGTGTTGGGCACCTGCTATTGCGGCTAGAGCGCCGGTCTCCTCTCCCCGTGTCCGCTGCTGCAAACCCGGGGGGCTGGAGGATGTGGGTCGAGCTTCCCAGGCTGGGGCGACGGCCAATGGATGGGGCGAGATGCACGCGGGGGTTGTGTGGCGGCGTGCAAGGCACCCGCGTGAAGGCCCTTGTGGTGGCCGTGGCCGTCCTCGACCGCCTGCCCCTCGGCCGCATGCATGGGACGACGCGGCAGGCGCAGGGGGCGATGTGCCGGCAGGCGCAGGAAGCCGGCCAGAGAGGCCGCCGCGCTCCCTCGCTTCCGCAACCAAGCGCCCTCATCCCGCTTTGCCGTCTCCCAGCCAAGCGATGTGCCGGCAGGGTTTGAGGGGAACCGAGGAACGGAGGGAGCCAGGTGTGCTGGGTCGCCGGTGAGCGTCGAGGGCAGTGGGTGGGTGGATGGCAGGGTCACCGGCAGGGAGTGGCGGCGGCAGGGACGGAGGAGGAGCACAGAGCAAAAGGGGATCGAGACGTGCGTTGGTTGCGCTGGAGGGTACGCGGACGTGGGGCGGGGAACGTGGCAGGAAATTTCTCTGGAGGTCGACAGGATTAATCTCGGGCGTTGCTTTGGGCAGATTTGATCTGTGTCGTTTGATCCGTTTTAGTGGGCTGGATCTGATGGTTCAGATCGACCTGTGTACACTTCGTCTGGGTGGCTGTAGCGAAACTAAAGTTTGCTCTTTTATAAGTAGTGGAGAAAAAAACAAGAGAACTCTTCGCCAAATCTAGTGGTACATTGTTAAACCAGTTACCCAACATACCCTGAGTTTCATCTCATCTGAAACAAAAACGTGATCATCGGGTGGTTTATTTCATCGGTTTTGCTAATTCTCATACGATTGAGAATTAAGTTAGCGGTCAATCACTTCATGCACCGTTCATCAATTCGTCAATATTCGTGCAAGACCTAGTCTTCTTTTTCCTCGCGACGGTGGTGGCGGCAATCTGAGCCGGAGCCGCCGCAGCCACGGCTGGCCGCGGCGGAGGCGAGGTGGGACTTAACTGTGTGTGTGGGGGGGAGGGGGGTGCAGGGGTGCGGGGTCACCGGAGTCGGAGGTGGGCTTAAAGGGATCGCCGGGACGGCGGCGGACCGGCGGAGAAGGAGATTGGGGCAGGGCAGGATGGCGAGGCGTCGCGGCAGCGCGCCGGCCGTGGGCGGTTAGGCCGGCGGTGGCTACAGGGGAGGCGAGCTCGCCGGAGTTGGAGGAGAGTCGTCGGAGATAGAGAAGAAGGCTGACGTCAGCCGACTGAGAACTAAGTTGGTTCTCAGTCGACTGCGCCCTAGGCGGCTTATTTCATTATCTCTGCGTATACCTGAACTTTCGCCACCTGGGACATAGTACCTGCTCAAAGCTACCAGGTGCTGTTCCATCCATCCCCATAAATAGAAGAAACGGGTACCCTCTGAATCCCGAATCCAGGAGTGCAAAGTCATGCCGGCAGCGATAGAACGATGAGGCTGCTGGCCTACTTTGCACATCTCCACCAATCAGTGTATCGAGTGCGACTTGTGAGGTCACATGTCCCATGGTCCATGGACAACGGGATATGGATCAGAGGTTGCAGATGATAATCCGACTGCATTAACACGGCTAACACGGGGGGGTTCATCTCAGCGCGATCGCTTGTGTCGAAAGTGCATCAAGGCGTGCGAATTGGTTCGGCGATGCAGACATGACACCTTCCATGTATCCAACTCGATAGCTCCCTCTCTCTGCATCAGGATCGGAACCAATCCAATGTACTCCCTCCGTTCGGAAAAGGATGTCACAAAAACCATTTTTGTGACATCCTTTTCCGAACGGAAGGAGTATGTCAGATCACAACAGCGGCAAGACCTACTCCGGTATTATGACCACACTCAAGGGCGGATCTAGCGCCCCTCCAGCCCGGGCAGCTGCCCAGGCTTGCCGGCGACGCCCCTGCCTGCGTTTGTGTGATTGCTACAGTGGTTATGTTCGAAAATTGGCATTTTAATCATGTTTGCCCGGGCTTTGAGAAATTTCTGGGTCCGCCACTGACCACACTGTCTATTACGAGTATTATTCAGAATGTGAGGTCAGAGATGATCTTCTTAGCTAGCAAGATCTTCGTTGGGATTCCTGGAAATTTCCCGATGAATGATTACTCGAGCCTGAGTAGATAGCATTAGTTGGTTGCTATTTGGCACAGGATAAGCTGAGTTTTGTGCTTAATGAAGGTTTAAAGCGATCAAGGACATGTCTGCTTTTCTTATCCAGACGCTTCCTTTTGCAGCGCAGCCATACAGTGATCGACAAGTCGTAATCATCTTTGTCTCATATGATTATGGTCTACACATTTTATGTAGTCTTTCTTATACAATTGCTTTTGATATTCGCCAGGGACTAGTGCGCCCCGCTACGTCTCAAGGGTTCTTCTTTTCGGCAAAGTTGTGGCAAGGACAGTGTAGTTTAACTGCAAAGAAAGATCTACCTAGATATGTCCGAGTCCACTCAAGAGAGCCACATGTTTATTCCACCGAGTTGTGGAAGTAAGGTGAAGATTACTACTGCTACTGCTTGGGAAATGGAATAATTTTCTGAACGAAAACAGGTTTGGTCTTGTCTGCAGAAAGATAGTACTACCACGAGAGTGACCTATTTGAATCTCGATCGGTAGAGTTCGACAGACACCAACGAAGCTCGCCTGCTTCCACGGAAACGGGAGGATCGGCGGCCGGCGACTATTCCGCGCTTTTCACCCGGCGACGGTTCGTTCATCGACTCTAAAACACGGCAGACAGCGGTGCCGATGGGCGGTGGCCGGCCGGACGCTCCGTGCCGTTCGCGCCACGGCGATCTTTGTCCCGCTCGTTGTCCGATAGACCTGTTGGGCGCTATCGTTCGCGTACGCGGTATGTACAGAGTTGGTACTTGGTAGTATTGTGTGATGTAACGGATGGTAGCCATGAAGGCATGAAGCGTACGTTTGGTAGTTGGAGCTTCTACACGCGACTTTGGTCATTTTGGTGGCGTCGAAGCATCAATGCCTAAGAGTAGTTTTCTTCCGAAGACATGATCAACTATTGTATCCATATAATAAGATTCGCGAAAAAATGATTTTCAGTACACCCTAGGTCAAAAATTTGACAAAAAAAGGCACACGCTATATTCGTTATAAATTTATCTCTTTTTTTCACCTGAAGTTAATGAGAATTTTTGGCCAAACATTTTATACGAGTATATATAATTCTTATCATCTTTGATCCCCCAAAAGACTCAATTTTTATTTTCTTTTAAATTATTACATTTTTTCGTATATAGGACACGCGGATACCCCATAGCCGTTAGTCTGCGTCCCATGAGACACTGTTATTTACTTTCTCCATACCAAAATGTGAAATGTTTTACCATTTTTCTGATATGGATGTAGACACGTATTAATGTGCAGATTCACTCATTTCCATTCGTATGTAGTCTGTATATGAGAGGAAGTAGCTCGAGTAAAACGATACTCCATACAAGGGTGACAAACAAGAGTAGTATGAATCCATGCCAGTCAATCTATGTCGAAAGACCCAACCCCGACCCCCATGTTGTCCCTGGTGTGATAACCCGATTTTCACGTATCGTTTAATTTGGATAAATTTATATTTAACTCCAAATTATTTTGTTTTGCTAAGCTATAATATTTTGGTAATGTGTGCATGTAACTTTAGCTAACCTCATTTGATTTTGATCGAGCTGGTTAGTACATGCATGTGCTGGTTTGTTTATGTGTGTGGGTTGAACCATGCATGCATGACTAACTTTAGTAACGTGAGCTATTTGGGCTAGAAGATGCAACGTGTCTTGTTGCTAGAGGAGCTAGGAGCTGAGTCAGCCATGCATGAGGTTTTCTAGTACGAGTTAACTAGCAAGAGGTGGTACAATTAATTAAGGAGCTACGTGGCTTTGTGTTAAGAGGGCATGCAATATATGCGTTGGCAGCACAAGAATGGTTAAGAAGCCCAAGTTTGAGACGGACGTTTTGCATGGTGGCCAGCTACAGAGGTGACATGCTTGCTCACGTCAAAGATGTTGGCAGATATTTTGCTTAGCAGCGTTGAAGGGTTAAGCGGCAGGATATTTTGGTCGGCTTAGATATTTTGCTAGCGACTGCCGTTGCCTTCTTATAAATAGAGGACTCCTGCCGCTGCCTCATTTCACCAGAGAGAAAGCTAGAGCAAGTGAGAGGGGAGGCGAGCTTATGTTCCATATTTTGGAGGAGCTAGTTTTAGGAGCCGGCAGGCGCTGCTAAAATGGTTACAGAGAGGAGGAGTGAAAATAGAGGACGACGACGACAGAGCGGCATAGCTTGCTGACATGAGTCAGCTGGCGGGTGAAGAGTCTTTTGCTGGTATTATTTTGTGTACTGGCGTAGATCTATATCTATATCGTATGCCGATACTTGCCGGTATCCGGGGCGGTCGATCCTACCTAGAGGCTGGAGTATTTGATAGCTACAACATAGTTAACTGAGGCAAGCTTTTCTTACCACTCGTATATTTTGTACGATATGCTTTGATGTTAAGATGTGTGATACCGATACGTGGTCGTTCACCATCCATCCATTTCCCGGTGAATGATCTATTCTTTTTTTTTTCAATATGGTCTTTTAATAATTTGATTATCTCAATTCATGTTCATGTCTTGCTTTGTTCTTCCGTTGCATAGTAAAGTACCTGCTTGCTGAGTATGATTTATCGTACTCACCCTTGCTCCCTTTTATTTTTGGATATCAGAGTTCGCAGCGGAAGACGTGGTCGTCCGAGGAGTAGGCTGGACCAGTTGGGTGGGATGCGACTAGAGAACTTACTTATTTTCCTATAAATGTAATAAACTTGTAAAATGATTAGAAGAGCTTCTTGAGATCCACTGTGCTGGTTTATCCTGCTTCTCTAGCCTTGCACGTGTATAGACTTTCGGTCTATAGACGCGCGGCGGCTGTCATTCTACCGGGCCGGGTCTCGGGGCGTGACAGTTATAGTGGTATCAGAGCTCGAGGTTAGGTTACGCGGGACACTAATGGGTAGAACGGTAGTTTAGTTTTCGATCGACAAACCTTGTTTGATGTTTGTTGTTTGCGACAAACATTTGCTGCATGTTTCCTGCACTAATGTTCATGCGTGTTTTCTTGTGCTAGCATTAAGTTTTACCTGTTAGATTTTTTAGATGATTGCATGGTAATCTTTTCTTTTGATTAGATAAAATCTTGCATGTTTGTTTAAATTTGTTGTGATGTTTTTGTGTTGAATTTCGGGGACGAAATTCTTATAAGGTGGGGAGAATGTAATACCCTGAATTTTTGAGTAGATTAATTTATTTGATTATTTTGGAATCAGTTTTTGATTGTTCTAATTTGTGCGAGTTGACTTGTCTTGTTTGCTAGTGCATGTTCATGAGCTAGTAATAGTTTTGCATGCATGCATCGATGGAGCTAGGTAAAAGTAAGATAGTACGTGCATGCATAGTTGATCTGTTATGCATGACGTGAGGGAGTGTGTCATGCTTGACATATTTTTCCCGGAACATTGCATGCATGCACTTAAGTGGAGCTAGTGATTAGCTTGCAACGTGGCTCTCTACTAGAGGAAGCTAGGACACCTGGAAAACGGTATGTCGGCAAGGTCCTTGCGTGGACTTGCGCATGGCCAGGAAAATGAGCAAGTCAGCTCCTCCGTGTTGTCCGAGGAGAGGTTAGCAGATAGGAGCTGGACACGTAGCTGATCCTTAGGAGCCAAGGATCCTAGATATTTTAGTCAGCTGCTCACACATCGACCGATTCGTATAAATAGCGGTTGCTTCTGTACTCTTCTCACTCTGTCTCCACACATTCAATCCATCGAGAGAGCACGACCAGAGAGAGACCGGCGGAAAAGTGAGAGAAGAACTGAGAGCGAGCATGTCTTTCGGAGGAGGAGAATTACACAAGAGTTTGAAGATGCTGCTGATCCAGAATAGTAGAGGATTAGAGGAGGCGTTATTTTGAATTAGGCGGCGAGTGGAGGCTGCCGGCCGTATCATCTTTGCTGCCGTATTTCTTTGACGTTTTGGACCTGGAGCTTGTATGCCGGCACTTGCTGGTATTTAGAGCGGCTGATATTATTCGGCGTAACTAGTTGAGGCAAGTGGATACTTTCCTGATCCCTAAACCCTTGATTCTTGCAAGTAGATTACTTTACTAGCCTCTCAAATCCTGCTCTATCATCTCTGTTGAGTATCACTTCTGTCCTTGTGATCGTATTACATTTGTTACACATGATATGCTATCCTCTCTGATTATTGTGCTATCTGAGAGATATGGAGATCTCTCATCCTTGATTAGATCGGTATGATCTGTTGAGCTCTTGCGAGGCATGAGCATGATGAGCATCTAGCCATTTCCGTGATTGATCTGTTCTGATATCTTGATCTCTCTTTGTATTGGTGTCACGACGGCAAACACATTGTACCGGTCGCAGTTCTGGTATGGGACAGTCTGAGCTCTCCGTGAGGGCGGCCCTTGAATGGAAAGTGTCGGTGATGGATCCGTAGGAGCGACCGACATCGAGTAGGTCAAGGTGTCCGGTGTCTGAGCGGGTGCAAGAGCTCTGCTCGTTCTGGAGCCTGTGTGGCTCTGGGCGAGGCTGTTGACGTCGGAGTACGCCTCTTAAGAGTGTAAAAGCGTGAATATTCACCCCTGTGAGTCCCGGGTAGGGAACCTTGCTGTCATGTGTGATACCGATACGTGGTCGTTCACCATCCATCCACTTTCCTGGTGAATGACCCATTCGTCTTAATCCAGTCTTGTTGTTTTGTTTATCTTTTCCATTGACTTCCGTTGTTTAGTAAAGTATTTACTTGCTGAGTACGACTTGTTTGTACTCACCCTTGCTCCTCTCTGTTTTTAGTTGCAGTTGTCGGGTTTATCAGAGTGCGCAGCGGAAGCCGATGTCATCCGAGGAGTAGGCTGGACCAGTTGGGTGAGGGAAACGTGTAGAGAATCTTTTTATCCTGTAAATGTAATAATCTTGTAATATGAATAGATGAGCTTCTTGAGATCCACTGTGCTGGTTTATCCTGCTTCTCTAGCCTTGCACGTGTATAGACTTTCGGGTCTATATACGCGCGGCGGCTGTCATTCTACCGGGCCGGGTCTCGGGGCGTGACAGTTAAAGTGGTATCAGAGCTCAAGGTTTAGATCACGCTGGGATAAATGGGTAGATCGTTAGTTTAGATTTGCGACTAACATTGTTTGATGTTTGCTGTTTGCCCACTGACGTATGTTTTCTCGTACTGACATCCATGTGCTTACTTGATTTGTTGTTCAATTGCATAAAGAAAAATTAATTTTGGTTATGATTTTTGAAAATCTTGCTTGTTAGTTTTGAAAAGAAAAAAAAAAGTTTGTTTAGAGAAATTTCGGGGACGAAATTTTTATAAGGTGGGGAGGATGTGATAACCCGATTTTCACGTATCGTTTAATTTGGATAAATTTATATTTAACTCCAAATTATTTTGTTTTGCTAAGCTATAATATTTTGGTAATGTGTGCATGTAACTTTAGCTAACCTCATTTGATTTTGATCGAGCTGGTTAGTACATGCATGTGCTGGTTTGTTTATGTGTGTGGGTTGAACCATGCATGCATGACTAACTTTAGTAACGTGAGCTATTTGGGCTAGAAGATGCAACGTGTCTTGTTGCTAGAGGAGCTAGGAGCTGAGTCAGCCATGCATGAGGTTTTCTAGTACGAGTTAACTAGCAAGAGGTGGTACAATTAATTAAGGAGCTACGTGGCTTTGTGTTAAGAGGGCATGCAATATATGCGTTGGCAGCACAAGAATGGTTAAGAAGCCCAAGTTTGAGACGGACGTTTTGCATGGTGGCCAGCTACAGAGGTGACATGCTTGCTCACGTCAAAGATGTTGGCAGATATTTTGCTTAGCAGCGTTGAAGGGTTAAGCGGCAGGATATTTTGGTCGGCTTAGATATTTTGCTAGCGACTGCCGTTGCCTTCTTATAAATAGAGGACTCCTGCCGCTGCCTCATTTCACCAGAGAGAAAGCTAGAGCAAGTGAGAGGGGAGGCGAGCTTATGTTCCATATTTTGGAGGAGCTAGTTTTAGGAGCCGGCAGGCGCTGCTAAAATGGTTACAGAGAGGAGGAGTGAAAATAGAGGACGACGACGACAGAGCGGCATAGCTTGCTGACATGAGTCAGCTGGCGGGTGAAGAGTCTTTTGCTGGTATTATTTTGTGTACTGGCGTAGATCTATATCTATATCGTATGCCGATACTTGCCGGTATCCGGGGCGGTCGATCCTACCTAGAGGCTGGAGTATTTGATAGCTACAACATAGTTAACTGAGGCAAGCTTTTCTTACCACTCGTATATTTTGTACGATATGCTTTGATGTTAAGATGTGTGATACCGATACGTGGTCGTTCACCATCCATCCATTTCCCGGTGAATGATCTATTCTTTTTTTTTTCAATATGGTCTTTTAATAATTTGATTATCTCAATTCATGTTCATGTCTTGCTTTGTTCTTCCGTTGCATAGTAAAGTACCTGCTTGCTGAGTATGATTTATCGTACTCACCCTTGCTCCCTTTTATTTTTGGATATCAGAGTTCGCAGCGGAAGACGTGGTCGTCCGAGGAGTAGGCTGGACCAGTTGGGTGGGATGCGACTAGAGAACTTACTTATTTTCCTATAAATGTAATAAACTTGTAAAATGATTAGAAGAGCTTCTTGAGATCCACTGTGCTGGTTTATCCTGCTTCTCTAGCCTTGCACGTGTATAGACTTTCGGGTCTATAGACGCGCGGCGGCTGTCATTCTACCGGGCCGGGTCTCGGGGCGTGACACCTGGTGGCGGTTGGGGGAAACCCTACCTCCACCGTGGGCGGTCCCCTCTAGGTTGCTCCCCTCCTCGACGCCGTCGGAGGACAACGGCGGCGGGGTATCTCGCGCGGGTGCGCGCGGCTTCCGTGTCTGGGAAGCTCGGCATCGTCGCCTACCGTCGGCGCGGCGGCCGCCGCCATCCTTCCTCCGCAGCAGCGCCCCATTCCTGCTCGATAGAGAGGGACATGAAGAGTGGCTGCCAACTGTGGGCAGTCGCGTGGCTGCGGTGATGGTGCGCCAGATCTGGTCAGGATCGACCCAATTTGGCCCGTTGGCTCCTGCCGACGATGAGGTGGTGGATCCTGCGCGGTGGTGGCGCCGCCGACGCTCAGGAGGTGTTGATCCTGCGGTTTGCAGGTCGGCGGTGTTGCGGGTCTCCCCGACCTTGGCCCGTCTACGTGGAGGTGAGAAGTATCGGTTTCTCCGGGCGAATGCCCGATGATGTAGCGTCCGTGGATGTCGTCCTCCCTCTTGAGGGTTCGTCGTGGAGCTCCTCGTTCTCCTCAATCTCGAGGGCATCGTCTTGAAAATGGTGATTCCTGCGTGCTTTCCCGTGGGTTGTACTCACACGACATCGTGGTTGGCGGCGGCCAATTGACGATGTGGAGGTTGCTTCGGTTGTGTGCAGCTTGTGTGGGTAGCCAGGGTGGTTGTTTGTGCCTTCGGGACGGTCGTGTTCGCGACGGTTGGCGAGGGTGTTGTTCCGGTTTTCGGCCAATTTCCGGTGAAGAAACCGGCCATCTCAAACTTCGTCTTTATTAATGAAAATGTCTTTTGCCTGGTTAAAAAAAAAATCCATGCCGGTCATAGTATTGCAGTGTTTTATGCAAGGGTGACAAACATGAGTAAGATAACCTAGGCTAGCTAGCGTCGCAACGCAAACCCGTCAAGAACGACCGAGTCTCCGGGCCATGGATGCAAAACGAGCCGCTCCTCCTCGTGACGTTACCCTGACGGACAAATATACTTTCCCCATTCTCCTCCCTCCTTCCTTCCCACTCGGAACAAACAAACCCAACTCACCCCTTCCCCTCTTCGTCTCCTCCCCACCGCAGCCCCCAGATCGGCAGCAGATCCCCTCCACCCGCATGGCCACCGCCTCCCCACGCCACCCGGGGCCGCCCTCCTAGCATGGGCCAGTCCCCCTCCTCCCTCCTCCCTCCTCTCCAAATCCTCCTCCACCGCCCCCTCCCCGCTCTCCTGCATGGCGCCGCCCATCCCCGCGCACCCCGCGCCGCCGACGTTCTTGGCGCCGCCGCCCGCGCGCGACCACACGGAGGACCTCCCGGACGAGATCCTCACGCTCGTCTTCGCCTCCCTCACGCCCACGGAGCGCAACGCCTGCTCCCTCACCTGCCTACGCTGGAACCAGGTCGACGCGGCCACGCGCCACCGCCTCTCCCTCGACGCGCGCGCCATGCTAGGCCACGCAACCCCGGCCCTCTTCTCCCGCTTCACCGCCGTCACCAAGCTGGCCCTCCGCGCCGCGCGCGGGTCCGGCGCCGACAGCCTCAACGACGTGGGCGCCACGGCGGTCGCCGCCACGCTGCCCTCCGACCGCCTCGCCAGGCTCAAGCTCCGGGGCCTCCGGCAGCTCTCTGACGCCGGGCTCGGCTCCCTGGCCGCCGCCGCCCCGGCGCTCCGCAAGCTCTCTGTAGCCTCCTGCACCTTCGGGCCCAAGGCCTTCGTGGCCGTGCTCCACTCCTGCCCGCTCCTCGAGGACCTCTCCGTCAAGCGCCTCCGTGGCCTCCCGGACACCTCCGGCGCCGGGGCCGCCATCACGGAGGACATCCTCTTCCCGCCCGCCTCGGCGCTGCGCTCCGTCTGCCTCAAGGATCTCTACAGCGCCCTCAGCTTCGTGCCGCTGGTCGCGTCCTCGCCCAACCTTCGTTCCCTAAAGATCCTGCGGTGCTCAGGTGCTTGGGACCTGCCGTTGGAGCTCATCGCTGATCGTGCTCCTGGCCTCGTTGAGATCCACCTTGAGAAGCTCCAGGTCGGGGACCGTGGCCTGGCTGCCGTCTCGGCCTGTACCAGTCTGGAGGTGCTCTTCCTTGTCAAGACCCCCGAGTGCACCGATGACGGCATAATCAGTGTCGCGCAGAACTGCCACAAGCTGCGCAAGCTGCATATTGATGGGTGGCGCACGAACAGGATCGGGGATCGGGGGCTCATGGCCGTCGCGCGGGGATGCCCGGACCTTCAGGAGCTTGTCTTGATAGGGGTCAACCCCACCGTGCAGAGCCTCCGGATGCTTGGCGACCACTGCCGTGTGCTGGAGCGTCTCGCGCTTTGTGGGTGTGAGACCGTCGGGGATATCGAGATTATCTGCCTTGCTGAGCGCTGTGCCGCTCTCAAGAAACTTTGCATCAAGGGATGCCCTGTATCGGACCGCGGTATGGGAGCACTGAACCAGGGTTGCCCCAGCTTGGTCAAGGTGAAGTTGAAGAGGTGCCGAGGAGTATCGTATGAATGTGTCGAGCGGCTGAAGATTGTTAGGGGGGATTTGTTCTCCATCAGCTTGGATATTGTATTGGAGCATGATGCAGGGACCGTCAGGGAAAATGTTGTGCAAGAGACTGGACAAGCACAGATTACAGAGCTAACTGGACAGATGGTGGCCATGGACCTTCCTACGAATGCTGCTGGTGCGCAATCTTTTGCCCAGGCGAATAGTAGGATGCGGAGCGTCATGTCAGCACTTAGAAGGAGGTTTGGCAATCCTCCACCAATGTGATGTGGGATGGAAATCGATGAACTCCTTTGCTATTTTATGGTTTCTAGTCTCATATTCATGTTCTTTAAGCTTAATACATTTCATATCCAGTCCGTGTGAAATCTCCATCACAAGTATCTTCTGCCGTGTTGTGATTTTAAATTGCTCTAGGATAGCTCTGCCGATGATCAACATACTTCCTTCCATATCCAGAAAAAAAATATCATGTCTTAATAGTAGTATTATACTTTCTAAGTCATGTGGACCGATTCATAATAACCCTTCTAGAAATGAAGTAAAGTCAGCGATTATCTATGATCTTCTATTTCAAATGATAATATTTAGTCCCTGCTTGTACATACTTTTCGTTTCTAGTGTTTACATTGTGAGCCTTTGGTTAGTTGCTGTCGCATGACCCATACCAACATTGTTGATGTTGAGAATTTACATATGACTACAACATTGTTGACAGACACACAATATATCTTAAAATGCACATGTACATTTATTGTCTCAGTAGTTGTCAAGCTTTAGAACGTAATCAAATGGAAGCCCATAAGAATAGCTCTTCTGCTTTTGTCACATATAGTTTATCACAACCAGTTGTCGGTTAATGACGCCTTGTCATCGTGGTCCTGTCTTCTTCGGTAAATTATGTGTTGTTGGCGAATGGAAAGAAGGTTATGCAGATGCAGAAGTCACATTTCAGCTCCTCACCTTTCTAATACGAGATATTTGTTGTGCTTTTATCCAGTCGTTAAGAAAACTATTACCAGTAGCTTTCAGTGGTGGGTCAAATGTTGTGCGTGTGTTCGGTCTTGCATACGCGTTACAGGTCTGTAGACTTGGACCTCGGACATTTTCTCAGCAATGAGCCTTCTCAACAATTTTCGACCTAGCGAGCCCGTTCCTCTCTTCGCCACTAGAGAGAGAGGAGGCGATTTTTGGAAGCGACTCCGCCAGATCCACCCGTGCGGCCGCTGAGCCGCGGGATTCGCCTCCACCGCCGGCCGCTTCGGCGGCGGGTGGGTGGTGGATCCCCGGCTCCGGTCTGTTTATAGGTAGGGTAGGGGGGAGTGTTCGCCGGCGACGCTCAGGAGGAGGGGCGGCTGGTGTGGGGTTTGGTGCCGGCGTGGGCTTCTCCGGCGAGGCTGCTCCTTCGGGCGCGGCGTCCCCGCGTGCGGCTTGCGGGAGCTTGGGGCCCGGCGCGGCGCTCGAGTTCTTCGTTTTGCCGCCGGATCCAGGAGTTCGTCGAGTTCTTCTTCCGGCGACGGCGTCGATGGCGGCCGAGGTTTGGAGGTTTGGCTGGGACAGGGGGGCGCTCGCCCCGGTCGTTCACCGACAGAAGCTCCGCCGCGGCGCGGCGGACGGGCACGGCGGCGTCTCTCATAGGGCAAAGTTTTCCCTGACAGCGGCAAGACGGCGGCTGGTCATCCTGGTCTCCGGCGACGGCGGCGGTGAAGTTCTCGAAGCTTCTGGTTTCCTTTCCCCTACGTATTTGGTTCTGTATTTCTGCTGTGTACTTTGTACGTGGTTTTCGGTTTGAATATACGTGGTGAAAAATGCAAAAAAAAAAAAAGTAATCGACACTGCACCTTTTATATCTTCATTGCCTTGTCATGAAGGGCTAGAAATCCCAACAGTAAGTTTTCCTTTGTGACATAAAAGTAAAACTGGGTGTATGTTTCGGCATTGACTCAAACTGACGTGAGTAATAGATGTACTCAATCCGTCCCTAAATGATGTTCTAGCAGTTCAAATTAAACTGATAGAACGTCTTGTATTTAGCCTGGCTAAAGAGTGAAGGGGTCAGCAAGATCTTTTACAGTAGTAAAACAAAATATACGGGCTAGTTGGTCAAACTGGGACGTCTGGTTTTAGTACTGCTTAGCTAACCAAACTTAACATCTGACATATAAAATACTCCTGGGAGTGATGCAAAGCTTGTTCCAGGAAATGCACCCTGTAAACTCGAAGTCCACAGGACAGTTAAAATTTGCGGGTCATGCTGCCCAAATTGTCGACACGAGCGCCCTTATCGTGGACGTCCGGAATGGCGATGTCTTGGTCTGATCGATTGCTGGCACTGTTAGAGCATAGTACTCCTATACTGCGCCGGTTGCTGAGCGTTCAGGCCTGGTGCCATTAATCCAAAACGTGAAGCTTGTCGGTTCTTCGTATTGCTCCTAGTTCTTCCACTGTGCATTCTGCTTCGGATGCTCCTCTTGTGCACAGAAACTGGGGCAGGATGCTTGATGCCCTCGACCTTGATGTTTTTTGAGAATTCCTGGTCTTACACAGTATAGCTGTAGTATCTGAACTCACGCACAACTCACACCACACACACTCAACACCACACGCACACCACCTGTGCGTAAGCTAGACCTAACCAGCCTATACTAAGCTTCTGCACCCCGTGAGCCTAAACCTACCGAGAAACCCCTACGGTGGTGGGTGCACCACAATACCTCTGATCGAACCACGGTGAAAATGGCTCAGAAGCAAGAGCTGAACACTGTTCACGTGAACAGTGTCGCTCGGGTGAGGCAACCCGGAATTCGCTCCCCAGGAGTCGAACTCGCGAGCGGGCCTGCATGCCACTGCATGCGAAGCCACCGCGCCACAGGCGCGTCCTCTCGACCTTGATGTTGTCCACACCCGGGGAGCCGTGCATCCATTCAACTCTTGTCTCCCTGGACATGAGTGCAGTTGTAACTTTCTGCACAGAAACCTCGCCACTTGTGAATTCCATTCCCTCATTTCAGGTTTCAAACCTTGTAGTAGCATTGCAGCAGTCGCTTTCATCTCGGCTGCATGCTTTTTTTCGATCTGTTTCTACAGTTCTGCATATGCATTATGGAGCTAAGAGAACTCACGAGACGTGTTCGTCGGACGGCCCACGCCAACCTGTATTTAGACGCTAGAGCTAGGTCCTGCACAGTGGCGTAAAAGTATCCGTCTTTAAAATCCGAGGGAAGTGCATATTACAACCCTGAACTTACTGTGAAGCTTAAGTTACAACCCTCCGGTCAGTACACACCCTTCAAGCTTAATTGTAAACCTTCTTTATCGCGTGCATGTGGATGTTTTCTTGCCCTGTTTCGTTGATCCTTCTTTATCGCGTGCCTCACCATCCTTGATGAGATTTTTTCCTGTCTCTTAGATATTTTTTCTGCCTGGTGTTTCGTGGCTGCGAAGAGGACATTTGCTCTGCAATTAAAGACGTCGCCATTGGTTTAGTTTAAAAGTTAATCTTGACTTACACATGTGAGCTAGCAAATATCTCGCTTCACGATAGCAGCTTAATTCCTGAGTCCCTGTAATGGCATGCTGTTCTGAGGTAAAATGTTGCATATCTGTTGCCACGCCCTGCCGTTTTCTCCCGGAGCCCCGTGGTGGTATCTCATTCCTAGGTGCTGCTATATTTGTTCATGTGTGCAGCGCATCGGATTTGGAGTTCTGTGGAAAAAGATCATCGTTGCCGCGGTAGCAAAAGGCACAATACACCGTGACAAAATTGGGTATCCAGATCATGTGATGGTATCTTTTTCATGGAAGTCTCAACCACCTGGACCTCTTTCTGCCTCACTCGGTCAGGCCCGTTTGTGGAGTAGGTAGGATAGGAGTTGAGGTCGTGACGCCTGAGATTGCTGAACCAGAAATGGAAGTCACGCGCCAAAAATGATCTATGACGCCAAAGGATGATGGACGCCATTGCTCCGGATGCAGCGGAGGAGTTCGTCGTAGCTTTGGCTCAACTGTTGTTCTCAGGAAAGAAGCCAACATCAGCCCGACATGGAGCATCATCCCAGTGTCTCGGAGACCGGGAAAAGTTGAAGCTATTTAGGATCTAGGATTACCAAAGTATGATCTGCGTGATTCCTCCGGCCGGTAGATACAATCATGGTGACATGCGGAAAGGTACCAGCTGTACGCCTGTACCTTGGGTCCTTGGGGGCTTGGGCCTTGGGGCTTCACCTTCACTAAGCATTCGTGAATTTTTTGGGTCAGAGTAGAAGAACAAGGAAGTTTTCTCAAGGGAAACACGAGCAAGGAAGAAGCGTGTGTCTGTCGGGAAGGATCATGATCGTCATGCCATGCCTGTTGTTTTAGAAAACCAAATGGAGTTTTTTTTTCCTTTTGATTAAGGTGATTGTTCAGTTCTGGGCCTGGGACAGAAGAGGGGGGCAGCCCATCACGTAAAATCCGATCTGTCCCACGTCGCTATAGCAGCAGAATTCTACGGCCCAACTCTGCGACCCTGGAATGGAACTTCAGGATGCAGGCCGAAAACGAGTGTCTATGGAGGAGTACTTGACGGAAAGTTCATGGGAGCCTTGTCCCTGGTCATCGAAGGGATGTCAGACCCGGGATCCTTAAGCCATTGCATGCAGGGAGGCAATCACACTAGCAAAGGATCTATCGTTAGATCGATCGGTCATGGACTCAGATTGCTCTGTAATTGTGAATGATATTGCTGAAGAGAGTTGTGGCATTTATGGCACCGTCATCGCATAGATTGGAAGGAGAAGAAGAGAGTTTGATCAAGTCATTTTCAAGCATGAAGGAGAGAAGCAAACTGGGAAGCACATGATTTAGCTAAAGGTTCTTTAGGCCTAGGGGTTGGCCGCCATGTTTGGTTAACCCAATCACCGGACTTGGCAAACATTCCTATTATGATCCAATAATAAAGTCCAGTGTTATGCTAAAAAAATAAATTTTGAGCTTACTCCAGTATGCCAAGGGTTTAATTTTTAATAAGCAACACAGGCTGAGACGTAGATAGAAAAAATATAACCATGATCAACTATGACATCAATGTAACAATATAAGCAACAACAATAAAAGTTGTTAATAGACACGCTAGTAATAGTAATATGTGCTTGTAAATTCTTAGTATAACATATATAAATTCGATCTAATGAACAACAATGTACAAATGTACTAGCAGGTGCTTACCAAAATGAAGGAACTAATTATGAAAATAGTAAGTAACAATTGAACATGACTTTATCAAGTGAAAATAATAAAGTGGTCAAATGAATTAGGAGGTAAGAACGATATGTTTCACTGTTTGCACTCTTCATTTTCATCAATGATTAACCGCTTGGTCATTTATCATCTATTTTCATATCTTCTTCCTCCACATAGCAGAAAACATTATCATTCAGACTATGACAATTGTGTGAATATATTTCCATGAAAGTCAAGTGCTTCCAATGGTGCATCACGTGTTCCAATGGCAACACAAACGTATAGGACCATTATTACAACTGAGGTTCTTACAAGTATTGATCAACAGGGTACAGTTAAACCACACGGTCCGCGGCTGCATCATCAGGCAAGGCCTCTGCCTGCCATCCGAATAGACCTGAGACGATGTTGTTGTGTTCTTGCTGCATCAGTCTGGCACTTCTTAAACAGTTGTACGACATGCCAACAACTCTATCTCATCACTAGCACAACTCTTCATAAGAGTGAGTTTAGGTCTTTTTTTTTTGAAGAAAAAATAATAATCCTTGGCTTATACATTGATTGATGCATACAAGAATGCTAACCAAAGCCGAGCCAAGCAAGTCACACAATTGTAGGACTACTATTTTAGGGGCATACTCTTAAAATTTAGATGAGTACTCTCTTGAGCTCTAGTGCTCCTTTTTTTTAGAAAATTCGAAAGTCTTATTTACAAGTTTTAAAATTTTGGAAAAAAAATCTAGATGTACTCAATGATGTATCATATGAACGTGCTAAATATCACTTTAAATATTTTGTATTCTGATATACACAAAATGAAAAAGTATGGATCTGATTATAGTGAACAATGCATATTTTCAAAATGACAAAACTTATAAGATTTGTTATTTTTGTATAGCCGAGAGTTGAAAGAATTTGCCGTTGCAATTTTACCTATTTGCAGGATACATCGTTGAATACATATACCATTTTTCCAGATTATTTTTGAAATTGTAAATATGTTCTCTGTTTTTTTTTAAAATAAAGGGTGCACTAAAACTCATGAGCCAATTTCTTTTTTCAATTAGAGGCCGAAAGAGTCAACGGTCCTACCTCCGTTGATGCCCTTTGTGGCTACATGGAAGCGCTCCATGAATAATTAAAGATTTTCCTCTAAGAAACAATAATTCACAGAATTCGAGTATGGTAGTTTAATTCATTGGAGGTTTTTGCACTTTACATCACTTGTTGGGGCAGTTTTTGGACAAAAGCACAACCCTACATTTTTTTGTGGAGAAAACACCAAAACTTTGGGGCAATGACTTGCACAGAACACAAAAATATAATTACATCATTTGACATATAATTAGCATGTTGGGCACGAGCAACATCTACTAAGTTTTTTAGGTAATCTCCCATAAATCCTGCTACTTAAAAATTTGTGCCTAATTTTTAAGCATTACTGGGATGTCTAAGAAAAAGCATTGAAAATTAGTAGATTGCATATGCGAAAGTGTCTGCCACGTATCATCTAACAGTGTGTCCAACAAGTTAATTAGTTCTCAAATGATGCAATTACATGTTTTCCTATTCTGTGCAAGTCATTACCCAAAAAATTGGTTTTTTGTGCAAACGAATATTAGAGTTGTTCTATGAAAAAAAAATGCACCAAGTGGTGTGATCTAAAGAAACCTCAATTCATTGTAGATCGAAGTCGACGATGCAACAAACTTCCTGTTCAGAAAAAAAGACGATGCAACCAGCTCATTCGCGGCCTATTATTGCCACTGATACTGATCTGGAGAAAGACCCAGGCTGGTCGTCTTCGTGCCAAGTTATTGCCCGCAGGCTGTCCACCGTCCATGGCCTTCCCTGATGAAACACCGTCCGCTTCTGCAGTAATGGGGACGGAGTGATCTTCTTTCTTCAGCTTTGAGATGGGTCCGTGCGTGCGTTCCACTAGCCCGACACTCCCGAGGGACTCCCAACGGCTAGGAATCGCATGATTCTGATGGCCTGCTGCTCCGATCCCCGAAATCTGATGCAGAACTTAGCTTTTTTCGCGGCGTCAGGTGGGTGGCACCATGGTGATCGGGTGAGAGAACTTCAGAGCAGGACAAGACAAGTAGCTTTTGTTAAGCTGAACTTTGTTCGAGAGATAAAAGTTAACCTGAGCTATATGTCGAAGACGGCGTCAAGCACACCGACCGTCTCGTTATCCCGTCGTTGACACGCAAGATAACAAATTATCGTCGTATAAAAATATGGATATCAAATGATCATCGAAAGGTTCATCGTCGTCAAGAGCTTGTCAAACATAATGTAGTATTAAACTAACCAGTTGCTTGAAAACGTAGGAGCATAGTCGGCAGTTAGAATATGATAGATGCAGGATTTGGATGACATGCTGTTTCTTAAAGATTAGGATGCTATATGATTGGCTGAATAAATCTGACAGCAACCAAAACCATGTGAATGAATTGCTTTAACAGCGACGTTTGGTTGCATTGTACGAAAATGCCTCTACCATTTTTTTTTGATAAAAGACTTTATTATTTAAAAGTTTAAGCATTACACTCGGCCTCTACATAAGAATGCACACCGCCTCAATCCAACCGATCGAAAAGAAATAAAATGTAGTTTCTTGTGATTGATTCCTAGAGGCCTAAACATTTTTTCGAGTCGATCGATGTAATTCGATAGTAGCCTGTTCGCTCGCCACTGGGGCGACCTGAAGCATGAACACGAGGCAAAACCAGATGGATATCAATTTTCAGCACCCGGAAGGCGAGAAAAACTGCAAACTCTTTTTTCTATAGAGGATAACTCCACATAATTTAACACGAACAAACAACACAAAAAACTCCACTCATGGATCACTACCAGCGACTAAGGACATTTTGTTACTAAACAATCAGCACCCTAGCTGCACGTTGCTTGCCCTACCATATGATGATCTCTCTATAACCTTGCCAGTGAGATTTGGCGACCAAGAGACGCTGCACGCAGCAGCCGGACATCCAAGCGTACAGCACCAATGGTGGCCGTCTTCAACAAGGAGGTGCTGAGCTGGTACCTCATCACGCTCAAGATCAAGGAGACCGTCGACGCCAACCTCAGGAAATCCCCGTCGCCGCAGTGGCAGCCGCTTCAAAACAAGCTGCGGCTCGCGAACGGCACTACGCCAGGAGGAGAAGAGGCATTCACGCGCCGCGCTCTGTCCCCGATCCCGGCGCAGTCGCCGGCGCACAGCCCGAAGCCGCAGGACTCGGAATGGGTGGTGACGATCCGCGGGAAGCTGGCGCAGGCGCGCGCGGAGGAGGCGGCGTGCCCGTGGGCGCGTCTGTCCGTGTACCGCGTGCCCAAGTCCCTCCGCGAGGGCGACGAGCGCGCCTACATGCCGCAGGTGGTCTCCATCGGCCCGCTCCACGCCGGCAAGCGGCGGCTGCGCGAGATGGAGCGCCACAAGTGGCGCGCCCTGCATCACGTCCTCAAGCGCACGGGCCACGACGTCACCGCCTACCTCGACGCGCTGCGGCCCATGGAGGACCGGGTGCGCGACTGCTACGACGGCCGCGTCGCCTGGATGCCAAGCAACGAGTTCTTGCAGTGCCTGGTGCTGGACGGGACCTTCGTGCTCGAGCTGTTCCGCGGCGGGCTGGACAGCGCCAAGGGGTTCGCGGACAAGCTGGGCTACTCGCGGCACGACCCAGTTTTCGCCATGCGCGGCGCGATGCACGCCGTGCGCAACGACATGATCCTGCTGGAGAACCAGATACCCCTGTTCGTGCTGGACCTCTTGCACGGGATCCAGGAGCTCGGGCACCCTGAGCAGACGGGCGCCGTGGCCAGCCTCGCCGTCCGATTCTTCGATCCGCTCATGCCGACCGACACGCCGCTGCACCGCAAGGACCGGTTCAGGCTGGAGTCCTCGGTGAACTCCGACGCGGCGGCCGCGGCGTCGTTCGACCCGCTCTCCGACCCGATGCTCCACTGCCTCGACGTGTTCCGGCGCAGCCTCCTCCGCGCCGGGTTCCAGCCCACGCCACCTCCAGCGACGCGGCTGTGGCCCAAGAAGTGGTCTACGCTCCGGCGCGTGGCGGACAAGCGGCGGCAGCAGTTCGTGCACTGCGTGTCGGAGCTCCGGGAGGCCGGGATCAGGTGCCGGCCGCGCAACACGGACCGGTTCTGGGACATCAGGTTCGAGAACGGGGTGCTCCACATCCCGCGCATCCTCATCCACGACTGCACCAAGTCGCTGTTCCTCAACTTGATCGCCTTCGAGCAGTGCCACATGGACATCACCACCCCGGGCGGCAACAACATCACCTCCTACGCCATCTTCATGGACAATCTCATCAACTCCGCTGAAGACGTCAAGTACCTGCACGACAGGGGCATCATCGAGCACTGGCTCGGCAGCGACGCCGAGGTCGCCGACCTCTTCAACCGCCTCTGCCTCGAGGTCGTCTTCGACATCAACGACAGCTACCTCTCCGGCCTCTCGGACCAGGTGAACAGGTACTACGACTACAAGTGGAGCACGTGGGTGGCCAGCCTGCAGCACAACTACTTCACCAACCCGTGGGCGATCGTCTCGGTCGTCGCCGGTGTCTTCCTCCTCCTGCTCACCACCATGCAGACCTTCTACAGCGCATACACCTACTACCGCCCGCCATCCTAGCTCTCATCTCATCGCCGGAAACGTATGTGGATTGGATTCACACATTCACTATATGATCCCTTAAAGAAGATTGCCCAAAATTCGACCATTTTTCGGCTTGCGTTACAGTTTTGATTGGTTATTTCCTCAAGGAAAAAATTCTTCCCTTAATTTGAGTTGCATTGTTAATATATACTCCACTACGGGATTCCTCTGGAAGAAGGGTTTGATCACAAATTCATCTTTCAGTTTGTATATTAAAGAGATTTGGATGTTCACATCACATGGCCCGGACACATGAAAATATATCCATTTGGTGTCAATTCTTCTAGTGACCAGCATCAATGCTTCTACTGTACTGCCATGTCTGCACGTAACTTGGAGCATAAGTACCATTACTATGGCATCAATTGAAATGGACCCATACATGTGCAAATTCCTTGGTTATGTACTGCACTTTATTAACATCAGTTTGCTGTTCCAGACAAGGCGTTCCCGGGCAAGGGTGACAAATATAGTGCTGTTTTTCGTCAGTAAAACGCCAAACTTCAGAGCAGTTTCAGTAAAAACGCCAAACTTCAGAGCAGTTTTGAATGCATATGCATGTCATGTTTACAAATTTTAAAAGGTAAACCAAATCCTAGTAGTAGGAACAAAGTCACAGGACAATGAAGTAACATTTTGTTATTCCCACCATACAGCTATTGTAGAAGAATAAAGCTCCAAGTACATGTGCTTCATAGAATCTGGATTGGCAAAACAATGAATCATACTACTCCTTAGCACCCACTTCAAGAAATATAGGACATGCTGATTGCGCTCAATTCTGTAGCTACTTCTCTCATGTTCATTCGCTCGTTAGGGGACTGGCTTGCGCAAGAAAGTGCCACTTTCAGCAGTGACAACAGGCACTGGTGGACTTCGTTTTCTTCTTCCAAATTATCTCGAGAGAAGTCTTGGCATTCTTCCACGAGATAAGGATCAATGATATGAAGTATCTGATCTGGAAAGTTCCTCCTGACGAAGTTGACGATGCTAAGCTCATCGCAGAACATAGGATCAGTTGGCCTTCTTCCTGTTAGCATCTCTAGTAGTACTATCCCGAAGCTATACACATCTCCAGACCTTGATAGGTAGCTACCTCCGGCATACTCTGAATACCAGGTAAAATGTACAGCATAAGGTATAGTTCCTGTATATACCCATTACGTTATCATATAAGAAAGTTACAGGAAAAACATGTTTGTTACCTGGAGCAATGTATCCAATAGTCCCCTTCAGAGTTATTGTACCAACTGAACCAGAATCTCCAGCTGCCGCTGACTTGGATTTCATATAGAACCTTGCAATGCCGAAGTCTCCGAGATGAGCTGTCATATGGTAATCTAGGAGGACATTGCTGGGCTTCAAATCATAGTGAATAATAGGACTCTCACAGTCATGGTGTATGTATTGCAATGCATGCGCTATATCAACAGCCAAGTATCCAAGTTGCCATTGGGCATGAACTCGTAGACTAGAGCTTTGAAATCATTGCCTCGATTATCAACTGTTGAGCATGCAGTCAGAATTGGAAGAAGATTCCGGTGCCAAATGTTTCTCAATGCTTTACATTCTGAGATGAAACTTCTATCCGCACCTTGCATGTCAAGGTTAAAAACTTTCACGGCCACAACCATGTGTTCTTGGGTTAGCTTTCCTCTGTACACTGAACCACAGCTTCCTCTCCCAATCAAGTTAGACTGTGTGAAGTTCTCTGTAGCTTGTGCTAGATCCTTATAAGAAACTTTAGGGAATTGCCCATGCGAAGAAGGGAATTGGGACTGCACCCTCAACCTCCTCTTTCTGGAGAAGGTTAAGTACACCAGCAATATGAGTGACATGATGCCTAATATGGGGACCAACACTTTGAGCAAATAGTTTTGCCATCTAGATCTTCTCCGAGAAACGGTGGGGCATGAAGGCATATGTAGGTCCAGTACACCCCCACAAAGCCGCCAGTTGCCTTCAAGGGAAATGGCTGTAGTATTTTTGAATACTCCATTTATTGGTACTTCTCCTTCCAGATGATTGTGAGACAGATCCAACTGGGTGAGAAGTTGAAGTTTGCTTAGAGAAATTGGGATAGAGCCTGAAAGTTTGTTATGTGCAAGGTTGAGCTGGATCAAGCTGTTAAGACTGCCCAGAGCTATGGGAATGTTTCATGAGAGAAAGTTCCAGCCAATTTTGATGGCTTGCAATTGCTGGCATGTGCGCAAAGTAGAAGGAATTTCCCCGGTAAGTTTGTTGGATGAAAGATCTAGATAGTTGAGTTGCTGAAGATTACTGATGTAAGGAATTTGGCCTTCTAGACTGTTGTGGGATAATAAACACTGAGTAATTGTGATTACTCTAAAAACCTCTTGTGGTATATGGTTTTGAAGATTGTTATAACTGAGGTCTAAAAATAAAAGTTGCTGAAGGCTTTCTAAACTTGATGGTATGGGACCATGGAATTGGTTATTTGCTAGAGACAGTTCTGACAACTTTGAGTTATTGCCAATGGAAGTTGGAATCTGCCCAGTAAAGTTGTTCAGTTGAAGATACAAACCTTGTAAACTAGCAAAATTTCCAATCCACCCATCAATTGGACCAGTAAAATTGTTGTCTTCCAGTCCTAGTTTAGTTAGTCTATGGAGGTTTCCTATGCTGGATGGAACTAATCCATATAGCATGTTCCTAGCAAACACGAGGTTTTCAAGATTAGACGAAAGGTTGCCAACAGAATTTGGCAAGACTCCTTCTAGCAGATTTCCATAGAGTGAAAGCATCTCTAGAAGAGTACAGTTGCTCAATGTGTCCATAAATTCCCAGCTCTTACTGTCATTTGCTTCAAGACTATTTCCATCAAGGCCTAGCTTATTGAGTTTCCGAAGTTTACCAAGAGAAGGCGGGATTTGTCCTCTAAACCCATGATTATATGACAAGGATATGTGCTGTAGCTCGAATGCATTGCCTAATGAGTCTGGGATAAGACCTTCTAGCATGTTTCCACCCAAAAAAGACATTGGAGGTTTGGGAGGGCATCACCCATGTTAGATGGTAGAGATCCAACTAGCATATTCAGCTCCAAGGCTATTTGATTTAGCAGAGAAAGATTAAATATGGCCATTGGGATGCCACCTGATAGCTTGTTTTCACCAAGGAGTAAGTTTGACATCTTGTACAATTTTCCAAGCTCATCTGGAATGCTTCCCTCGAGCCGGTTATACATCAGAATAATATGTTCTAGAGAAGTGATGTTGCCAAGGCCCGATGGGATGACCCCGGTAAGATCATTATACTGAAGCCACAAACGTGTCAGATTGGAGAGAAGGGCTATTTCTGCAGGGATTTCACCCACCAATAAGTTGCTTGAGAGGTCCAACAGCTGTAAGTTGGAGCAGTTTGTGAGTGTCACTGGAATACTCCCCTGCAGTGAGTTGTAACTGAGGTCAAGAAATATCAGCTCTTGCAGGCGGCCAAGATGAGGTATCTGACCAGAGAACTTACTTCCAGAGAGGTTAAGAGAAGCAAGATATGAAATGTTTCCAAGGGAAGGAGAGATTTGCCCGACCAAACTCTGCCCCGATAGGTCCAGCACCTCAACATGATCAAGTTGTGTGAGGCTAATCTCAAAAAAAAAAAAAAAAGTTGTGTGAGGCTGCACTTCACGCCGTGCCAGTTGCAGAAGTGGATACTGGTGTTCCATGAGCTCAAGGCCCCTTTTGGATCGCTGGTGATGGCGCGTTTGAAATCAAGGAGTGAAAGCATATCCGTATCGTTCCCATGAAGGGCGTCGCAGATGATGCTTCCAGCTCCATAAAACAATAGCAACACTGCCCAAACTATGAGCAGCAAGAGTTTCATGGCACCGCTTTATCGCTAACTATTTGCTCAGGCGAAATTGGATTTTAACAGTATCTGATTCACAGATAACAAGATCTGAAAGAAGCGAAAAGCAAGGTAAATAAAAGTGTAGGAAATATTCTCATGAAGAGAAGAAGCACTGCACCTTTAGTCTTCAGAAGCACTATCACACGGTCACGTCTTATTGACTTCGGTGGAGATGAGTGTTGCAGTTTGGACTCTAGCGTGGCCAGGGATTATAGGTAGCTCAGATATGGAGCTGGCGTTACGGAGCATCAAGCATTTAATTGCCACGCTTACATTGACAGCTTTGATTCCTTCAGAACTATGTTTCTATGGTCCCTTTAAAAAAATGTTTCTATGCCCAATTGCCGGCCGGCCTAATTTGTTACGAGCAAACTCAAACTCAGCCTTGTCGCTTCTGTACTTTGTTTGAAACACTTCGAGCTTTTCAATAGAAAGCTTGATGCGACCGTAATACAGGTTTAAATAAGTGCAGCATAATTCAGTACGTCTAAACATCTCAAGTATACCGTTCTACTGCTTATTTACTTCCAAATATTGTAATATTCAATGTGTGTGGGCTGTGTGCATGAACTTGGTGCAGAGTGCAGTGCAGACAGAGGCCGGGGAACCAGTAAAATCGCCTTAAAAATGTGCTTTACTCATTGTCTTAGAATATTGACCTCTTCAGGGGCTCAGGAGTCGGGCTTCTACGGTGCGCACGCGTGGAGTTCAGAATTCCCCAACATTCAACACGAATTTTAACAAGGTCTCAGCCAATATAAAATCCATCATTTTCAACTCGAATTGTAAAAGGAAGAATCGCACCTTCGATCTTAGGTGCGGCGCCATCACCGCCGCCGGAGAAGAAGGGTGCGGCAGTGAGGATGTCGCCTCACCGCCGCCGGAGAAGAAGGGTGCGGCGGTGAGGATGTCGCCCTCGCCGTCAGTGTAGGGTTCCGCTAGACGGCCTGGGGCAGGCCAGCTGCGCTCGCCCGCGGATGCTGCTGCTGGTTCTGTCTCTTCTCTCTGGAAACCTCGTCGACGATTAGCTGGAGGGTAAACGTCGTCCAGGCTCGGAAGAAGGGAACGACGGACGGAAGATATCTAACCGGACCTCTGCTCTTGGGTGGGCTTTTTTTTTGTTTTTCGCTTTTTGAACTGGATCTTGGGTGGGCTGAATTATCTGGCGGAAAGGCACGGAAGCGGACGGGCGCGCACACACAAAATCTTTTGAATAATTCTCAAAAAAATAAAAGGCCACGAACACCCTAGGGCATATTACTTGCACGATCCAAGCCATTGCATCATTTAGTTTAAGGGGGTTGCCGGTTGGTTGTCAAGCCTAACTTTGTTTGCATTTTGATGATTGTTGCTCTTAACATTGCAATGTAATTTCCCCAATATTCACTGATCATTTACCTTTTTAAAATAGTTTACTAATTGATCCTATTTTTAAACAAAGTACTGCTTTCTCTGCCCTCCTTCCTCATCACTCAAAGGTTTATGTGATCCTCTCCTCGACTCTAGGCGCGACGTCATTCCTCTTCTTTGACCATGTAAAACGAAGTTGACGGCGGCGGTGTCTGGTGACCACCAATGCCAGAGCCACGTTGTGACCTGGCTGGTCAAGTGACCACACAGGTTTTTAGAAAATCATTTGTATACAAGTACAAATTATAAGGAAAATTTTAAGAAACTAGTGAAAGCACATGTATCCGTTGCTTGCCACTGGTGACCACGAGGAACATCCAAGGCAGACGTGCCACAAAGCCATGGTTTCGTTACTTGCGACGGTTGGTTCATCAATTCGAAATACATCTTTTTATGCAAAGGTGTTCTCACAGATCTTGTAAGTGGGTGGTTCACCTCATTCTTTGGCGTTGCCAAGGTGGCGGCGGAGGCCGATGGTGGACGATGACTCTATGAGCACATGATTCTTTAGGGGTGAAATTGTATTTTTTTACCTCTTGCAAAGTTGATTGACACCTATCTAATGAAATATGTGGTTACTTATAAAATGACTCCTCCTACTTGTCGAAACATAAAAATATGTCTATGAATTTTAAAGTGTTACACTATTTTCTTTAATATATTTTATGATTATTAGAATGGCCTATCGAATCTCAGTTTATTTACGATTTAGTTCTAAAAGGCAGAAAACCCTTTCACATAATTTTTACTTTCGAGAATCTTTCTCATCTAACAAATCAGAGATATATAATGAAGGAACTATTTGCGAAGATGAAGAGGACCAACACAAGACGCACTCGAGATGAGCCTTGATTGCCAAACTAGGACCCGCAACGTTGGTACTCATGGAACAGATGTTGGACATGCGACCGTCTCGCGTGACTAGGCCTCCCTCATCCCGCTGCCGTTTTTTTACAAATATAGCCCCCTGGTCAATGCAATTGTCAAAAGTAGCCCCCTCCCAATTTTTTTGTCAAAAATGGCCCTGGCGGGAAGACAGGGAAGCGACACGTGTCCTCCCGCCATGTGGGATGGCGGGAAGTCTCCTGCAGCGACACATGGCACTTTCCACCAGCTGGGGTGGCGGGAGGTGGTGGGGTCAGCACGACGAGGCACAGACTGGTGCTCTGTGTCAACTGTCAAGGGACTTCCCGCCACTTGGTACGGCAGAGGAGACTTTCCGCCACTTGGTATGGCGGGAAGTCCCACATGGCGGGAGGACACGTGTCGCTTTCCTGTCTTCCCGCCAGGGCCATTTTTGACAAATAAATTGAGAGGGGGCTACTTTTGACAATTACGTTGGGCAAGGGCTATATTTGTAAAAAAAATCCCCGCTGCCTACCCATTTTGTGATCAGCAAGAGCAGACGTTGCAGCACATCTTGATCAGTTGTCCTTTCGCTCGTAAGATGTGGCTGCAGGTGCTGCAGATCCTTGGGCGCCCTGGCTCTGTCCCCACGGTTGATGATGAGCTCGTTCATTGGTGGATCTCGCTGCAATATCCAGAGAGCAAGGGCAAAGATTTTAGAACGGTCATCACGCTTGCCATGTGGGAACTATGGAAGCACAGAAACAATGTGGTGTTTGATGGTGCATCACCATCGTGTAGAGCATTGCTAAATTGCATCAGGGAAGAAGGTTTAGCCTAGTACAATGCGAGGCTCATTAGGGAATGACGCGATGAGTTTGAGGCTGGTAGTTTTAGGTGGATTGATTCGGGGTAGGTAGCCTTGTAACCTATAATTGTGGTGAGTTGTACAGCTTCAGCCATTCCCCCTCTTTAATGGAAGATACGCATGCTATGCGTATTCTAAAAAAAATGTTGGTACTCATGCTACTCTGAGTGGTATGCTAGGCAGAGAATTCGCGAGAGGTTGATTAGTGGAGGAAAGGGGCTAGACCGTGAGAAGGGAGGATATTAAGAGGCGATGGATACCTACCTATGGGTTGGGCATGTGTTCACATCACACCTTCTTACACACTCATTTTCGCTTTGTGTAGTAATGTTCCCGATAGATGCTACGTTTTCACAAGGGCATATATACCGCAGAAATTCACTTTGACTCCCAAGCTCATAGGCTACTGTTATATTAAATGAAATTTAAAAATAGTAAAACATTATAAAAAATTCTGAAAACAATTGGAGGCGAACACATACCAATGTTCAACATACGTGCCAAGTTTCGTGGTGAAATGACATTGGTATGCCCTGTGCAAAAAAGACAAATCCATGGTCGAAATGCAATTTCAAAAACATACTTTTTAGAACACTGATTTTGTTACTTTTGCACAGAGCAGCATACATGACATTTCATCACGAAACTTGGCACGTATGTTGAAAACATGTGTGTGTTCATCACCAAAAAAATTCAGATTTTTTGGAAATGTTTTACTATTTTTTAATTTGGTCTAATATATCAAGAGCATATGACCTCGGGAATCCAAACGCCTCACTCATATATACCGGCCGTCCAAACTCTACCTAACTGAACTCCGCAAGCGTTTACACATAACTCCAATGGGCTTGAATTATTACAAAATATGATCTACCAGTACATGCTCGATGCCGCTCATGTTTACCTTGCCATGTAGAAGCTTACTTTTGGTCGCAGTAGTGCATTTCTACGTGAAAGTGCATGTTGTCCTCCTATTGTAGTATTTTGGATGATTAAGGACACATATTTAAATGACTAATAGTTATATTGAGTGTATACAAGTGTATAGTCCCATGAAGTAGGTTCAACTGTATGGAGGTAGACCAATCAAAATGAAGTGAAGAAGGATGGCTTCGGAGTGAAGACTAATAAGCAGAATCTAAAGACTCAAAGTAGTTCTTCAGTGGCTCTATTTTTTGAACACTCGTAGGATTTTTTAAATATAAATAGGAGCATGATCTCCTAGAAAAGTAGTGAAACTTTTGCGTGCTTATAGGATTCTTTTTATACAACAACCCGTTGAAAATCTCTAAGGAAACAACTAATAGATTGACATAAAGAAATATGTCGAACATGTGGTATAACTGGCTGAGGCATCAAGTACAACCAGTGTTGTGTCTAGTGATTCATGGTATGGTAACCGATGTCGAACATGTGGTATAACTGGCTGAGGCATGTGGCAATCTCTAAGGAAACAACAAAAAGATTGACATAAAGAAATATCTGGAACATGTGGTATAACTGGATGAGGCATCAAGTACAACCGGTGTTGTGCCTAGTGATTCACAGTATGGTAACCGATGTCGAACATGTGGTATAACTGGCTGAGGCATGTGGAAATCTCTAAGGAAACAACAAAAAGATTGACATAAAGAAATATGTGGAACATGTGGTATAACTGGTTGAGGCATCAAGTACAACCAGTGTTGTGCACTTGTGCCTAGTGATTCATAGTATGATAATTGATGTCCAAAGAGTTAGAGCACCTTGTCATTGAAGTTTGCTCAAGATGTGTGTTTCCTCCGAGTACAACACTTTGATGAAGCACCATTGTGATGTTTCAGGTGAAATGCATCTTTCTACCAAATTGTAGAGTCATGGGTGATCCGCGTAGGATAGGGTTGGTGACTTGAGCTGAATTCCAGATGTGGGATCTAGTTTTTTTCCTTCCAAGGTTTTTCCTCTTGTGTTCTTGAGAAATTCTTTTAAAGAAAAAGAGTGAGCTTAGTTGAGCATCAGGCAAGAGCACACTCTACCCTTAAAGATCTAATTGATCTATTAAAGACATCTCCTAACCAGCTAAGCATCCAATATGTTGATTGAGGACAAAAAGTTTGTGAAGATTCGGTAAAAAAACAAGTTTGTGAAATTTTGATGATCATCTAAAGATCAATCCAATATGTTCATTGTTAACTATGTGCATATCCTCGACAAATGAAAAAGTATAGTGCCAACATTTTGAATTTTAGTGAATTACATCTGGTGTCATCTCCTCTACCTTGTAGTTCATCCTTGTCCGTATTTACTGCTATAATATTTGTAGTTCTATTCATGTGAAGCATCGGTAGTTGTTCTGTTTCTTCACATTAGTTTCATAATTTGTTGCCTTATATCTGTTCCATGGCATGAGTGGATTACTTGAAGCATTTGTTACATGTGTTTATTAGATGTAACTTTTGTACTCTCTATTTACCTCATTTCAGAGCGTGTCGCAAAAAAGGGTTGACTTGGTTTGGTGGAGAAGGGTCTTACTTTCTCCAACACAAAGGCCCCCAATGTAATCATTCTTTTTTATGTTCGATGAGAAGCATGGTTACAATGTCATACATCATAATCATACTTTTTTATACAAATGTAATCATATTTTAGACCTCCTTTCCGGTTTATAAGGCCCACATGGATCTCTATGTCGTCAATTTAAACCAACGTAATATAAGATATATATATTACACAAAATACCTCATTAGAAACTATATTTCCAAATGATATAACTTTTATGTTGTATAATTCATATTACATTGATTTAAGATTGACAAACTAGAGATACATATAGACCTATACAAGTGTGTTTAAAAGGAGCCATAAAGACCTATCCGATGAGACTAGTCTGTTTGGTTGGGCTAATGTTGGTTTTTTCTTTCGGCTTAGAAGACACAAAAACATATAACAATGTCCAGTGAAAAGGAAAAAATCAAAACCAAAAGATGTTTTTGTTATTTATAACCAAAGACTAAAAGATAAGACCAACCAAACAGCCATTTCGCTCTTTTTCAAAACGAAGGTTTTGTCCAGAGAGTCATTTGTACTCCCGAGATCTAGTGAAACCATTATTTTATAAATTCAGAAAATATACTTAAAATTTTCAAAAAAAACTGAAAGAAATTACGCATGTTACAACTTTACAATGACGTACATTATAAGCCTGCAAAACCACCCTGCGATTTTTTTTGTATTAGGGGCTACAAAAAAATCTAAAGTTAGAGATTTGAAACTATACATTGTTCACTATACTCAGATCTATACATTTGATATATTTGTCTAGCTCAAAACACAAAGTATTTTGCATTAAGATTTTGCACTATTGTAGGTGTTGAGAACATGCATGGTTTTTTCAGCCATTTTTAAACTGTTAAATATGTTTTCTTGATTTTTGAAAATAGTGAGATGACTTGAGTTCGTGAGCACCAAATCTCCATTATGTTTCGGCCCTCTTTGTATCATAGGGTTTAAAAATACAAGAATATGAAAATCACAAAAAAATTACAAGTTTGCAGGTGCAAAACAGAGAATTGTAAAACACAGTAAAGTTGCAAGAATCGTCGTTTGGATAGAACGTAGGAAAAACACATGAGAAATGTGTCGATCCCATGCATTTGCGTCTAAAAAGAGTATTGAATTGAGGCATAAAATCCAAGTTGCAAAAAAAGGGGGATAAAAATCCAATCCATAGGATTTTGGTACCATCGTTCTTTTGAACCAAAGACAACATATGAAAAATGGAAAGGACTATGTGTAAGACGCCTTACATTTGGCATAACCGTAAGGCGGTATAGTTAATCATCAAACTCACGCATGCATGCACATGCCCGCTGACCGTGGCGTTACCTCTTGCATGCACTACTCTTGCATGCATTAGAAAACAAAATTGCTGATGTCATCCCGCATTAAATGCGAAATTCAAAAATTCAAAAAGTTTTGTAGACCAAACCGTTTATCCGATTGAGAATCCGTTTTCACCGTTGGACTAGTCGCGTCGAGATCTTCGAAACTAGATCCCATGTTGATATGTTCCGACAACTTTTTTTTTGCCCGAAAGTTATCACCCTCGTAACATAAAAGTTACCAAGACTTGAATACATAAGTTACCCACCGTATTAGCGATTAGTTCCGGTACGGTACCTCTCTCATGCATGCACTAGAAAACGAAACTGCTGACATCACCACGCATTAAATGCGAAATTTTGAAAATTTAAAAAGTTTTGTAGCTCAGACCGTTTATCCGATTTATGATCTGTTTTCACCGTAGGCTAGTCGCGTCGAGATCTTCGAAACTAGATCACATGTTGATATGTTCCGACAACTTTTTTCGGACCCAAAAGTTACCACCCTCGTAACATATAAGTTATCCAGGCTTGAATACGTAAGTTACCCACCATATTAGCGATTAGTTTTATGGTTGAAATATAACCATTTTTTTGTTGTTCTTGTAGAATTTTACGAGGTTTAAAGTTACCACATCACTTTGAGATGGTAAATTTATCGTGTATAAGTATTATGATGATAACTGTCTATATCATAGTGAAACTACACATAAAAAAGATGGGCATTGCGTTCGTAACTATCATTTAGAGGACATGTTAACTACATGGATTTCCTGGTGGATAACTATATCACGAACACATGGATAACTTCATATGTACTGGGTGGGTAACTTCATCAGTATTGGGTGGGTAGTTTTATAAGTATTAGGTTGATAAGTTTATCAGTACTGGTTGATAACTTTATCAGTACATGGTGGGTAAATTTATTAGTACTAGGTTGGTAACTTTACCAGTACAGGGTGGGTAACTCCATCAGAACTAGGTGGGTAAATATATCAGTATTGGGTGGGTAACTTTATAAGTATTATGTTGGTAACTTTATCAGTACGGGTTGGTAACTTTATCAGTACTGGTTGGGCAACTTTATAAGCACTAGATTTCACATGTTGTTTGGTAGCACATATGAGTCAGGACATACTGCATGAATTCAAAATTACAGATATGTCCAAAGTTTTACAAAAAGGCCCTTGGACAGAAAAGAAAACGCAATCGGCATTTGGTTTTCTTCCATCTGTAAATAATCCACAGAAACAGACAGCCAACCACAATTATGCACGCAAACTAGGACCAAATCGGTAGCAAATTCCTACCAAAATGCAGAGCAGTAGCAAATGGCTACGAAAACACAGCTATTTCTGCCCCAGACCACAGAGCAGTACCAAATCGCTACCACCACCGCATCCTACACCACAGACCAGTACCAAAAATCGCCTATGCATGCATCTCTACCACCGCATCCTCCACCAAAGTCTTCTCGGCCACAGCCGGGCGGCGGCCATGGCGCTCTGCGGCCTAGGGCCAACGAGGTGGAGGCGGAGCAGGGGAGCTCGGGCATAGCAGGGGCGCGGGAGACCGAGGCGGAGGGCGTCGCCGGAGCGGCGCGAACGCGGCCGCGAGGAGGCGGCGGCCATGGCCGGAGCTGGAGCGAGCTCGGGAGAGAGGAAGTGGAGGCGACGGGCCGGGGAAGAAGGGGCCCGTGCTTGGGAGGAGGAGCGCAGAGCACGACCGGCGGCGCGGGGCTGGAGTGCGGCCGACGGTGGGTCGAGGAGAGGAGAGGAGCACGAGGTCGGGGGCTGCTGCGTCGCGTGCGTGTGTGTTCGTGCGGGAGGGTGCTGTGTGGCTAGGAAGAAAGAGAGGAAGGGATAAGGAGAGAGAGGACCGACACACGTGAATCCCGCCCGTGCGTCCACAAATCAACGGCTCGCGACGGAGCGTACGCGTATGCCAGCTAGCAGGCGCCTGCTGTTTAGATTATCCGATGAAAAATTCCTAAAAACCAAAGACAATCTATAGGAATAATTCCGAAGGATTGGAATCCTATCAAAATCATTTAAAATTGATACAATCCAAAAGAGGTCATTCATCGCGATACCGAAGGAATGGTCCACTCATCGGCCAGCACGTCCCGAATATTACGACACGTTTCCCCGGCGTGAGTGCCGCGTTACTAGATGGTTGCCGACCACACGTGTCCTCCCCTTTTTCCAATTGAATCGCTTCCCGTCTCGATCACAACGAAGCTGCCGGTGCCGGCCGCGGTTTCTCTTCCATGTCTACTATGTCAGGCAGCAGGCCATAGCCCGGTGCTCGGTCGCCACCCCGCGACGGCCGAGAAGCGAATTAAGCAGCGGCCGCGATCGAGGCGATGGCGGAGCCGCCTGTGAAGCGGTTGGCGCGGCTGGCGATCACGGCGCTGCTCCTCGCCGTGATGGCGATCTCCGCCGTCGCGCTGCTGCTCCTCGCCTGCCCCGCGTCGCCCCTCTGCCCGGCGGCCGTCGGGTCCGCCCTCTCGGCGCCCAGGAAGCTCCCCGGCTGCGGGTACTCCGTCGCGTGCGACATCTTAGAGGGGAAGTGGGTTTGGGACGACAGCTACCCGCTCTACGAGTCCAAGGACTGCCCGTTCATGGACGCCGGGTTCCGGTGCTCGGAGAACGGCCGCCCGGACGCGTCCTACACCAAGTGGCGGTGGCAGCCGTCGTGCTGTGATCTCCCCAGGTTGGTTCCGATTAATTGCTACGTACTTCTCGCATGTGTGTCTTGCTTGCTTGAAACCCATCCGTTTGCGTGATGCGCACTTGCAGAATTACTAACCCGCCGAGCCAAGTAAAGTCAATCGATTATCTGCCGAATTCGTATGGAATCGAATCTTGTTATGGTGTAGCTTTGCGGGGGTGATGAAACTAAAGAACAATGGCTTTGTATTCGAGCTGAAAGGTTATATGATCGGTCATGGAGTATATAAGTTAGAACCACCAAAAACAATCGTAGCACTAATCATTACAGTACTTGCTGAGAAGATCACCTTTGACTTAGTAATGAGACTTCATCCCTACTAATATACCTTTACTTCTACTAGTACATAGGTCCAAGTCCAACATTTTGTGGCCTGCAGATTAGCTAGGCTGCAATCATGTCTTACTTATCTGATGTCTGTCGTTTTGGTCTCGGGACAGTCTGAATGTTCACACACTTGTATGTATTTTCGCATAAATCATGTCATTTTCTGATGTAACCGTATATATGATTATGTGATTTGTTAGGTTTGATGCTAAGAGTATGCTCGAGAGGCTACGGAACAAAAGAGTAGTATTCGTCGGTGATTCGATTGGAAGGAACCAGTGGGAGTCTCTGCTTTGCATGCTCTCTGCTGGTGTTTCAGACAAGAGCTCCATCTATGAGATCAATGGCAGACCCATCACGAAGCACGATGGTTTCTTTATATTCAAGTTCAGAGACTACAATTGCACTGTGGAGTACTTCAGGTCTCCTTTTCTAGTCCCTCAGGGTCATGGACCGGCTGGTGCACCCAAGTTTGTCAAGAGTACAATCAGGGTGGATTCCATGGATTGGATGTCCGGCAGGGTAAGTGGAGTGACGCTGATCTGTTAATTTTCAACTCTGGACATTGGTGGACCAAGGACAAAACAATTCAATGGTAAGCAAGTTTGCATGTGCTTCCACACTGAAAGCAATTAGTTGTATTTTGGGTCAACTGCCTGGTTCAAACTTCAAAGTGTTAAGAACTATAAGATGTGGTTCTAACTCATTTTTCTTGCTTATAATTAGTACATTACCATCATAATTGCACGGTGATCTATTATGGAACTGTTCATCAAAAAAAATCTATTATAGAACTAGGCTTACTTTGTATACTGTATGCCAGGGGTGCTTATTTCCAAGAAGGGGATGAGCTAAAGATGGATATGAGTGTCAGTGATGCTTACGGAAGATCAATACAAACACTGTTTAACTGGCTTCACAAAAATGTTAACGCGAGCAAGACCCAGGCCATCTTCCGTACATATTCTCCTACTCACTTCAGGTTTGTACCTATCAAAGCATAGCTAGTGTACCACAACTGGTAACTAACTGACTCACCCCTGTTTTCATGATCGATCACTGATAATTTTCTGTAGCGGTGGTGACTGGAATGCTGGAGGGCAGTGTCAGCTGGAAACTCTTCCAGATAGGAGACCGGTTAAATCGATGGAGCAATGGGCCGACATGCTAAAGCCAGTGAACGTTACTCTAGGGAGCAACCACATGCCCAAGCTGCCTGGGTTGGACATATTGAATGTGACGCGGATGTCGGCCCAACGAAAAGACGGCCATCTCTCGGTGTTCAGAAATCCTTTAAGCTCAAGGCAAGCCTTTCTCAACAAGTCATCAGAGATCAAAGAAGTAGAGGATTGCAGCCACTGGTGCCTGCCTGGTGTCCCTGATACCTGGAATGAGCTTCTGTATGCCCTCTTCTTGAGAAGACAGATGACGTTGGACCAAAATGTGTCTGCTTCTGTCTCAAGAACCGACTGAATACTGAGTGACAGAGTGTAGGGGATGTATCTACTTGATGATCTCTCGCTGAAGAAGGGATTTAGAGTAATGGTAGGTTATTAGTAACATCGGCATCAGTTTATGGAATCGGATAGCAGGGTGTACACGTGAGAGATCGTTCACAGCATGTTCTTGTCAGGTTGGAGGTCGGAGCAAATAGGTGTCCAGATAGGCATACACGTGAGTTAGCTGTCCTGCACGACGGTGCTCTTAGTCCAGTTCTTATCAGAGTTAGTATACTACTACCTCTATCTCCAAATATTATGACTTTTCGTGGGCTATATTTGGGGCAGAGGTATTAGTTATCTTGCGTGTTGTTGTGATGCATCTCTTTATCATTGTCGCCGACGTCCTCCAAAAAAAATGATCATTCAAGCTAACTCCTCCCGCCACTTCAGTCACCCTATCTACCTGAACCTCCCTCGCATCATCCTGTAATACGCCTTTGACAACCTAATTATTCGGCAATGCTCAACCGATGCCATGCTCAGTTGAGGATTGCCCTCTTTGACTATATTCGAGAACGGCGACACTTGCATGTCTTACCCTTCGTGAAAAACGTTGCTTTCGGAGAACCCTTCACTCGTCCCGTGTGTTGCCAGGTGATTGATGTTGTTGGTTGTTGTATACATAAGTACATTTGATCTTTTTTTTCATTTTTACATAATTTGGTTGTATTGATCATTGATGTCTCAACTTTATCTTCATATTAAGTTCTATAAGTGTACTGGTCTGAAGAAAACTAAAAGTCTATCAATACAATTGTATTCGAAAAAAGGTTCAAACGGTATAACTTCCATACAAAATAGCCTACTCCATTTTACAATTGTATTCTAAAATATAAGGCACGCTATTTTTTACTAGTCTTTGATGCACGACTCTGACCACTAATATATACTAAATTTATATGGATTGAGAATGTATAAACAGAATCATTAGATTCGTCTTGCAAAAAAAAATCATTCGTATATCTTTATACCATTTTGGTGGACATGTTATATGGATAAATCATAGTCAAAGTTGTAGATCATAGACTAGCGAAAATCAAGGACTTATATTTTGGAACGTAGGGAGTAATTAAATTCACAGTATAACTTCATCTCAAAATTCGAGAGGAAATTATTACTATATAACAGCTCACACAAATCGCTGCCCGTCAGCGTGGCCAAGTCGCTCGCAATTCACAGCCGTCCGATCAGTGTAATCGACGGCTGAGATTAGTCCACGTCGCCCCCTAGCGGACGGCCACTGTTCATCCTCGAATATTAACCAATAGGAGGCCGCCACGTCGCCCGGTCACCTCCCGGTCGCAGCCCGTCCCGCCGGTCACCATGCCTAATTTGCAAAAAAGCATCTGGAAAAAAGAGACCGCGACCCGCGGTCCACAACTTAACACACGAGGGACCTTTCTGCAATTTCGCACAAACCGACGGGCGTTTTTGCAAAATTACCCGCCACAGTCACTCCTCTCCTCTCTCTCTCCCGCGCGCGTCTGAGGTCGCCGCCGCCGCGCCGCCGCTACGAACCCCCGCGGTCGAATCCAAGCATCCAGAGAGATCCGCCGCCTTCTTCTCTACCTCCTCGCCGGAGGAATCGCGCCCGGACGGCCGCAGTCGCCGCCAATCCGCCGGAGTTCGTCGCCGGTGTTTTCCCAATCCGCCGCCGCGGGAACGACCGCCGGCGCCGATTCCGGCGACCATTTGGCGCGAGGCGCCGCCAGCCCGATGCGCCTCGGCGTGCTCTACCGGATGCGCGCTTCTACAGCCCGAGCCCGTGCGTCGTTGCGGCTCCGCGAGCCGAGCGCCGCCGCCCGCTGACGTCGAGGGCCGACGTCAGCGCGGCTTGGCTGACATGCGGGCCTGCCTGTCAGCTGCGTTTTAAAATTGAAAAAAATCATATTTTTTTTACACACAACTCAGAAAAATACAAAAAAAATACCAAAATTTCCAAAAAAACAACATCTTTACAACTAACACATTTATATGCATGTTTAAACAAATTTTCAAATAAATAATTACAACAAACATTATAGGTTACCATATTAATTATAAAATTCATATAAAATCATCTCGCATATTAACGTTACATCTTTCTATATTACTTATACACAAAAAAACAAAATAAATATCTTTAAATACACCCATCCAATAAAATATGAAAACAATGCCAAAATGATCACAAAAAAAAACTAATTACTTACGACATAGTGCAAACATATTTGAATATTTTAATACGCTAAATATTTGAAGGAACTCCAAATTCATTTCAGAAAATGATTTAAAATGCAAAATAAATATCTTTGCAAATATACATCCAAATAATATGGAAAATAATATGATTGCAAAATAAAGCTAATTACTTATCCAATTTTCCATACGATATTGAAAATTTCTAAATAATGCAAACTAAAAAAATCAAATATGGGCACTAAAGAAAATAAATAGCCCCAATTTAACACATGATTTTCACATAATTTCAAATAATGCAACCTGATAATTTCAAATATGTACACAAAAGAGAATGACAAAAATTCCAAATTTCCATGTGATTTGAAAATTTTCCAAATAATGCAAACTAAAAATTTCAAATATGCCCACAAAAGAAAATAAATAGACCCAAATTTCCATATAATTTTGCAAAAACTCTAAATAATGCAAGCCAAAAATTTCAACTATGCCCACAAAATAAAATGACAAATATGTCAAATTTCCATAGGAACAGGAAAATAAATATACACGACATAAATTCAAATTTCAAGTTCCCACGGGCCTTCCAAATTTGCGCATTTCGTAGACATCAAAAGGAACTCATATGTTAAACTATTCGAAAACGGGAATAATTTCCGAAATGCGGACTGTTTTTTCACTTCAGCAGTTTTGCAGACGACTAATTCAAAAAAATTAGCCCACGGGCGCGGCGGAGCCCGCGCTTTTCCCCTAGTTATTACAATTCCGAATGGAGTGAGCGAGTATCCTTCACCGAGCGTTTGCGAAGCACATGGACATCTCTTTTTTTTTCTTTTTTTTTTACAGGAGCACATGGACATCTTCTCTAGCACTAATTAATTAGTATGGTTGTATATTATCTGTCTGACTGCTGAGCACGAACCTCTAGCAATAATTAGGCTAGCCTGGTGCTCGACCGGCGACGCCGACGACTAATTGACAAGCGATGTTGGAGCCGTCGGTGAAGCCGGTGGCACGGCTGGCGATCACGACGCCGCTGGGGAAGGCGGGAACGGTGCTGGTCCTCGCCGCGATGGCCGCCCCCGCGCTGTTTCTGCTCGCCTGCCCCACTGCTCGGTGGCCGTCGGTTCCGCCCTGTCGGCGCCCAAGAAGCTCTGGGGTTGGGTCACCGTGGAGCTCGAGCCGAGGCGTCGGCGTCGGTGAGTGCGACATCTTCGAGGGAGAGTGGGTGTGGGACGACAGCTACCCGCTCTACGACTCCAAGGACTGCCCGTTCGTGGACACCGCGTTCCGGTGCTCTGAAAACGGCCGCCCGGACATGTCCTACACCAAATGGCGGTGGCAGCCGTCGCGCTGCGATCTTCCCAGGTTGGTTCAAATTCATTGTTTGGTACTGCTTCCCTCCTTTCCTTTCATATACATGCTAGAGCATAGAGGCGCGCGTCTTCTCGTCAGTCTCTCTATTTTTTGGAAAATCTGAACACTACGAATATCTTAGAAGATACAGGTATATATTCATGAAAATCTGTAGAATGTCTATACATTTCTAACATTACATCCATCAAGGAAATACCACATTTTTGTTCTAAAAGTAAAAAAAAAAACTAGTTCATGCATGGATCACACTAATACCTACAACATTCCGTCGTTTTTTTAGAATACGTCATGGAAGGCATATCGTTTTATTTTTTTGCTAATGGGCATTTTATTACTCAGCATCACGAAGATACATAGTCGGTTACACCTGGCCTCTCCATAACAACAATGCACATAGCCAAAGAATTCAAAAGAAGAAAATAAAAAACATGATTACAAGGATCAAAGAGAGTTCGTAGAATGCCTAAGCAATTGGAGGGTCAATCCAAAAATCACGCTACCACCCATGTGAAGTAAAAATAACCCTCATCGCGTCCTCCAAGCGTGTAGACACCTCATAGACAGGTTCTGAAACTCCACGCGTTACAACGAAGACCATAAACGAATCATATGTGTACACCAGTAGATGACCTGCATAAGAGAATAGTTCTTACATGCATAGAAGAAGAGCTGAGCGGCTAGTTCAAGCCAGTAGGCATACATTGCAAAAGGGTTCGAAAAGAAATGGCGTGTTCTCACATCCACACCATACCTCACTCCAGCGGAAGAAAAGTCACTATTCGCCATGCAGCACCCTCATCAGCTCGCTAGCACCATCGGCGAACTACCTGACGAAGAATGTTTGCCAAGCTCCACTGCCTCACCTCATCCATAGCTCTCTTAATGATCCTAGCGGTCGACCAAGTGCCTCATTAAACAAGTCATTAAGGTGTGTACATATGCACCACGTGAGCATGATCAAAACCGTGGCATGATCAAAACCGTTCAGATGTCTCTCTTATGGCATCCTTTCACAACTAGAACGTCCATTAGTTTTTATCTCCATTTCCCGTCTCAGTATCCAAACCTCGAGCTGCCACTTCCCGAGAAGCGTGTACCACGTCCTCCTGAGCAACCACGCACCCAAGCATGAGGTGATGCAACGTCTCTGCGCCCTCATCACATAGCGGGCAACGAGCGGGGCGAGGAAGATCACACTTCACAGCCGATCCAATATCCAACATTTGTTCTTCGCTACTAGCCATGCAAAGAGACAATTCATCAGCACCCACGACTTTCATTGGTACTAGCCATGTAAAATTATATGTGGACTTAAGTTTATATTAGAGGGATAGGACACATACAAGACTCTTAAAACAAATTTCTAGTTCAATTAAATTATGAAACTCTAGATTCTCGTCTCGTTCATTGTGCGTACGAATTCTAAACATAGCTTCTTAGTGGATTGTAGATTTTTCATGATATGTACTTTTAAACTAACAGTAAAGGCCCCCCCCCACCCAAATTATCCCTATAAATCAAAGATGCGCGGTTAAGAAATAGTTGTGGTGTCTCTCTCCATAAAAAATGTAGATAATCACATAATCAAAAAGTATTAGCCACAACTGACATAATAAAGTAAAGTTATACCAAGATGCAAAATCTCCAGAAAGTATGGTCACAAGTTGTCACTCAGCCATCTCCAATCCTGGGAACACTTATACCCATTATCTGCGATCTCCAATGAGTTACGCCGTATACTAAACCATATTCTAATTATGAGTTATCTTGTAGACATAAATTAAGGTAATTGGCAAGGGTTTATAGTTATATTTCTCTTGTGAAAAAAATGATATGATACTGAACCTAGGAACAAGCTGAATATGCACCTTCATTTTTGAAATAACAATTATGTTTTCTTATTTTACCATAATTTTTCATCTATTTCATAGATTTGATGCTAAAAGTATGCTCGAGAGGCTACGAAACAAAAGAGTGGTATTCGCTGGTGATTCAATTGGAAGAAACCAATGGGAATCTCTGCTTTGTATGCTCTCTACTGGTGTTTCAAATAAGAGCTCTATCTACGAAATTAATGGCAATCCCATCACAAAGCACAAGGGTTTTTTGATATTCAAGTTTGGAGACTACAATTGCACCGTGGAGTATTACAGATCTCCATATCTAGTTCCTCAAGGTCATGCACCAGCTACAACCCCCCTAGTTCTGAATAGTACAATTAAGGTGGATGTCATGGAATGGATGTCTGAGTCTAACCGGGGCAAGTGGAGTGACGCTGATCTATTGATCTTTAACTCAGGGCACTGGTGGAACTACGGAAAAACGATCCAAAGGTAAGCAAAGTAGGATAATATTGGTGTTAAGGGTAGGGGCGAGGGGGGCGGGGTTGGTAGGTTTATTTTTTATCTTTTTGGACTTTGTCTCACCTATTTAGTGTCGCATGATGGTATAATGTTTAAGTTTTTTGTACTTAATAGTTTTTATTGTTCCACTGGATTTTTTTTCCAAAAGTGAATTAAGATGTTTACCTTGTCAACTAGTTCTTCATCTATCTTTTTTTAGTTTATATGTGAGCAAGATTTAAATTTCATAGAGAAATAGCTTTCGATTTAGATGTGCTTTGATGCTGATTGATAAATCATTCTTCGCAATTCAGTCTTTTAAGTCATACAAAATCTAGATAATCATATTTGCATCATAATCTATTTAACAGTGGGCTTACTTTGATTTCCCGTACTAGCGGTAACTATTTCCAAGAAGGAGATGAGGTGAAGGTGGATATGACTGTCACTGAGGCTTACCTAAGGTCAATACAGACACTCTTTGACTGGCTTCGCAGAGAAGTTAATACAAACAAGACCCAGGCCATCTTCCGTACATATTCTCCTACGCACTTCAGGTATGTACCTGCTACTGTTAGAACTAGTCATCTCAAAGGGATCCGTTTTAGGAAAGAAAAAATAATCATCAAAATGGGTTGTTCACTGAACACAATTAAACTGCAAAACTGATTAGTTTCTTTCGCTTATTTCTATTTAAATACATGTATATATCACTGATATATGTTATATGTTACCAGGAAGAATCAATGTTGATTAAGCTCTTTGCTTTTTTTGAACTGATTAAACTTTTTCTCTAACTGGAGCAATTCGTATTTTTCTGCAGCGGTGGTGACTGGAGCACCGGAGGGACTTGTCAGTCGGATAGCCTTCCGGACATGACGCCGTTTAAATCGCTGGAGCAATGGGCTGACATGCTTAAACCCGTGGAAGATGTTTTAGGGACCAACTTCAAGCCCAAGCTGGCTGGGTTAGATATATTGAGTGTAACACGAATGACGGCCCAACGAAAAGATGGACACCCCTCAATGTTCATGAGTCCTTTAAGTTTAGGTCAAGTCCTCAACAAAACATTGATAAATACTGAAGCGGAGGATTGCAGCCACTGGTGCTTGCCAGGAATCCCTGACACCTGGAATGAACTTCTCTACGCTCTCTTCATGAATAAACAAATGACGTTAGTTGAACACTGAACAATACTGACTGAGGGAATGTATTTACTTTGATGCTCTTTTGCTAAAGAGGGAATTTAGTACAGAAGGTGATGTTGACATTGTGTAGTGTAGTTAATGTAAATGAGGGAGTAGGTGTAAAAATGAGTGAACACAACATCATATTTTCTCGGATTCAAAGTGGGAGTGAATAGGGTCTAGATTACACATACAAGTGGATTAGTTGTCTCGCCCGGATGCTCTTGGCCCCACTTCTTATTATAGTAAACTAGTCGCCAGCTGAAATTTTGAAGAAAAATACACAAGTTACGATCGATTATGATGAAATATATTGCACATGATTTCAAGAGGAGTCGTTATCTTTATATATCTAACCCAATTTTTTTGTTTGCGGGTATCCAATCTCTTTTGGACTCCCGTGGCTCCTCCCATGAGGTGATCCTAAAGAGTAAAAACCTAGACGTGCTTCCACTCCTCCTCGCCGCCGGAGAAGGGCATCGTGCAATCTTGTGTCACCATCAATGAAGGAAAGGGCGAGGCTTCCCATCTCGGTGTTGTTGTTGCTGGGGAATTGGTGTTGCAGACCGTTAAGGATGATCCGGTCTTACACACGTTGGTGTGTGTGTGGGGGGGGGGGGGGGGGGGGGGGGTGATGTGGCGATCCATCCCCATTGTATCACGACGACATGGGCCAGTGACTTGGCCACTCGGCACCAGCATGGAACGAATAGTGGACCTTGAGGATGACATGGTGGACAGAAGCTAGCCCTCTAGTGGGTTGAGCTCAGCTAGCTCATCACGAGTGGAATGGCTCCTCTGACCTGCCATGTCATTTAGTTGAGACAGTTTCTCCACAACACATACGGCATAGACAATTTCATCGTGTGTCGGGAGCTGGCTCACTCAAGTGCACGATGTCCGTAGGAACATCTTATAATTTGGAATGGAGGAAATACATTGTTCCTCACACTTCTCAACAAGACGGAGTAGTTGAGCATATGAACATGGCCATCATATCCAAATAGTGTCGGTCCAATGAAATTCTGGGTCTAGGGCGAATCGAAATAAATATAATTTCTACTAAACTTTTATACTTCTCTAGATTTTACTTTTAGCATGTACATTATTATTATAAGTATGATTTATAGTTATTTATGGTAAAGATCTGTCAAAAAATACGATTAAGAAATATTTCAATAGCGGTTTCTGCGTATGATTATGTATGCATATTTATAGAAACTTGTAGATTATAAACTTATCGATGACACTACTTTATTGTGGTCCAATTTTTCTAGTAAGTTAAAATTAAATAAGTAGTGTGCATGCTCTAGACTTGGTATTGAAAAAACATTGGTTAGGGTAATCACCAATAAAAATAAAATAGTTTGTATTCTAAGATATTTATATATTTGGATTTTATTATTTGATGATATGTTCTTATGTAACCTGCTTGTTGTTATCTGGTGTACACAAGTCCCCGAAAGTTTATGAAATAAAAATGTGTTGCACAAAATTAAACATAAAAATCTAGCTATGTAGATTTTCTAAAAAACTGCTTAGAAAGAGCATAACATGCTAACTAAAATTGTTGTCCGTTGTCAGAGTGGTTTATTATTACATCCGAGAAGTGATCCATGATATGTACTTGTGTCAACAAATTAATCATGTTATTATCTTAATATACTCAATCCGTCCCAAAATATAACACGAGCATGATTTTTCGCCATCAATAATTCATGTCTTTGACCATTACTAATATCGAAATGTATGGATTAAGCTTGTATAAATGACATCTTCCATTTTGTCTTGTGGATACTTTTTCATATGTATTTATAATATTCTTTAGAAATATTATAAGTGAAATCATAGTTAAAAATGTGTAGTGTTGACCAGAAAAAACATTCATGCTTTAATTTTTAGAGCTATTATTAAATAGTTTTCTGGGTGTAATGGATAATAGCATATATATTTATTATTATATAGTTTCCCATTCTGGGCCTTCTCTTCTTGGGGCCCTGGGCGGTCGCCCTTCTTGACCGGCCTATGGGCCGACCCAATATCCAAGACCCGCTACATAATGTGAAAAGCAGGTTTGCATATGTGTCGTGGTGGGATCACGGCAGATGCCATAGGTATGGCTAAGATGGGGCCGAATGGTCGTTGGGGGAATCCGGGAGGGTTTATGCACTTAAGAAGTGCACAAGCAAGAACACGCAAGAAACCAAGAACACAAAGCACACCGCGATGTACCCTGCTTCGGGGCCCTCGTGTGGAGGTAACACCCCTACTGCAGCACTATCCTACTCGGTGTATATCTCAAGGTGACAAATACAAGCTGCTCTTCGAGCTGTGTGATGCTACAATGGTGAGAACTTGAGGTAGAAGATGAAGCTACCCGGGGGGAAATGAGCTCTAGGGTTCGTCCTCTGTCGATTGATCGATCGATCCATCCTCCACGCAGGAGGGGTTGAAGCCCACTATATAGGCCAGCCGAGTTACCGTTGTGCCCCTTGCTGAACACTGTTGCCATGCCTCTGCTTTGGTCATCATTGTACTACTGTCAGGGACGGGACATGGCCTGCCCATCCCCTGCATCACCACAGTAGAGCTAGGATGTCCCCTCTGACAGAGACAGGACGTGGCCTGGCTGAGCTACCTCGTAGCCTTTCCCCAGAACTCACGTGGTCAGCGGTCAGAGACGTGCAGCCCCGCCGAACCCGGGGCACGCCTCTGCCAGGCTCCGTGACAGACGCTCCCGTGTCAAGCGGGAAGTGACAGGAGCATTGACTCCTGCCCGACCTATGGCTTCTTGCCTTGGTTAGCCCGGCACGGATGTGTCGGGCTCCTTACCTCGGGTCTTGCGCTTAAGATCTTTACCAGGTCGGACCTTACTTCCTTCCAATAGCTTCTCCCGCACTCACAATACAAATCATAGCACCGGGGTAGTTAGGTCGGCTGATCATAGCTCGGATTATGAACCTCGGCCCACGCCAACGGAATACCTCGGACCCCTCTGGGCCAAGACAGGTCGGCCTTTATATTCTCCAGGTCAAGATGAAGCTCGGACACTCCCAGGCCCAAACAGGTCGGCCCTTTCCGTACCTCGGCACATCTTTAAACTCAACTTATGCCAAGCCTTGACCCTACCCGGGGGTAGCCCCCCGACAATATGTGTTTTTTGGGACTACACCTGCTGGCATGTGATGTTTGGATAGAGAATTAAGTCCTTATCAATGGGCAGGACCATGTGCTCTTATGTTACAATATAGGGACGATTACTCCCGTTACTAACAAAAATTCACCTTTCTTGGTTCCACTAAGGTATAGATAGGTAGTGGCATCGCATATGCATCGTGTCCCTTTGTAGAATATATTGGCTTGAAACTCCACTTCTGAGATGATAAACCAGGTTTGACTTTTGGTTGGAGCTGGCAACTTCGATGTATGAGTCACGATTGTCAACGCACGATCAATGTCTATCATTTATATGCGGTTCTACCGTATGCATAGTAGAAAGCGTGGGGTAAGGTGATATAAGGATCACACCTACGAATTCTGGCTACAATGAGATGCTTTGAGTCATGAATCAACCAAATTCAGCCCCCAAATGGTGGGTAACAACCCTACCTCCTACTTTTCTAGTGGCTTTTCTTATAGTATCAAGATGGTTACGCTGGATTTTTGTGACTATAGGCTATACCCTAGTTCTACTAGATCTTCGACGGTATTCAGTGGCTTCTATGTTTCTTGTTCTTTGACGTGGCCTCTAGTTCTTTTATAGTTGTGTCTTTTCTTGCCTCCAAGTTAAGATCATCCTACCTACCTTCAAGCTCCCACCAAATCAAGAAAAATATATCTTAGTTGGCCTCCTTCCTGCATTTCACATGATCCTATTTCTGCACTGAGTCCTTCCCTTGTACGATAGGGTGAGCGGTCTAGAAGATTCCCTCAAACTTGTACATGGATACGTCTTCGCATGCTCATATGTATGCCATTTCTAAGAAATACAAGAATGATCTTTGTCAACAACCCATTCTTGAAGGCTTTGTATTGAGTATCATGCTATGTGTTGGATCGCGTATTGTTTCCATATTGGGATTTCATCCGCGTCAATAGGTTTTTGCTTGATGATGGAGAAGATTGATGTATCGACACGCGTCTGGGGAAGATGGCCAACCTTCGATTTTTCCTTTCCTCTTTTAAGTCATACGTTGGGCTTAGCCATTCTTTTAATAATGTCACGGCGAGGATGCAGTGTCCAGAAAGAAAAGACTTTTCTTCGAAAGAAGGATGAGAAGGCTATACTTATCACGACAAAACTATCATAAGATTACATGATGAATATTAGTGTGCTACCCATTAAGGCCCTGTTTGGATTGAAAGTATTTTTTGTGTGTGCTCTGATATTTAGTTCAAATTTGAATTAAATACCGGAGCACATACAAAATGTACTTCCATTCCAAACAGGGTCTTAAGCAGGTGTGCTCAATAAAACAACATTAATATATTCAGCTTAGTTCACGAAAACTTCTTCTGAAAGGCAAGTTCTCGGCTTGTATTTTTGATGGCACATATATTGTGTAGATGTATCATGCTGATATATGATACTCCCTCCGATATGTTAGAAGTGCCATAGGAAAACAAACTTACATATGTCTTGCGACGTTTTTTTTTTTTTTTTGGATTAGAGGGAGTATTAGAAAATCCAATTTCTACTACAACAGGATGCCATCTGCAAATATTCATTACACTTATGAAGACCCAAATATAGGAAGATAACATAATTTAAGAACAACAAGCACAACGTCGTCCTCAGGGTCACAACTCACAACCACCTAGGTATTCCTAGCTTGCTTGATCTGCATTATCATTATCATTAATTCATAATGATCCATTAAATGAATCTCGGTAACTTAAGAGTTGTGACTTGTGACCACGTACCTAGCGAGACATGCCGGGCATATTATACCATGCAAAGCACCTGAGTTAAGTGAACCGTAATAGTGGATGGGAAATGGTACACAGCTAGCAGCTAGAAAAGTACACACGACAACAATATCAACCAAACCAGCCGGCTGAGCCGTGTCACGTACGTTCACGAGACGGACAATGCTTTCTCCCTTTCAACACATGTACGTAGGTGTGCCCTCGCCGGCCGGGCTGGGCCTTACGGTTTCAGCGCCGAATAGGTCCGGTACCGGTACTCCTCCGCCGCCTTTGCCTCCTCCGTGACGGCGTCGCCACCGTAGCCCTTGTGGTGGTCGCACGGCACGTGGAAGCTGACGGGGCACGTCAGCTGGTCCAGTTCTCGTGGAAGAACTCGGCGCACTCCTCGTACGACCGCTGGTTGGACGCCCACGGGATGCAGTTGCGGTCGACGTTGAGCTTCCCCTCGTTGATCAGGTCCCAGCAGGACAGCCCCAGCCACGTGAAGTAGTTGCCGGAGAGCGTGAGGTTGGCGAGGTGGCCGTCGTAGGCGAGCCGGCAGAGCGCGTCCGGCACCACGCCGTAGAGGAGGTTGTCCGCCAGGTTGAGCTGCTCCACATTCCGCAAACACGCGTACGACGACGGGATGGGTCCTGTGAGCTGGTTTGTGCCGGCGTCGATCACGGTGGCCCTGGCGAGCAGGCCGACCTCGTAGGGGAGGCAGCCGCTGAGCCTGTTGTTGAGGAAGAGCACCTCGAGGAGCGTGTCGGCGGCGCGACGATGGACGCGGGGATCGGCCCCGTGAACTGGTTGTTGGCGAGGGAGAGGTAGTTCACGGGTGAATCCCCGAGGTTGTCCGGGAGGTCGCCGGAGAACTGGTTGTTGTTGACGAAGATGGCCTCCACGACAGGGAACGAGGAGAAGAGCCCCGCCGGCAGCTCGCCGAAGAAGCTGTTGAACCTGATGTCGATGAAGGTGGCGTTGGTGAGCCCCAGCACGTCGGTCGGGAACGCGGCGGGCGCGAGCTGGTTGTTGCTGAGGTCGAGCTCGTAGAAGTACTGCAGCCCCTTGAGGCTGGGCACGGCGCCGCCGAAGTTGTTGGAGTTGGCGTGGAAGAGCGCGAGGTCCGGGAGGCCATCCACGAAGCCATGCAGGGAGTCGGCCCGCAGCTGGAAGCCGTTGAGGTCGACGGACGCGACGGTCCGGTCGCGGACGTTGCGCGGCCTCGCGCAGAAGAAGCCCTTGTAGGAGCCGCAGAGGTCGGTGCCGGTCCAGGTGCTGGTGACGTCCCTGGGGTCGTGGGTCACCGTCTTCCTGAACTTCTGGATCACGAGGTACGCCCTGTAGAGCCGTAGGTTCTCGAACTCGCACGCCCGCGGCTCGGACGACATCGGCGGCGGAGGAGGCGCTGCGTACCTGATGGGGTGGTTGTCGGTGGTGACGCCGACGTCCCGCCCGGTGGCATCGGAGGTGCGCGCCGCGAGTGCAATGCAGGAGACCAAGACGCAGAAGAGAGCGCTCGGCGGACCTGCCATTTTTCTGATCACGCGATCGAGGCGTTGGTGGCAAAACTGAGAACGGTGTTTCTACGGAAGCCGGCAAGCTTGGCGCGGCGTTGCCCTCGCCCGAACTGAGTGTTTTGGGCGCGCTTGCAGTGTGTATATAAACACTTGAACTGTGCACCTGGGTGATTAAGCATGCAGAGTTGCAGACTACCTACTGTCGTTGCTGTTAGTTTCAGTGAAGCTGGAACTGAGTTGGTCTTATTGGCTGTTGCTTGCTAGTGTTTTCCACTGTTGCATGGCTGTAGGAGTTCCGTCGCTGTACTCCCGGGTTTCCAAGTTATTGCAGAGCTCATATGCATGTGAGGTGGCATAATGAAGGCCAACCCCAGATAAATGTAGAGTGCGACAGCGTGACCGAGTGGACTAATCGTCCCATCCTGAGGGCGCAAAGTGTAATGGTGCGATTAGTGTGATCTATTCTCATGCACAAATAGCATATTTTGATGCACGGTACCCATCCTACTAAGCGGATCAAGGTTTTGCTCATCAGCTGCTAAGCGACAACTTACCCATCCTAGACATATTTTCATGCACATATATCTTTTATGTCATATATAGTCATGCTTGATGTCGATATACATAAGCACCAGTTCAGCTGAATAAAGAAGTGGTTAAAAAACACAGAGGTCAATGGTGTTCACCGTTAAATTCATGGTCTTAAAAGATATACATATACATAGCTGAAAGAAGATATGTTAATTGATAGCTATAGAGATGAGTACACTTCAGAGTTCATTGTAAAAGAATGTTCCTTAAAAGTCGCCCTAACAACCAGTTCTTGCTATATATGAGCATAATGAGAAACCATCCAATGTTACAAATCACTTTAGTCGATGGAACACATCATGAGTTGGACAAAAAAAAATGCAATGCTGCTTGTGAAACTTTCCATCTGCAGAATGCACCAAAATATTTGAGTAAGGAATAAGTACATTTACCTGAAGTTTTGGTGTTACTTCACTTGGTTTTTCCAGAGCTGCATTTAAAAATTGCATATACATTGATCAGTGAGACTGGACATCGATCCAAACGACAGTTTGAATATAACTAAATTAGTGCAAGAACACACATGAACTTTACTAGCCGAAACTAACTAATTTCAGACCTGGCAGGTCAGTCTTCATGAGTTTGTATATCTGTGCTAATAATACTAACAGTTTTTTGTAGGTATATGGGTATTACCATTCAAAATTATAAGATGGATTATGTCCACCCTTGTGTCCAACAAACTGATAAATACAATACCGAACATAATAAATCTACCTTCCTGATGGAAACTGATAAGGCAACAACTGCATCACCAACTTAATAATGAAAAGTTGTCTGGTTCATGCCATGCATTGAGCAGGAAGATGCACTTCATGAACACAATAACAATTCCCTATTAACAGATACATACAGCGGGTTTTTGTGAAATCGAGATAGTGAAGGTATATAAAAGAGACTGACCATTACTAAGCTACAACTCTTGGATGACCAGCGAACTTGAAACAGTGAACTCGTTCCACAGAGTAAGACTCTACAAGTGGGTGAATTGTATGAACCCGCTGCAAACAGAGAACAACAGAAAGCCCTCCTCAGTGGCAGAGCTAGTCCACCCATAGAGCCTGAGCAAAGTAAAACATATGCGGTCGACGGGCATTTGCTGCTGGAAACTCTCCCTAGGTGCTGCTGGAGCAATGGACCGACAAGATTAAAATCATGAACTATGTGCTAGGGAAAAATCTCATGGCCCAAACCAGATGCTTGGGATAGATAAATTGAATATTATGTACTCCCTCCGTCCGGAAAAAAATGTCTTGGATTTGTCTAGATTCGGATGTATGTAGATATGTTTTAGTGTACACATACATCCGAATTTGGATATATGTAAGACATCATTTTCCGAACGGAGGGAGTAGATGAAATCCCAACTGAAAAAGGGTCACCTCTCCGTCTTTATAATTAGGCGAGCCCTTCTCAACAAAACTAAGAATAAGAAAAGTGGAGGATTGTACAGCCACAGAGCCGCTGGTGTCTGAGTGAATGGAATCACTGACACCAGAAATGAGCTTCTCTATGCCGTCGTCATGAAAAACAAATCACTGACCCTTTTACTTTGTCAGCCACTGTTCATTGTCCAAGCTTCAAAGCCCCAGTCTGATACGGGTCTGAAGGAGCAGTCCTGGCAAAAACTAGTATGTTGCTAACCATCTGCAAGAATTAAAACTTTTCAGTTGAAGAAGAAATTTATATTAGAAAAATGCACAAACAAAGGAAAATTATTAGATTCTCATGTCAGCATAAGAAACCCAATGCTCAGCTTTCTAGCTTCGTCCTCCAATTGTGAGTCCAAATGTGTGTTTGTGTTCTACAGGGAGTTTACCAATCACAGAAACACAACTGAAGAGCATCTACGAGTAGCACGTAGGCATTACGAAATTGTTATTCAGTTCACAGAATGATATTCATATTCATTGTTGATTTTAACACTAGTTATGTGGACTTACAAATGATCAGTCAAGCATACCATACCATACTTATTCTTAGTTCAGAACTGGGACACAAACCGAGGAAAAAATATCTAGAAAGTAACACATATGTTGCATCAGGTAACGAGGGTAGAGTAAATAAAATCGGTTCAACAGCTCTTCACTTCCTCGCTGTTCCACAAAAACTTGTTGCTGCAATAACTACCCCGCTGTTTTGGCCACAGAAGAGGCGATGTGCATTTCAAAAGAACTGTGACATCATCCTCTGTGCTAGTAGTAGTGACGAGAAGGAAAGTTGAATTTGTCGTCCTCTCTGTCATAGCGTGCCGAATATTCTTCAGTGTAGTGCCGAAACAACTGTGATTCTTAACATAGTGCAACAAGCCCCATTAGCAATAGTCTCAGCTTGGGTGCGGGACTTTTTTTTTCCAACCGGGCTGACTCCCTTTCAATTAATTTCTTAACGGAAATACAGAGTTTTGTCCAACCAAAACAAAAGAGAAAAAGGCGAAAAAAAGGGAGAAAGCAAGTTGGTGCAGCAGCAGGAAACCCGCTGAGAACGTTCGATTTCGAACAAACCTGCGGGGCGAAAACCTGCTGCCACATACAAGTTCAAACTACTCCCTCCGTTCCAAATTAATTGACTTCCATTTGTCCACACATGGATGTTTCTAGACATGTTACGCGTATAGATACATCCACATGTGGATAAATGGAAATCAATTAATTTGGAACGGAGGGAGTACGAAGTTATCCATACAAGTTAGCCACCACCAAAACGACTACCAACAAACAGAGCTAGCAACAGTCAAAGAACTAAGACACCATTCTTATCAATAGGAACTGAATCCCTACCACCATGGATCTCCAAAGACAAATCTTCATCAAATACTGCAGACTCCTTCATCAATCCATGTCTAGCTACCTATCACATAACACAAAGAGTAATCTGACACCATTCTTCGATTTCAGGGAGTGTTCCACAGAGTCTCGGGAAATGCTTTGCCATCAGCGCTGAACCACTTGGAAACACTGACTAAAATGCAAAAGCATCAGCTCCCACTATGCCAGAGGAATTGCCACAGAAAAACATCCACAGACTGCAAAAACAGGAACCGCGGACAAGTCAGCAGTCAAAATAAGGTTTTTTTTTTTTGAACAGGTTTCACGGATCAGGATCCACGGATGAGAGGAGGGGAATCTCCGAACCTGCGGGAAGTGGTCGGCGACATCGAAGACGTGGGCGCGAGTAGACCATGTCGACGTCCAGGAGCGCCGGGATGGAGGCCTCGTCCTGGTTGCCCCCTCGAAGCTCTCCTGCGTCCAGAATCTCCCCGTTCGCGACGCCGAGGCTGGGCGGCGCCGGGTGGAGAAGAGAAACGACCGTTACGTGTCCAGTTCACGCGACGGGCCACGATGGCGTACTCAATTACGCCAGCGCTTTGCGAAAACGGAAACTGTAAGGGGAGAGGTTATGTAAATTGAGAGGGCCGCATTTTGGTCCACGTTATGTACAAGCTGGCCCGCCATCGAGAGGGCCTTTTAGGCCGTTTTCTCCGTGAGCTAATATCCATCGGGCAAACACTAGTTGCCGCGTACCGCGGAGCTAAACCAGCTCCGCGCACCCCACGTCGTGTAATGGGCCGGCCCAATAAGGACACGTCCAGCCAGATTTCGATCTATTGTTTTTCGTATTCGTTTTTTTTTCTGTTTGCTTTTCTTTTCCTTTTATGTTTCGTTTTTCTTTTTTTGGCTGTTTCTTTTTTCTTCTTAGTTTCTGTTTTATTTTTCATTTTACTTCTATTTTTTCTTTTTTGGCTTTTTCTTTTTTCGTTCTTTCTTATTTTTAGATATTATTTTATATTTTTTGTTTAAATTTCAGTTTTTTGAAAAATGTTCAAATTTAAAAATGTTTATATTTGGAAATTGTTCATATTTCAAAAATCGTTCAACTATATTTTTTGTTAATAGAGTTTTTTCTGTTTTTAGTTTTAAAAATTGTTAAAAATAATTTCTGTTGATAGACTTTTTTGTTCACTGTTCTAAAATCGGTTTCATTCATCAGTTTTTTCTGTTCAATTTTAAAATCGTTCAAAGATAGTTTTTGTTCACCGCCATTAACTACGCATTTTTGAAATCGTTCAAGACCAAATCACGTTCAACGGGTTTCTTAAAAATTGTTCCAGACCAAATTACGTTTAACGGGTTACCAAATCATGTTCAACATGTTTTAAAAAATCGTTCCAAAATCCGTTTAAACCAAATTTCTGTTCAACAGAGTTTTACAAAATCGTTCAATACCAAATTTTGTTCAATGGGTCTTTCCAAAACCGTTCAAGACCAAATTACGTTCAACATGTTTTTCAAAAATCGTTCCAAAATCCGTTTAAACATAATTTCCGTTCAACAGAGTTTATAGAAAATCGTTCAATATCAAATTTTGTTCAACGGGTCTTTCAAAAATTGTTCAAAACTAAATTATGTTCAACGGGTTTTTTTTAAAATTGTTCAAGACCAATTCATGTTCAATGGGTTACCAAATCATGTTCAACATGTTTTCAAAAATCGTTCCAAAATCCGTTTAAACCAAGTTTTTGTTCAACGGAGTTTTACAAAATTGTTCAATACCAAATTTTGTTCAACGGGTTTTTCAAAAAATTGTTCAAGACCAAATTAGGTTCAACAGGGTTACCAAAATCCCCTTCAACATGTTTCGTACATCGATTCAAATCGTTCAAAAATAATTTCCGTTCACATACTTTTTTGTTCATTCTTTAAAATCGTTCAAATATAAATTTCGTTTACCGACTTTTTCTATTCACTTTTAAAAATCGTTCGAAATAGATTTCGTTCACCGACCTTTTCTGTTTAGTTTTAAAATCGTTCAAAAATAATTTCCGTTCATAGACTTTTTCTTTTAAGTTTTAAAATCGTTCAAAAAAAATCGGTTCCAGACTTCTTATGTTCTATTTTTAAAATCATTCAAATATAAATTTCGTTCACCGACCTTTTCTGTACAGTTTTAAAATCGTTCAAAAATAATTTATGTTCACAGACTTTTTCTGTTCATTCTTTCAAATCACTCAAATATAAATTTCGTTCACCGACCTTTTCTGTTCACTTTTTTAAATAGTTCAAAATAGATTTCATTCACCGACCTTTTTTGTACAGTTCTAAAATCGTTCAAAAATAATTTCCGTTCACAGACTTTTTCTGTTCATTCTTTAAAATCGTGCAAATATAGATTTTCGTTCACCGACCTCTTCTGTTCACTTTTAAATCGTTCAAAAATAGTTTCCGTCCACTGTCAATTTCTGTTCACTTTCTAAAATCGTTCAAAATTAGTTTCCGTTCACCGCCATTTTTATGTTCACTTTTTAAAATCGTTCAAAATAGATTTCGTTCACAGACCTTTTCTGTTCAGTTTTAAAATCCTTCAAAAATAATTTCCATTCACGTACATACTTTTTTTGTTAATTCTTTAAAATCGTTCAAATGTAGATTTACTTCACCGACCTTTTCTGTTCACTTTTAAAATTGTTTAAAAGTAGTTTCCGTTCACTGCCATTTTCTGTTCACTTTAAAAAAAATCAAAAATAGTTTCCCCATTTTCTTTTTACTTTTTAAAATTGTCCAAAATAGATTTCGTTCACCGACCTTTTCTGTTCAGTTTTAAAATCGTTTAAAAATAATTTCCGTTTATAGACTTTTTCTGTTCATTCTATAAAATCGTTCAAATGTAGACTTCGTTCGCCGACCTTTTTTGTTCACTTTTAAAATCGTTTAAAAGTACTTTCTGTTCACTGCCATTTTCTCTTTTCTTTCTAAAATCGTTCAAAAATAATTTCCGTTTATAGACTTTTTCTGTTCATTCTATAAAATCGTTCAAATGTAGACTTCGTTCGCCGACCTTTTTTGTTCACTTTTAAAATCGTTCAAAAGTACTTTCTGTTCACTGCCATTTTCTCTTTTCTTTCTAAAATCGTTCAAAAATAATTTCCGCTCATCGCCATTTTCTGTTTAGTTTTTAAAACCGTTCAAATAAGATAAATGTTCTAATTGAAAAAAGTTCAATTATAATATATGTTCTTATTTTTTAAAAACCGTTTGAGTAACATAAATGTTCATATTGTAAAATCGTTCAAATAATATAAATGTTCATATTTAAAAATAGAATTGTATTATATAAATATTCGTCGTGAAAAATTAGTTCAAATAACATAAATGTTCATATTTAAAAAAAATCGTTCACCAAACTTTTTGTTCATTTTTAAAATCATTACGAAATAGTTTCCGTTCATCGCCATTTTCTGTTCACTTTTTAAAATTGTTCGGAAATATTTTATGTTCACCTTCATTTTTTGTTCACTTTTTAAAATATTTCGAATGAGGTAAATGACCTAATTGAAAAAAGTTCAATCAAAATTTATGTTCATATTTTTTAAAATCTTTTAAAATGAGGTAATTGTTCTTAGTTCAACTCATGGGCAACACCCTAGTGAAGGATAACGTCTTTTATTTGGGGTGTACGCAAACAGTAAATTTTGGTCTACTAATGCGTACGAACTCCCATTTATTTGTAGCCTATGTTCAATAAAAAAATAGTCCAAGTATTTCGAACATGCAAGAAATAGAAGGAAACAGCGAAACAGGAAACATCCACGTAACGAAATAGGAAAACTGATGCTACTCCAGCTGCCGAAACTGGGCCGGAAAACAAGGCCCAGTAGCACGACGGGGGGTGCGCGGAGCGTGGTGTCATCCGCGTAACGCGGAGAGTAGGAGCTCCCATCCATCCGCGGCCATCGTACTATGTGTCTAGGCTTCTTTCCCTAAAAAAAATGTGTCTAGGCTTCTCTTCTCATCTGTAACGATCTTTTTTTTTAGATAAACAGGGAGCCCTCCCCGTTTCCATTTCATAGAAAAGAAACCATACATCGTGCCTCGCTTACAGAAGAGCTAAAACTAGCTAAAAAGAACCAAGTTTCTAGAGCAACTACAGGAAACTAAAAAGCTTCTGTAACGATCTTAAGCAGAGATAGGATGTAAATGGTACTGATAATTTTTGCTTTAAATCCGAATTCGCTATTTCTTTTAGGAATCCGCCTGATGTGGTTATCGGACAAGAGGATATCCGGAAAATATGATAGCGGATATGATATTGATAATATCCGATGGATATGGATTATCCGACATATTGTTATTTTGATGTGATCCAAATTTATATAAAGATGAGGACATGACTAATCAGCAGGCGCCTGCTGGTTAGCGTATATGTACGTTGTGCGCGCGCGGAGCCGTGCGAGAGAAGTGGCCCTTTTGCATGCATGCACAAACAAACAAACAAACAAGCTGAAAATTTAAAAAGTTTTGTGGCCCAAACCGTTTATCCGATTTAGAATCCGTTTTCACCGCTGTGCTAGTCGCAACGAGATCTACGAAACTAGATCCCATGTTGATATATTCTGACAACTTTTTTTGTGACCAAAAGTTACCCACCCTATAATATATAAGTTACCCAGACTTGAATACGTAAGTTACCCACCATATTAACTATTAGTATTTGGGTTGAAATAAAACCATTTTTGTTGTTCTTTTATATTTTTACGAGTTTTAAAGTTACCACATCACTTTTAGATGGTAAATTTATCGTGCATAAGTATTATGATGATAACTGTCGATTTCATAGTGACAACTACAGCTAAAAAAGATAGGCATTGTGTTCGTAACTATTATTTAGAGGACATTGTAATTACATCGATTTCGTGGTGGATAACCATATCATGTACACATGGATAACTTCATAACTACCGAGTGGGTAACTCCATCAGTATTGGGTGGGTAACTATTACCGAGAGAGTATGATAACTACTTTGATTTCGTGCTGGATAATTACACCATGAAAATACATGGGTAACTTTATCAGTATTGGGTGGGTAAATCCATCAGTATTGGGTGGTAACTATTACCGAGAGAGTAGGATAACTATATCGATTTGTGGTGGATAACTACACATGAAAACACATGGGTAACTTTATCAGTATTGGATGGGTAACTCCATCAGTATTGGGTGGTAACTATTACCAAGAGAGCATGATAAACATGGGTAACTTTATCAGTACTGTGTGGTAACTTCATCAGTATTGGGGTGGTAACTATTACAGACAGAGTATGATAACTACATTGATTTTGTGGTGGATAACTACACCATGAAAACATATGGGTGACTTTATCAGTACTGGGTGGGTAACTTCATCGGTATTGAGTGGTAACTATTTGAAAGTGCATGTGCCCTCATGTGTGGTTTTGGTAATTAATGACAATCTCTATGGACTAATGTTTGCATTGAGATATCTTTATAGATCTTGTCCATCGGAAAAAATAGGAGTTCATATGTTAGACTCTAGAGGAGTATATGATGACCAAGGATCTATCCGAGGGATTATATGAAGAATGGTCATCTAGAGATAAGCTTATTGCAAGCATGGTTTGGAAAAGAAGATTGAGTGAATATTCATGTTTAGCTTCAAGACATCTTATACATCAGGAGAAGAAGATGAAGTGCAAGTGGATACATGAATACGGAGCTAAGCGAGGCTCTCCCATAATGGTGCATGGGGGAGTATTTGGAGAAGTCTTCATCAAGCATGTGCTAGAAAGCGCAATCAAGAAAGGTGGTCCACTTGAAGAAATAAAGATCGTCATCATCTAGCTCAAGTGGAATGTGCAAGGCAAAGGTATGATTTTGATAGGGTTTCTATTTTACCGGTCTCATGGTGTTAGTGGGAGACCGGGTTATAGGATAGACGGCGTACTATCAAGAGGGGCTCTCAAGTGAGTAACTTGATCGCATCTTTGTGGAGAGATCAAACCTTTGCATATTTGGCATATCATCTTTCTTGGTTCTTATTTGGCTTTTATCCATGTGAGGATTTAGAGCTTGTGTTTATCTCCATACCAAGCTCTAGTTCATCAAAAACAGATTTCATGAATATCTTGTTGCGTTTTTTATGTTGGAGGTTTTATCGGTGCGTCTTTTCTAAGAGAGGTCAAACTATCTCCTTATGGTCTCCTCCTCACATGATGGACTATGATGTTTCTATGCATGATCTTGTAAAGCTCTTCATTGCGATTCCGACAAACCCAAGATCATCGAAATCAGAGTCCGGATGGAAAACTTGTTGTGTTTTCGTGTTGGAAATATTAGCGGTTTATCCGTGAGGAAAGTTCCACACCTTCCCATGTGTGTCAACTTAAATCTATTTATGGTTCTTAATATTTCCCATGTTTTGTAGGAAAGCTCTTGTCGTTACCTTTCCAATAAAATTGATTTCACCTGATTTGGAGTTCGAACGAGAAAGTTATTGCATTTCAGGTTTTGCTGATTTGCTGTTGTTTTGCCTAGGCCGGAGTCTCCGGCCTCAGGGGTGCTCAGGGCCCGGAGTCTCTGGCCCATCAGGTTTTGCTGTGAAGAGCGCAACTCGACGGCACTCTCTGCCTTGAGGCCGGAGTGGGTCCGGAGTGACCCCGGAGTCTCCGGTTGGGGCCGGAGTCTTCGCCCCCTTTGGGTCCGGAGTCTCCGCCCAGACCGGAGTCTCCGGTGTAAGTTTCCTGCAACGGCTCTTTTTCTGGGGACCTATAAAAAGGCCCCTCTTCTTCCCCAAAGAGCCAGCTCTTCCAAGCACGAAATTTCCCCCACTCTCACCTCCATTGTTGACCTTGGAAAGCTTGCCTCTCTCTCAATTCCTCCCATGATTCTTGCATATCTTTGAGGGATTTGAGAGAGGAGATATAGATCTATATTTCCACCAATCCATCTCTCCTCTAAGTGAGGGGACATATTGGATCTAGATCTTGGAGTTCTTGTGTGGTTCTCTTCTTTGTTCTTCCTCTCTTCTCCCCCCACAAGCATTAGTTGCTTTTGGTGGGATTTGAGAGTGAAGGACTTGAGCACTTCTTGTGTTCTTGCCATTGCTTTTGTGCATCGGTTTGTGCTCTCCACGAGGATTCGTGGAAGTGAAAGTTTGTGAGCTTGTTACTCTTGGGTCTTTGGACCCTAGACGCCTTTTGTGGCGGTTGAGGCCTTTTGTGGTCACTTGGAAGCTCCCAATCCTTTTGTGGGTTGTGCCTCAAGATTGTTGTATGGGACTCGATTTCCGCACAAAAGGGAAATCAATAGTGGAAGGTGAACCGAGCTTTTGGGCAAGGTTCATCGGAGAATAGGGTGAGGCCATTTGTAGCGTTTGAGTTTGAAACTCACACCCCTCCAACGAGACGTACTCTTCTAAAAAGGAGGAACCCGGGAATACATCCTCGTCTACCCGTGCCTCGGTTATTTATATACCCGAGCTATTTACTTATGCACTTTACATTGTGATAGCCTTCGTGCTTGAAGTATTATATCTTGCTATCACTTTGTTACTTGTCTTGCTTAGCATAAGTTGTTGGTGCACATAGGTGAGACTAGTATATTTAGGTTGTTGGCTTGTTAATTTAAACACCTAGTTTTATTCCGCATTTATCAAGCCTAAACCGGAAAAGTTTTAAATCGCCTATTCACCCCTCCCCCTCTAGGCGACATCCTTGTCCTTTCACTATTACCGAGAGAGTATGGTAAACATGGGTAACTATATAGATTTCGTTGTGTATAATTATATCATGAACACATGGGTAACTCTATCAGTACATGGTGGGTAACTCCATCGGTACATGGTGGATAACTCTATCAGTACAAGGTGGGTAACTATATCATAAACACATGGGTAACTTTATCAGTACTAGGTGGGTAACTCCATCCGTAATAGGTGGGTAACTTTTTCAGTAATAGGTTGGTAATTTTATCAATACTTGGTGGGTAACTATTACCAATAGAGTAGGGTAATTATATCGATTTCGTGATGGATAACTATATCATGAACACATGGGTAATTTTATCAGTACATGGTGGGTAACTATTACTGATAGAGCATGGTAGCCATATGGATTTTGTGGTGGATAGAAATATAGATCTACTGAATCAATAGAAGATACCACTGGACGCAAATGTCATACTAAACTTCTGCACAACATGTACAAATGTTTTCAGTTATTTTTTAGCATGGAAACAACTGTTAAAATTTAGACACATTAAAACTTGTTCGGATAGAATTAAACGGTTCAAAAAGTGTATCAACTGTCCCTGCTTGCAACAAGTACAGAAAAATAAAGACAGATTTAAGGGATTGGAATTCAGTACGCAAATATGTTTGGAAGCTTGCAACAAGGGTACATTCTCAGATTTACACTAGTTCCATGAAAGAGATCATGGAGGCATGAGTACTTCTAGTTCATGCTACTACTTCGGAACAGACAAACCAAACTGGCAGGGTATCATATTTGTAAGTAAATTTCTTGCAAATCAGCCATTGCTTTCACTGATAAAAAACTGACTAGAAGAAAAATAATTGTCATATAAAGTGACCAACAACATTACAGCCTGAAATTTTGAAAGAAACTGTATGGACAGAGTAACATTGTTTAGTGGCTCTGAACTTTGATTAATAAACAGTGAACTATAATTTTCACTGACTAGAAACAAGTTCTTGAAGATGTTTTGCAAAAAATATTAAAACTAGAAGAGGTCAGCAATGTATAATTAAGAAAAAAATCTACAACCTAGCAAACTATTACTCACACTAGTTTAGGTAGAAAGTGTACTACACACACTAGTGGCATTTTATCACCATATAAAATAGATAGAGCAACGCACTTGGATCTGCAGTTCTGCACTACATGGATAGCTCAATAGAAGCAACAATCATTGCCACTACAGATCGAGCAGGAAGGACAAGCTATCCAGCCATCTCTGCTACCAGCAGCAACAACATATGCAGCGGACGAGCTCGACTTGGTGACACGCACGGGCTGGAGCTGCGGGACATGGATCCAAGCCAGATATTTCCATCGATCAGAGGCAAACCAGACTAGGAGGAGCAGGAAACGGAGAGAAATATGCCTTCCATGGCAATGGCGTCCTCCCATCCACCCCATCTCCCAACAAGCTTAGCTTGACGCGCACCAGGGCAAGAAAGGCTATGAGGAGCAGGAAACAGGGGAAGCTGCCTGCCCATGCCCATGGCCTTGGCGTCCCCCCACCTCCTGCTGCTTCTCCCCCTCCTCCGAAGATCGCCGCCGGATGCGTTGAAGACCTCCGAGGAGCCACCGGCCGCGTCACCGAGGAAATAGACCTCTCCCCCATCAAATCCAGATGCACACGCTGTCCAAACGGCCACGAACGCCCATTTTTCTCGCCGGCGAGGAGCGTCTGAAGCACGGCGGGGTGGGGGGAGGCCAGCGCGCAGGATTGAGGCGGACACGTACGTCGCGTGCGTGCCTGTGAAGGAGTCAGCGGAGATGCTATGTCGACTGGGGAAGAGATGTAGCAGAGGAGGTTGTCAGCCAAAAACGTGACATTGACCCGGTCAGGACGAAATCCGGCCGTATATTCTTCAATCAACGGGGCGCGGTGGTGCGTACAAATATGCCAATTCGAAGGCGCCTGCCAGATAGATTTTCTGTAAAGATAAAGGCTAACTTCTGCCGTAGCGAAAGGGAGGCCCGTCACCGGAAGGCTTGGGCCGAGCGAAAGCAGAGTACATGGTTATTGCTGAAATATGTAAAAAATCGGTTTGGCTTAAAGGTTTGTTTGCTGAGCTTTGTGGAGATGATACTTGTATTAACCTGTTTTGTGATATTCACCTTACTAAGGACCAGATGTTCAATGAGAGAACAAAGCACATTGACGTCAAATACCATTTATGTGTGTGATGTTGTTGGACAAGGTAAGCTGAAGGTATGCAAGATAAGCACTCATGATGGGTATTTGGCGCCGAAAGTGTTTTCTTTGTTCTGTTAGGGATGAAGGTTCTTGTTCATGCTATAAGAAGAAATTTGTGTCAAGGTCGAGTGTTTATTTTATGTGAGCCAAATTCATATAAAGCTAAAAGGCTAACTTCTGCCATAGCGAAGGGAGACCCGTTCGGTTGCCCACTTGCGGGGGTGCGGGGGCGGCAGGCCCCGCGGTACGGTACGCCTCGTTACCGAGTCGGACTGCTGCCGACTTAGAATTTTACCACCATATAAGCTGGCCCGCCATCCCCGCGGTACGGTACGCATCGTTGCCAAGTCGGATTGCAACCGACTTAGAATTTTACCACCATATATACCTCTTGTAAGCCGCCGGTTGGGATAAGTCGCATATTGTAAATCCCGGCTTTTATAAACTCACCCGATCATTGTGAAAATTTGCTGACTGGCGCCCGTGGTTTTTTCTCTCCCATTGTTGGGAGGGTTTTCCACATTAAATCTCGTGTCCCCGTTGGTTTGATCTTGCTTTTCTTCATCGTTTATTTGCCTATCGTTTATAACACATATTTTGCGAATTGTCCGACATTCTCAAATAGGATTATTCGATAAAATTAGTCCAACTGTAAATATCTAGACAACCCAATTAGTCCATTGTGTCATGCTTATGTATTGGGTTGCCTCCAGATCATCGTGATTACTGTGTCGGCACAGAAGCTGCAATATTGAATGAACAAGGGTGCCGCTTTGGATATATTCTAGTGCGAGACACTTTCTGTTCATGTTGTTTGCATAAAAGAAACAAACTTATGTTGTATTTATTCGATTATCCGCTTCTGATCTGGCTCTGTTATGAATCCGCACCGTACCCCCAATCCGATATAATCTACATTCGAGCATTATCCGTTTCAATCTAGATCCGGTAAAATAATATGGTAAAAGATGTGAAAATAGTAATATCTCTTCTGATCCGATCCGATCAGTTTACATCCTTAATCTGCCATCATTTGGAACCCGGGCCTAGAACAGCCGGTTAAAATTGCAGGTTTCAGAAGCAGTAGCAGCTGTGGACCTGTGGTTAACATGTGTCCGGTTTCCTGTCGGCTGTGGTTTGCGTGCACATGCCAATTGCCGCCGCCGTGGCTCCGTGCAGCCGCACAGGTTATATATACACAGTGCGCGCCACTCAATTCGCTCCCGTAGACATACCCGGGCCGGACAGAACTACTGAAGCACAACACGAGCACGGGATCGAAATCATTGTTCTCACTCCTGCCACTGACACCTCCCGCTATCAGATAGATAATGGCAGGTCCGTCGAGCGGCAGCCGCCTCGCTCTCTTCTGCTTCTTGGCCTCCTGCATTGCGCTCGCGGCGCGCACCTCCGACGCCAACCGGCGGGAGCTCATCGAAATCGGCATCGGCAACGGCGGGGGCATCGGCATCGGCATCGGCATCGGTGGTGGAGGCGGAGGCGGGGGCGGCTCACCGACGAAGCAGCAGCCGCCTCCATCGTCGCCGACTAAGCACCAGCCGCCGTCGTCCGAGCCACAGGCGTGCGACTTCGAGAACGAGCGGCTGTACAGGGCGTACCTTGTCATCCAGAGGTTCAAGAATACGATCACCAGCGACCCCCAGTGCATCACCGAGACCTGGACCGGCACCGACATCTGCGGCCAGCCCGCCCACTACAAGGGCTTCTTCTGCGAAGCGCCGCCCAACATCAAGGAGAGGGCACTCGCCTCCGTCGACTTCAACGGCTACCTGCTGCAGGCCCCCACGTTGGTGAACTTCGTGGACGCGCTCCCCGACCTCGCGCTCTTCCACGCCAACTCCAACAACTTCGGCGGGAAGGTGCCCAACCTCAGGGCGCTGCAGTACTTCTACGAGCTCGACCTGAGCAACAACAAGCTCGCCACCTGCCCCTTCCCGACGGACGTGCTGGGGCTCACCAACGCCACCTTCATCGACATCAGGTTCAACACCTTCCAGGGCGCCCTGCCGGCGCTGCTCTTCTGCTCGTTCCCGCGGGTGGAGGCCATCTTCGTCAACAACAACCAGTTCACCGGCAACCTCCCGGGCAACCTCGGCGACTCGCCCGTCAACTACCTCTCCCTGGCCAACAACCAGTTCACGGGGCCGATCCCGACCTCCATCGGCCGCGCCGCCAACACGCTCCTGGAGGTGCTCTTCCTCAACAACAAGCTCAGCGGCTGCCTCCCCTACGAGCTCGGCCTGCTCGCCAAGGCCACCGTGATCGACGCCGGCACGAACCAGCTCACGGGCACAATCCCGGCGTCGTACGCGTGCCTGCGGAAGGTGGAGGAGCTTAACCTGGCCAACAACCTCCTCTACGGCGTGGTGCCCGACGCGCTCTGCCGCCTCGCCTACGACGGCCACCTCGCCAACCTCACGCTCTCCGGCAACTACTTCACGGGGCTCGGGGCGTGCTGCTGGGACCTGCTCAAGGAGGGGAAGCTCAACGTCGGCCGCAACTGCATCCCTTACGCGCCCAACCAGCGGTCGCACGACGAGTGCGCCGGGTTCTTCCACAGGACCAAGATGACGTGCCCCGTCAGCACCTACGTGCCGTGCTACCACAAGGGCTACGGCGTCGACGCCGCCGCGGAGGAGGCGAAGGCGGAGGCGGAGGAGAACAAGTACCGGACGTACTCGGCCCTGAAACCATGAGTCCGAGGCTGTCAGTCTCTCGGCCGGCGGTAGGCGAGGGCAGAGACGTACCACGTGGCGAAAGAAATTAAGAAGAAGTGCACTGTGACTGTGTGCGACTCGTGAACGGATCGCGACGCGACGCAGCTTCTTGGCTAGTTGCGGTGGTTGGTTTGTGACTTTGTGTTGATATTTATTTGCGTTTTGTATTTACTTTCGGAGCTATGTTCCCAGCTTTCTCATACTACACATGGCGAAGAATCTTCATTTGCTGATGATTGGCGGGGTGTACGCTCAAGCTGGTGCGCGACTTCTTTTAATTTCCTTTGGTTGCAGCGTGTACCAGTTGGAACTTTCATCTATGGGTGCTTTGTTCCTGCTTGCAATCACTGTTGTGCCTGGTGCTCGCAGCTTCACTTCTAAATTCCCTTTTCTCATCCACTCTTACGGTTAACTAAGGTGCTTCCATGCATGCATAGTATTGTGTCTTTTTATGTTGAATACTAAACTCGCACGAGTTGTCGTTGTCGCCCATGGTAGCGTAGATGATTAGTCGTGCCCTGGCCGAACTGAAATGGAAATAGTCGATGAGCCAGAGTGGATGTAGTCGAACAAAAGCGAGCAGTCGAACCGAGATGCTCCCCAAAAAACGTTATCGGTCCTAACCAGGTGCATGTTCTTAAAGAGAGGGAATCCGGTGGGCTGCTCTCCTAGACGGCCATTCATATTAAAGGAATTTGGCGATGGAGGGACTTTGAAAGAGAGAGAGTGAAATTTGGTGTTCTATTCTCTCATCTCCCAACATTTAGTCACAACAAATTATTTTTCGTTTTCTAAGCGTCAGAAATAGGTTTTTTTGTGTAGCAAAGTGCAAATAATATGGTGCAAAACTGCAACACAGAAGCCAATTCTGAATAATAATTTTCTTACTTTGTAGCTACTTTCGCCCATTTAAATGATTTTTTACAAATTCCTCAAAATCAATTCAAATTTGAACTTAAAGTGTCTGATAGTTTGCTCCTAAAAAGTTTCAAAACTCATTTTGAGCTACCCAAGTATGATTCTATGCAATAGCCACACAGAGTGTTGAAATATGAAGACTTGATATGAATAGTTTAGCCAGTGATTTTGAACCCATACTATAAAAAAATTAATTAAAATTAATCAAATGTAAAAAAATCAATCCTTTGGTATTAATTCCTTTTATGTGTGTCTAGGAAAAATCATAAAGATGGATTTTGACATGTTTTGAAAGAAAAGAAAAAAGTACACAAAATGATCTATCATGTACGGACTATCATGGCTTTCAACCCAAATGACAAAGGTTAGCCAAATCCATCTCATAGCTCATGATAATGTGGCTATATTTGGCACACATGTGTATCTTGCCTTGCAAAACAATAGTGACAAAAGGAGTTTCAAAATTCTACAAAGTTGGGTTTTCAATATCGATGCGACGGAAATGGGTTTTCCATGAAACAAATGCAAAAAATATAGTGCACAATGGATTCTCTCCAATTCAACAAAGTGGGCCGTGTTGGATAGACAATTTCCAACTATTAAGTTTCTCGCTTTGTAGCTACTTTTTCCACATAAATGGGTTTTGCCAATTTTACGAAAATAATTCAAATTTGAACTATGAATGTGTGATAGTTTGTTCCTAATTAAAAATTGCAAAAAGTCATTTTAAGGTACCCAAACAAGGTTCTGTGCAATGGACACTATGGGTGTTGAAATATTCAGACCCTTGCTACGAATAGTTTTGTAGGTGATTTTGACTATTTTATAAGAATCAAAGAAAATGTAAAAAAAACTATCATTTGGCATGGATTCCTCTTATATGTACTAGTTGCTAGGGAAATGGTGGTAAACTTTAAGTTTGACAACTTTTCAAAAAAATCACAAATTTTCCTATCCTGTTTGAAAATTCATGTCTTCCCAGCAAAATGACAAAGTTGCCATATCTAGCATTTTCATGAAATGTGCCAATTTTTCCACTCAGGTGTATCTTACCATCCAAAACAATAGTGCCAAAGGGATTTTCCAACTTTTTGTTACCATTTTTCATTTTGTAAATACAAAAAGGGAGTATTTTGTGAAGCAAGTACAAATAGTATGGACACCTCTCCAATCATCTAATGTAGACATATTTACTATGGTTCAAATGGAACCTCTCCATTTTTCACTAGCTTCCAAAAAATGTGAAACTTAGATTTCAGAACACTTCAAACAAAAATCTTTCAAGGTGGCGTTTATAAATTTCATGGTGGTTGGGACTTCTCATCAGTGATATATCTATGTATGTATGATCAATATACAACTAGGGGTGCAGCCAAAGCATCTTGCAATTATTTAAAGCACCCAAACCAAACATGAAGAATAGGAAAAGTCTGAAATGGTACGCTTCATAAAATGACTATTTTGTGTAGGTGAGTATTGATTATTTTTGTAGCAGTTTATTTTATTTTAGTGCATGAAATTAACAACTCGTAGAAGATCCAGTAATAGGATCGTTTCACCTTTTGGTTGAAATTTAAGTGTGAAACAACCCTAACCCTTACTCCATGGGCGGAAGATCTAGTGAAAGGATGTTCTTGCATGGGGAAAGATCAACTGTCTGAATTGTCTATGGCTAGTTTCATTAAAACACATCTAACTAAGGCAAATAATTTTATCGGAATATTTTATCCATGATAATTTGGCTACAATACCTCCATGATTTAAAAAAATAAATATTCAAATGACATATTATGATTTAAAACCATTTGTAATATTTAACGTTAAAAATGTCACAAAATGCCTTAATGCACCCGACTAGCACCCTCGAGGGTGAGCTATTCCTCGCAAGACCAACGCCCTCGACGAGGTGCTTCCAGCGTCTGCGCACGACCGAAACCCCTCGACGATGACTTCTTCCTTCCGCAACCGGCTCCCTCAACGACGAGCTACTCCTCCACTCCACCGACACCCACGGCAACGACGTGCTAACTTTTTTTTTGTCATGTTCTTCAAGTTTTCCAAGTGTGTTCAAAAAACACTCGGCAACTCGTCGAACACCGTCCTTCATCCGTCCGTCAAACTTTTTTACCGAGTGGTAGTCTTTGCCGAGTACCAAGAAAAGCACTCTACATATACCGTGTTTCTGAGTGCCACGTGGCGGGTACTCGGCAAACACGTAGTTGCGAGTGTTGCACCCGGCAAACCGTATGCCAAGTGTTTTCGGCTATTCACCGAGTGCCGCGGTCTGGGCAAACCCAGTAGTGTTTGAACTGTTATCCATTTGGGGTTTTATTAATTCAAAGACGTGCTCTTCAAGGCTTGTGACCAGTGGCGGATCCACATTGTAGCTAGGGGGGTGCACAGGACACCGGGTGGAATTTTTTTCCTAACAAATGTTTACCATGTATGCACGGGGAAGAGATGATTTTTTTTTCTCCGTTTTCGCACCCGTAGGCACCCTAGTGTTCAATGCTCAGTCATCGAGGTATTTATAACAACTGCTTGTAACTGTAATGTTCAACTATGTGACTCTTGGTCGTGACCAGGGGATTTGGTGCCACAAAACAACCGGCGGGCGAGAACATCACACGACGTAACCGTAGGTAGGTCCATACTTCCACCCGTGAAGTCGGTTAGCATATCAACGTCGCAACTTGCATGGATGATGATGTGCATCAGTGCATGCTCAGTCATTGAGGTATTTATATAGACTGTGTAGTTTACATGCGGAGGGTATAGTGGTAAGGTGGTTGCGACGCCTCTATCGCGGCCTGGCTGTTCACTTTGGTGCTAGCTTCTCCTGGTGCGACATGCATGCATGCTATTATTGCAAACGCATCCGTCAATCCACGTACGGAATGGATACAGTAGCCAGAACCGACGCTTAGGGGGAAAAAGGGCACGCTTTACGTCGGAGTCGGATACAGTAGCGCCATATATAGAGGTTGACGCTGTCGCGCTCGCGGTCACGGACACGCGGGCAAGCTCAATAATGCGGCGCTCTCGTCTTGTCTTGGCCTTGCCGAACGCGGCGCGAGCGCCCGGCGGCATGTGCACAAGTGCTCGATCGGAGACTCTTCTTCCCGAGTGATGAGTTCCTTTTACATACTTAACAAGTACGGTGACCAACAAACCACTCCCTCCGTTCGCAATATACAAGACGTTTGATAGTTCAGTTTGAACTGCCAAAACATTTTATGTTAAGAAACAGGTTCCTAAAGACTAGCCTACTCGGCAAGCTCGCACGCCGTTCCTCCTTCATATCAGCACAAAAGGTTATTCGTGGCGACCTCGGAATCACCAGAGAAACAGCGGCTCGTCTCAGACCAGTGTTACCAGCTTTATTGCCCGTGTCGGCACCTTGGCACCTTGCTCATGTACAAGGTCCTTCTCCGTTGCAACAGGTCCACCTTGTTGCTTCTTCCATGCCACCTCTTCTGAACCGAGAGAACTGAAATCATCAAGCTTGGCATCCCCTTCAGCGAAAACCTTGGGGACTGACAGAGGTAGGGTACCAGGCTTTTCTTCGCCTGAAGCATCTACAATTCTGCATTTGTCGGGGTTTGTAGAGCTTGCAGTTGTTTGCTTAGGTTCGTCATCGTCTCCTGGCACTCAGCAAGTTTCTTGGCTGCTGTAGATATTGCAAATTATACAACAAAAATAGCCAATATGGATTTCCGTCATTAACAGATAGGTGGACATGGTGAACACAGAATGTACTACACATTTATCTTGTGCAGAACGTTAGTTCATAACCACTGCAAGATAAAAAGAAGTAAATCTTTTAGGGTAACACTGTTGAATGAATGTGTACCGGCAATAATTACACGTCATGGAAATGCTTTCTCGACCTTCATTGCGTGACATATAATGAAATGTGATTGAAAAACACATCTACCCTTCTTCTGTCAATCATGTGACAATGATTAAGTGATTACGAAGAGCGCTCGAGTGTACAAGGTGTAGTATAGTGTATTATATATTGTGAAGATAGACTTGTGAATCATTCATATTTATATAAGGTGTAGCAAATTTGCTCCTCTAAATTTAGCGCGGCGGAACCGATCCCCAAAAAGTTTAGAGGAGTAAAATTTTGTTTTTTGCAAATCAAAACTTTTGAACAAAACTATACTATTACAAACCCAAATAAATGTAATAAATCAAATTATTCATTATTACAAGCCCAAATAAATGTAATAAATCAAATAGTTCAATATTACAAACCGAATTGAATGTAATAAATTGAATCGTTTGCAAGCAAATTAATGAAAACAAACACAACTAATTGCCGTGGAGACGCCAGAGATGCTCAACAAGATCAGCCTGTAGCTGAGTATGTGCCTCCTTATTCTCGATGCTTCGGTGCATTGCGAGGAACTGGTCGATCCTGGATAGATCATGATCAGGCACAACAGGGTCTCTATTTGAGATGTACCTGAAGTCATCAGCCATGTCTCTCTCATCTTCGATGATCATGTTATGCAAAATGATGCAACATGTCATGATATTCCAGAGGACCTCTGGCTTCCAATACTCGACAGGTCCACGAATAATTCCAAAGCGCTTCTGAAGCACACCGAAAGCTCTCTCCACATCTTTCCTTGTTGCCTCTTGCTCTGTGGCAAAGTGTGATTTCTTCGGGTTATTGCAAAGATAGACAAGGTGTATTATAGTGTATTATATATTGTGAAGATAGACTTGTGAATCATTCATATTTAGAATGCATTGAATTAAACACTGAGTAAGACAAAGTTTTTGTTTTGTTTTTTGAAACAGAGCAAGACAAAGTTTCTGAGAAAGACATTAGATATTATTGTGGTTGGCTCTTTTCCCTCTGCTTCATGTAAGTTTTTCGTGCTTCCATCAGCAACAGCACTACATCATATTATTCACATAACAGCATTCAGGTAAGTTTTTTTTAATAAGAGGTATTACATATTTAGGTTGCATCTTGTAAATAATAGCATAAAGTTGTGAATAATGACACGATTAATGATTGTCAGTAAGACTTAATTACCTTTCTGCTTCAAAGTACACTGAATACTTTTGCTGACAATTGTCACAATGCTCTTGCCTTGCCAGCTTATCAATTTTACAAGTGACAAACTGAATCTGAGAACGAGTTTCCAGGACGTCACCAGGGTTCTGGCTCTCAGTAGTTCCGATTGGTTCTTTCTGTACCTCCGTTGCGCTCCTGAAATCGTTTCTGATTTGCACTATGCATTGCTCGTATTTCATGCATTTTTACTGTCCTCAGTGAATCATTTTCGCTGAACTAATTTGTAATGTAATCCACATTGTCTAGTCCACCCATACAGAAAAACCATTGGTTCAGTACCCACTCTAGGTCAAGCAAACTTCATCAATGAACTTCTGAAGATTAGCCTTTCCCTCTAGTACATCACTACATAGTACATACATGAAATAAATCAAGGCCATATGCATCTCTTTGATGCAGAGGACAGGGTAAATCCCCTTTAAAAATTAAATACATGAACCCAGTTGAGAAGTGAGTTCAGTTTTCTCACGCAATAACAATTGACAACTCGTATGATTGTTGTTTCCGGTACTTCTTTCAATCGTGCAACTGATATTTTCAGTAGAGTTCACTCCATGTTGTGTATTCCTTTCAATCATGCCCTAATGCCAGCAGAAGTCATTTTCTCTGGGAGAAATCCCACTCCTCATTGCACTTGTTACCTCATCAAGATTGACATCCACACTTATTTTATTGGCTCGATGCTTATGTATGATCAGTTTCAAAACATCCTGAATCAACTCAGGATACTTGTCAAAAAAACCATCTTAAGAGATTTGATCTCTTCCAACTATTTCGGATGGCGCATTTTGGAATGTGCATCGGATGCATCTATGCCACATTGATGTGGTTCACTTGAAGGCCTCAACAACATCTCGAGTTTCTCATTTTCTGCAAGATCAACAAGCAGCTGCATGTCAGTTCCTGCGATTCTTCTGCTCTGGCTCAGTTTCTTCCAGTTCTCAGTTGCTCTGGCTTGGAAACTGAAGGACTAGCGAACTTATTAGAGTAGATGTTCTTTTCCAACTTCCAAGTCATGATCTCCCCGCAGCTCCTTGAGTTGCCTTTGCAATACTGACAACTTGCATGCCTCGTCTGCGTAGTGGAACTGCGCAGACTGGATCTCGCTCTCTTTTGTTGCCAATAACTGCCTGAGATACCTGTTTTCATCATCCAGCTATTGCAACTTGACAAGGTAACCTTCAGAAAAATAATGCCTCCTAGCTAGTTGCTGCTCTCAGTGATGGCTGCACTATTGTACTTGTGCGTGTCCCATTTTCAACAGAACTGGTACCCCGTCGCTCGACCACGTCCTTCATCTTCACCATCGCTGCAGGGCCCGGCAGCCTCTTCCGAACCATGGTCCTCAGCCTCTGGCATTAGGCTTTCAATGAAGTAATCTTCTGAAGGCTTTCTTAGCAGCATCAACTGATTGGAGTTGATGCTCCCTCTCTTTGTTCCGAATTGCGAGTTCCTTCTGCACCTCACACTGAAGGGGAGCACACTGTTTCTGAATAAATTCAAGCTGCTGATGTATGGGATCGGCACGCTGCTCGTCATGCCTCTGAAGATGCCGCACGGGGTGGGGACGTGGGGTGGATGTTCGGAGCTGCACGTTATCTTTGCAACATGACCAGCGTCTCCTCGTCGCTGCAAATCGTGAGTTCTCTGAAACTCCTGAGAATTTATTTTAGGCTATCTGTCAATCATCCCATTTCAGTCCATTGCTACTGGAACCTGATGCGAGTCCTGTAGTTATTTGCTTATGGATGTAACTTCTAGCTGCTGGGACTAGTTAGAACCTTTTAACTCGCATAACTGCTGATGTGACGCAGGTCGTGTTGTTTGGACTTGAGATTTTATCATGGCAAATGTTATTAAGTGTGATTCGGATTTCTTCTTTCCAAAATTAAAGCATGTTCAACAATCACAGTTCGCCTGCTGGCTGCCACTTTGTTTCCAATTCCTTGAGATAATAGGGGTACTCCTCATTTATTTTGATTGTGCCAGCAGCTTTGATGTTGTGATAATTTAATTTCTGTACATATAAGTTGTATTTGTACCTTACCTCCGTGACAACGATTTCTTCAAACAAGTCATCTCTGATGTGTGTGTTGCCTTGGTTTTTTTTTTTGGCAGGAGCAACATGTTGAGGCCAAGATGCCTGAAGAACCCAAGATCGCATCCGGCTAAGCGCCAATTTTACATGCTTTATCGTGCTTAAATGGCAGGTGTTGTAAATATGTTCCAGATTTTCTCATGCTCCAGGTGTTCCAGATACACATGTTCATTGTTGCATTTTCTGAAAAAATAGCCTACACATGTCCTTGTTTGCAGATCTTTAGAGCCTATTTGGATGACTTTACTTTTTAATATATTAAACCATATTATGAATTGTCAAAGTACCCTAGTAGTATTTTTATAGCCAATTGTGTGTAACATTAAAATACAAATTTTAGAACATTTTGACAAAGTAACCTAGTAGTTTTTTGGGGCTTTTTAGGGCATTTTTAAAAACTGATCCAAAAATCTTATTAGGGCACTTTGCCCCAGTAACCTTTTAGGGCACTTTGCCAAAGTGCTCCGAATGTTTTTAGGGGTATTTCTTAAAACGCCTCTAAAGTATAAGTTTTAAGGGCATGCTAAAGAACTGCCCTAATAGCCTTTCCAGTCACCAGTATATTGGGTATTTGAAATAATGCCTAACAAGTTATTGGGGCGATTTCCTGACAACCCAGACGTAGTGTCTATAGGGTTTTTAACTAAATATGATTACTTGTGGGCTACACAATAATCACATTTGCCTATTTGTGTAACTCACAAATAAAATATTTATAAAATGAAAATCGTAGAAATGTATAGCACATCTACATATACACGTGTAGTTCGTTTCAAAATATTTTTGATTTTCTAAAGCCCAATAGCACCATGTGCTGCCGTTCTATAGCAAGAGAAGGAAAAAAACGAAGACCGCAAAGGAAAATTTGGAGCGAAGTGGGCTTTTAATTTTTTGATTCTCCCGCAGCCTACTACTTGGGCCTTTCAATTGAGTGTTAATTATATAGACAATTAAATGCAATCCTACCTAATCTTGGCCATAAATGGGAGATCACAAATATTCGATTCTCCTTAATTTAGGGGATTAGGAGTATTAGTCTAACACTGGGAGAAGCCTTTTACTATCACCGGGTGAGCACCTCGTCCCTCTCGCTTTTGGTGGATGCATCTATGGTACACCTTTGAGTTTCCGTGAAAATATTATGTACTTAGGAAAAACTACTTTATTTTCCGAGATCATACTACTGTTGGATAATATGCTAATGACAGCCATGTAGTGCACGCGTTAATTAGGACCACCAGGTTCAAACAAGTGCTGTGATCTAACTTCGAAGTTAGGGAAAAGTATTTGCGCTGAAATACTGCAAGAGATGCATACGCAAGAGATGAATAATTACCTCTCTGCTTTTTCTTAGAGCCTGAGGTAGGCAATCTTGTCTGGGTTGGTTTCTTGATGTTTCTCTTTGGCTCTAAGATTTATCGACGAGGTGTTGCAGGAGGAGACCTTGGAATTTCCCAAGTGTGGGATTTTTTGCAATTGCGGCTATTGCAAGTGAGCCATCTGTACCTGATGTTGTCACGAGTGGTTATTGATTTTTGTTGTTGTTGATAGATCTTGTTATCGGGGTTTGTTTGGCAGGAAGAAGAAAGGGGAGGCGCCGACGGGGCCAATAGTCCGTCCTGGCAAGAAGCGGAAAGGAAGTGTCGATGACACTCCTGCTAATAAGAATCCCATATTGAGAGCTAGGAACTTGTGACTTGTGCTGCAGGTGTAGAACTGCATCCTGAAGATGTTGGCCCAGCCATTCAATATTGGAGTTCTGCCGCTTATTTGGCAAGGTAGTTATGGAAAAGAAACAGTAACGTTATTTTATCCCTCTAGTTAACTTTCTGCAACAACATCCTGCCAACATCTTCAGAACATCTCATTTGCATTTAAATGTCTACAATTTGGCAATGAGATCTCATCGTACGAAGTAATCGAGAATACTAAGATATCTTAAAGGCTTCCGAATAATTTGTGATAAGGATGCATGTCTATGCAAGTATCTATGTATTTAATGATCTATATACTTGATTGTTGTTTTGAATTCAGTTTCTATCTATATCAAGCATCGTGGAAAAATCCCGAGAGTGATAATGAAGACATATTAAATAGGTGTGACAGTGCAGCAACTAGGAATCATTTTGTATTACATTGATGCATTGTCTCCTCACTTCTAAATCTGATTTGCAGTGCCTAGTTATGGTTAGTTTGGTGTTCTGAGATTGTTGCAAGCTCATAAATTATGTTGTTGGCGAGGCCGAGAATGTTAGTACTATTCTTATTACTCTTGTTAGCTATAAATCATCAACTTGAGGGGCATACTTATGATTTATAGTATACCGAGAGTTTATTTGAATTGTAATGATAATCTCACGTCAAACTTCATTCTGATGCCATAGTTAAAATGTTTATCTTTTCTTCACTACCTCCTTGCTTATAGAGATAAAAAATTGGTATAAATGGTATAGCCAAATCTTTGAAATAAGGAAGGGTCAACAAGTAAAAATTGTCAAAGACTTAACTAGAGGTCGTCAATTCCGGGAGGTGCCTTCAGTTGTTGCTGACCTTCACATAAATATGTTATCTAACATAGAAAAAGGCAAAGTCAGGTTAGTATACTCCAAAGTGATATTTCCCTATAGTTTTTCGTATGTAGTTAACAAATGACTAAATGTGGTTGATTGTGATTAAGACTTTCAAGTGTCCAAGACACAGAAATGAATGGATAAGTAAAGTTGGTGAATATATCACCGACTCCACATTAGACGCAAAAGATTTTACCCTTGACACCTTAAACCTGAGGGTATCATGATATACTAATATGACCCCTTCTTGTAAGTTGGATGTGCTGACTTGTCTGTATGATGAGGCATTATCCTCTTAGTAAGTATAGGGCTACATGCTACTGTATTTTCTAGAATAGTTCACTTGACTCTCTAGCCACAAATGCTCTGTGGCCATAAATTATCTCTGCTCCCATCTAAACAAAGGCACGGGATAATTAATATACAATTAGTTAAGTGAACTTATTCCAAAAAATAACTTAGCATGTACTTACTTAGAGGATAATGCCTCATCATACAGACAAGTCAGCACATCTAGCTTACAAGAAGGGTCATATCCCCAGGTTTAAGTAGTCAATGGGTCAAATCTTTTGTGTCTAATGTCGAGTCGGCGATATATTCACCGACTTTTCTTATCCATTCATCTTTGTGTCTTGTATATTTGGAATCCCTAACCACAATCAACCACATTTAGTCATTTATTAACTACATACGGAAAACTATAGGGCAATATCATTTTTTGAGTATACTAATCCAGCTTTGCCTTTTTATATGATAGATAACAAATTTATGTGAAGGTCAGCAACAACTGAAGGCACCTCTCAGAATTCACGACATCCAGTTGTGTTCTTTAACAGTTTGTTCCGATTGGCCCTTCCTTATTTCAAAAATCTGGCTATACCATTTATACCAAAAAAAATCTCTATAAGCAAGCAGGCAATAAGGAAAAGATAAACGTTTTCACTATGTCATCAGAATCAAGTTTGGCGTGAGATATTATCATTACAATGCAAATAAACTCTCTTTATACTACAAATAATAAGCTTGCAGCAATCTTGGAACACCAAACTAACCATAACTAGGTACTGCAAATCAGATTTATAAGTGACGAGCCAATGCATCAATGCAATACAAAATAATTCCTATTTTTTTGCACTGGCACACCTATATTTAATATGTCTTCATTATCACTCTCGGGATTTTTCCATGATGCTTGATATAGATAGAAGCTAAATTCAAAACAATTATATATGACACTTTCTGGAGGTAGATGAAATCAAGTGTATAGATCATTAGATACATAGGAACTTGCATAGACATGCATCTTTATCACAAAGTATTTGGAAGCCTTTAAGATATAGTTTTCTTTGTTTTTTCACACTGTCATTTTCACTATAATTTTCTTTGTTTTATCATAAAGACCTTGTCCGTGGGAAAGAGGATTTGCTAGTGATAGTGGTAACTACACACCATGGCGCTATACGGCGATGCAGACCGTATATACCCGTTTTAGCTTGTTTTCCTAGTAGAGCACGGATTTTTGGTGTACACAACTGGTTTCGGGATTTTGAAAACAAATAGTTTTTTGTCGTCTTTTTTTACGTTGACTTTTACTGAATATTTTTTCAATTAAGAATGCTTCCATTAACAAGATGTTGTTGATGAAGAACTGATAATCGTCCTTGATCTCCCAGCCGCCGTCGGAGGGAGAGGTGAGTAGAGTAGCAGCACCAGGTTGGAGGTGACGTTTCTCGGCATACACATCTGTCACATCTGCCAAAGGACTACAAACCAAATTAACCATTAGATTCGGGTCGATGGTCGGTTTCTAAAAATGCCAACCACTGTAAAAAAAATACATGATTAAAATTTAGTTATAGTTAATGCCACAAAAAATGCAATGGATGCACATTAATTTTCTAAGATAGTAAGAAATTCATTTGATTAACTAGTGGTTGTTTGTTTCCTGCATAATTGTGTATTGAGACCTCCTTGATTTTCGAACCCGTGAACAATTTTTTAAACCACATACGCAATTTTTTGAATATGTGAGCACTTTTTAAATTTGTGAAAATTTTAAAAAAAATACTTGAAATTGTTCTTTTGAACTCGTTAACATTGTTAAATAGAGAAAAAAGGTAAATGAAAATATGAAGAAAAAAAGAAGTGAAAAAGTAAAAGAAAAACTCACGTGCGTGCACTGGGCACTGCCGCACTGATAGCTCGTAGGTAGATCGCAGCGATCAGTAGGCTTCTGTGCGATGCGCTAGGCCCATGAATGGGACAGCGTGACCGAGGCGAATTTTCCCTCGCTAGAAGCGATGCATTTTTATTTTTTTTGAACGGTAAGGTCCCGAAGGACGTGGATTCCTCGTTTGTGAAAACAACCCATTGCTTAAAAAACAATTTTCAAAATGTCAAAAAAATTGAAAATAAAAATTTCGAATATACTTCAAGACAATTTAAGTTACCACAAAAAGTTTAAAGATATTTTTTGTGACTTGTTCAAAAAAGACAAATGCGGGCGCTTCAAAATGACTTTGTACGAGATATTTTTTTGTCTTTTTTTTTACATGTCACAAAAAATATTTTTTCTCCGTGAAATTTTTTGTGCTAACACAAAATGTCCTGATGTATATCCGATTTTTTTTGTAATTTTTTGACATTTGAAAAGTTTTTAAAAATGCTTTACACAACGGGTGCATCTGCACCCGTGATCCGAAACGTCGTGTCAGAATTGAAGCATCTATGCAAGTGTAAATGGGTAAGCAACCTATTAAAGCTAGTAACTTTTTTAACCAAAAAACATGCTTAATTAAAATAATAATTGGAACATATTTATAAAAGAATTGAAATATATTTCATGTCTACAAAAAGAGTGTATGTATGTCAAGTATAATGTTTAATCAAGTTATAAAAATGTTCCTATCAAAAGTTGCACGTTTTTTCTTTTTGAAATATATTTTGGTGTATGTGAAAAACGACCATGTATGTCAATAAAAAATTCATACAGACCAAACAAAATATTCACACTACTTCTGAAAAATATTCATGCTTGATAGGAATACGTAACTCAATTATGTTTAGCTTTAATGATTTAGGGAAAAAATGATGCGACAATAAAATATAAAGATCCATGAGGAAAAACTAAAACATATAAATGTGTGTAGAATGGTATATGTGGAAAAACTACCATGAAAAAAAGACAAATAGAAAATTAAAATAATAAATAAATATAAAAGGTATGTAAAAATGGTAAAATTGTAAAGGATAAGATAGAATAAAACCAGAGACGCGAAAAATGGCAAAAATAAAAATGCTACTGGGTTGTCAGCGTGTGTGGAGGGGTGTGAGAGGAGTGTCCTTCCCCTTTTCTTAAGGTGGGGAGTTCTGACCAGATGTTTTGGAGATTTTTATTCCTTAGAAAAAATGTAGAGCTTTAAAAAATAATAAGAAACCAAATTTGCATTCGTGGGGACCTGAATGTGGGTGGTTGGGTTGTGTATCCACTTCCCTAACCATGTGAGTTGGTCTCACTTCTTCCTATAGAGCTTGTTTGATTTGTATGATTAGAAATCGTAGGATTTTTCTTATTGCCTCACATAATTTCATATGAAAATTTCCCTTAGGTACAACCTTATGAATTTTTCCCTTATTTAATTTCCATGATAACCATGTCAAAAACTTATTCAGTCACACAAATTTATGTGTGTTTTCTTGTGGTGCAAACAATAACTTCTATTATGTAGGATTCAATATGGCATTACCCCAATCCTAGGGTCTCTTTGCTTTAAAGGAATTTCATAGATATTTCGGAGAACTATATACCTTAGTAATATATTGTATAGGATTTGAACCAGAATTCTATACACCGCTTGCCCTTTAGCATTATGTCTAGGCGTGGATTCGACTTTGCGACACGCAACTCATGGTGGACCCTGACACGTTGGTTTGGCGTTGGACAACCTACTTACAGTACACCTCTAGATCGTTCTACAACATCCTCTTCCAAGGGTCAATTGTATCAAGATCGTGGAAACTGAACTTGAAGTCGTGGGCACTCCTCGGGTGTAGTTTTTCATCAAACCTGCTTGTCAGGAAAGATGTTGGACAGGTGATCGTCTCACACAATGTAGACTTCCACATCTCGTGTCTTGTCCGCTGTGTGACTAGTCGGTAGAGACGACAACACACATCTTGGTCGGATCCCCTTTCTCGAGGTGTCCTGGATCCGATCCACCTCTAGGTCTCCCGTTACCGAAGATGACTTTGTGGGCTGGTGGTCGCTGTCGCTTCAATCCAACCCAACTGTTGTGCAAGGGCACTTCGTCGGTGATAATGCTCAGGGCATGGTGGATCTGGGAGCATCGCAATGCGGCCGTTTTCGACAACGCGTGACTGTTTGTGGCCTCTCGGTTTGAGCCGAGACAAGTTCTTGGGCAAGCGCGGGGTCTCGAGATTTTCGCCAACCGCATCCTTGGGTTAGCTCATGTGGGTTGAATTGTATGATCTGGTGTTAGTGCTCTATTGTAATTGTACATAGACCTTATTTTCAATCAATGCAATGAAACACAATGATTTATGTGTTTTCGTGAAAAGTAAGTTTTTTCGAAAACTTCGGAATGCTTTCATTCGTTTTTGAAAGCTTGGGAATCCAAAGATGATATATAGTTGGCCTTGAAGTTCCGATTCCTAAGGACGAGCCATGTTATTGGTAATTGATACGTCCATTTTGCATCACTATTTTGTATCATAATTTACTGTTATTCATTGATATATTTCATATTAGAATGCAATACTTATATTATTTTATCTTATTTTGCATGTTTGATGATTATTGGGGAATAAACTGTTGGAGCCTGGAATCAGCTAGAAAAAGCACCGTCAAGATACTATATTTCTGCAACTCCAAAAATTCCGATAAAACTCAGGAGATATTATTTTACGAGAAGACAAGAGGAGCCAGAAGATGGACCAGAGGGGTCCACAGGGTGGCCAGACGGCACCCAACCGCGATCCATTCCTGGACCGTGCCTAGGGCCCACCTGGTGGCCGTGTGCTGCCTCTGGCACCCTCCTTTCGCCTATATGACCCCTCTAACCTTAAAAAATCGGAGGACGCTTCGAAGAAATATTCCGCTACCGCCTCGGGGGCGGAAACCACTGATGGCCCAATGATGCTACTATGACGGGCGCCAGAAAACACTTTGTTGAGCGCTTCACGTAGTTACCTGCATGAAAAGTAAATGGGTTAGGTTGAGACTCCAAGTGCAGAGTGTGTAGTAAGTGGAAGACGTGTTTTCCCCACGAGGGGTGACTCGAGGGTTTAATATCGAACTCTCGGGGAATCAGTAGTGAAGATTTATCTTTCCTATCCTTCTTTTGGTTACCTACAAAACAAAGTAAATGTTTTGGTCCTCAACCTCACCTAGTGGTTGTCAAGCACAAGGTGTGAGAATGATATCAAGATAATATGCAATGCAAACAAGAAATAAATATGCAATGGTGGTAAATAAATATGCAAGGATGGTGGTAGCAATGATAAATGATATTTTTGGGTTTTATATGATGAATGCAAGATGTAAAAGTGTTTTTGTATTTTCGGATTTTTAAATGGCAGAAAATGGAAAAGTGGTAAAAGTGTTGGAAAGGTGTTTCTTATGATTAAAAATGGACCGGGGTTCATGGTTTCACAAATGCACTCTCTCTTTAATAAAGTGGTAGACAATGGAACACTAGAGTTGACATATGAGATTGCAACACAACAGTTTAATGACAAGTTATAATTATATGGGCATCACGTCCTAACATAGAGACCTTTTGGTTATTAGTCTCTCTTATACTCCACCAAGATGCGAACTAAATCATAACACCTCAGTAATTAAGATAACTCAGAGTATAGCAATAAGTATCATGACATGAAGTTAAAATAAGAACATGCTAGATCTAGTCATGGAGGTGGCAATGGTCACACCCACATCTCCGGTAGCATGGTATTTCTTTTTATCCCTAGTGAGGCAACAAAGTAAGGTAAAACACCAAGTGGATCGCAGAACTTTCTCTCACGTTCACTGCACTAGCCACCCCCCGTTACTCCAACTAATGCACACGTTCCCCCTCACACGCTCTCATAAACATGCTTGATCATAACAAGTAAATAAGAACGGGGTACATAATATGCATCTACTTTCATAACTGAAACAAAACCATTGCAATCTCAAACATATATTAACTCATAAAAAGATCCACCACAAAGGTATTACATAGATGACCGTAATCATGTTCAGCAGCTCATACGGTACTAATTAGTGAAGCTCGAGAGAGAGATACATAAGTTACTTCCACAAACCCATAGTCCAGAGGTGGACTACTCCCTCTTCATCATGGAGACGGTGGAGAAGTCGTTGGAGAAGATGGAGACCACGCCGGCAGCGCCCCGCCGGAGTTTTCCCCCTCCAATCTGCAGCTCCAGGTCTCTGTTTCGGTGTTTCTGTGTTTCTGCGGCGCTCCTTCCAGAGAACGTCGGGGGACTATTTTTATAGGCGTTTTAGGTCAAAACGGAGTCGGTGGAGGAAAGATCGACGGCAACGGAGCTCCGAGGCCCAAGGGGGGTCCCACGCGGCCAGGTACAGGGCCGCGTGGGCCCACCCTTTTGGCCCTCGGGCTCCGTTTGTTCGCTTCCTTCGCCCACAGTCTTCTTCCTTCCAAATATTGACGCTCGTAAATTTCAGGTCATTTGGACGTCGTTTGGGTCCCTGAAACATTAAAAAAGAAATAGGGTTTTCTGCCTGCGCAGGGTTAATTCCATAAAAATAGGAAACATGTCAAATATTCCCAAAATCATTATAAAACAGTGATATAACCCTTATATGATGCAAATATGACTGGAATATAAGTAAAATAATGCAAAGTTCATGTATGCATTTTACATGCATCAACATCCCCAAGCTTAACCTATACTCGTCCTCGAGTATGAAGGTGATAAAACTAACATGGACTTTGCAATTTAATACTATCAATGGATATCAAAGATGATTACTATTGCTACATAGAGTCAAATGATTCATTCTTAAAAGGAGTAGCAATATGCAAGATAGTTTATGAAGTGATATCAAGTATTCAATGCAAGGATGTTCAATGATAATTCACAAAGTGTAACATAAGAGAAAAGTACTATGGACCACATGTATGCATAATAATAAGTAAGAACATCCTACAATGGTCATAGAGTATTGGTGAAAATCTGAATATAAAAGGTGGACACTTTGGAAAGATATATATATGAGTAGAGGTAAAGCATGAATAAATTTCATCTAACTTCTGAACTTCTCTACTTAAGTCAATGATTGTAATATGGTAATCCTTGGTGTCAAGCTCTCATTCCCCTATCATAGCATCTTGAATGATTAAGTTTAAAGTGAAAGCAATACGAGTAGTGTGCTTGACAAAGTACAGGTTGAAAGTCTCATGCCCCTTGAATACAAGTACCTACTCCATGTGTTACTCAACTTGGAAAACAAAGCAAGTTCAAGTTAAATATCATTAAGAGCGTCAACTGGGGTACCTCTTGTCCCAGGATATGGAACAAGCCCATATCAAAATGACAAGACAAACAAACAAATGAACAATCTCAACACCCTTTTTATTTACCATTGGATAGCTTTTTATTGTAAGGTGTATCACAGAAGGTTCACCATAGCATGTAAGTAAATTTCCACCATGAATGATGCATGGCTTAGATTAGCGGCCCAGGCGTCTCTCTAACCATTTATACAAACTCATTTAAACTCACTTCATTTCCCATTTATTTCACCCATGGTAAGCATCCATAAACAAAAGTACATGATATCAACTAAATGAGATGAAGTGCAATGTTGAAAGCTTGCCATGTGACAGCACATATGAGCTAACTCTCAACCAAAGACATTTGTCAAGTCCACAACTCATAATTTTAATCACAATGGGTCATATTTATTTATGCAATGAAAGTAAAGTGTGCATCAAGTTCGAGAGAGCTATAACCAACTTTTCCCACAACAATTAACAACATAAGCATTTTCATTCAGAGGTATAGATAACACAAATATCATGATAAACATACTCGGAATAGCATAAAGCTAATAGGTAGATATGGTGGACTCACTGGAAAAACTTTGGTTGAAGGTGTTGGAAACAAGTTTTTGCTTGTTGGAATTTTTGGGCTAGCAAGAGGGAGAAAGTTGACCATCTAAATGCATGCATGAGTGTCCATAGAACTAACTAATCCATGTTAAAACAAGGTAAATAACATTTAGCATCAAAACATGAATAAAAGATAGCTCTTGATAAAATATTTGCAAATTATTACTCATTAACAAGCTCATGAATCATGCAATATATGTATCTTTTAAAATTAACTCAACATCCCTTTTCCCAATCTTATAATAGCATCCAACATAATTCAACCCAAATTTCCAGTAGCTCTCTCATATATAAATGATAGTGTGGTGGTCTCACAAAATAAAAATCTAACTAAACAAACAAAAAGACGCTCCAAGTTTATGCGATAAAGTGTTTCGATCGAAAAACAGAAGTTAGACGTGTGCAAACCGAGAGTGTGTAGGTCCAGTGGGGTTGTCTTCACATCCCCAAGCTTATGGTCTTCACCATCCTTGGATAGCTCTTGGTGCATCTCCTCTAATCCCTGTGAAAAAACTTCAAAACACCGTTTCTCCCATTTCTTTTTCTGTGGGGCACATTAGTAGTGATAAACAAATAGATTTCTTGCTGCATATAATCCTTGAACAAAAATTCATATGAATGTCCAGAAAGTATAATGTTGTATGCCTACTCATAAACTCAATTGGATCAAAAAGATTCATGTTAAAAGTTCTAAGCATGCATCAAACAAAATGGGACAGAATCTGTCCAGAAAAACAGCAGCAGCTAAACGTATTTTTCTACCCTACTTAACTTTGTCGAAAATTCCGAAAAATTCATGCATACAGAGGATGAAAAGTTGCACTACAGTTTAAATATGAGCTCATTCGGAGTTACAGAATAAGAATTAAAAATCATACCGTGCACAGATTCGTGCAGGAATAAAATCTCCGAACGCTATAAGCAACTTTTCAACCAAAATGAGTAAAACTTGGCACTTTATTAAAAATTCCAGAAACTAAACTAAACACTAAGTCTCTTGTTACAGCAAGAGGACACAAAGAAAATCACAAATAAAAACAACCGGGTTGCCTCCCGTAAAGCGCTTTCTTTATAGCCATATAGCTAGGCTTCTTACTTGATGTTTATTGTGGACGAAGCTCATGAGGGAGCTTGAATGATGTGCCCTCTTCCTTGGGAAGTGTTCCATGCACTTCTTGTGTGGAAACTGAAACTTCACATTCCCTTCTTTTGAATCAATGATAGCACCTGTAGTACGAAGAAAAGGTCTTCCAAGAATAATTGGACTAGAGGTTTTATTCCCCATATCCATGATTAGAAAATCAACAGGCACAAATGTCATATGTAACTCTACCATAACATCACTTACTTTTCCTAAAGCATGTTTAATGGAATCATCAGCAAGTGCAAGTTCAATAGAGCATTTTTCAAGATTTTTCAATTCAAGTACTTCATATAGTTCTTTAGATAAAACAGAGACACTAGATCCTAGATCAAGTATAGCATGGTGTGTCTCTTTTCCAATGGTTACTAGGACTTTGGGAATCCATACATCCCCAAGCTTAGGTGGTATCATAGCCTCTTGGTTGTACCTAGCAATCTTTTCTTTCAAGACATGATTAGCAATATAAGAACCAAAACCAGCTTGGTTAACATTAATAGGATCACTTGCAAATTTTTGTAAGATAGATATTAATTCATGCAAGCTACAATTCTCTAAGTCAAGCAATGGATCCTTTACTTCACTAAGCATTTTAACTTCTCAACTTTCTTTTCTAACTCAATCAACATAAGAGATTCATCATGTTCAGTTTCGTTAACTTCTTCTTTTAATCCAACAAGTTGAGACATAAATGGCAACAAATATTCAGGATAGTTCAATAATTCATTAAGAGTTTCCTCCAAAGTAAGAGGAACATTTTCAGCAATATTAATAGAATTCATTCCAACCACAGGTGGTGCTTGTGGTTTCCCTGCAGACATACTCAATAAAGTGGCTTGGTTATCAGCTAGTTTTGACAAGGCTTTGTCTAGTCCTGCAGTTTGGAGTTGTAAGCCTTTAATATCAGAACTAATAGAAGCAACAGACTTATTCAACTCTTGTATCATGGTATTATGACTAGCAATTGTTCCATAAGAATTTTATTAGCCTCAAAATTATCATTACGTGGTGGCATAGGCTTCCAATTATTATCGCTAGCATTAGGATATGGAATAGAAGGACGATTGTTGGGAACATATGGGGGTTTATTATAAGAGTTATAATTGTTGTTACCATACCCATTATTACCATAGTTCCTAATGAAGTTGACATCAATATTTTCAGGATTATTACCAACTAGTTCTTGCAAAGGCACATTTTCAATATTTTGTTTATTAATGAAAGCAAGAATAGTATCCATTTTAGATGACAAATCATTTGTTTCTTCTATGGAGTTCACTTTCTTAGAAGGATTAGGTGCTCTATCAGTATGCCATTGACTATAGTTTTGCAAAATGCTTTCCAATATGTTCTTAGCTTCTACTATAGTTTTTCCCATAAAAGCACCTCCAGCAGCAGAATCAAGAATATTTCTAGACATGTAATTTAGACCATTGTAAAAAGAGTGTAATATGGTCCATTCGTTGACCCCATGTGATGGACAAGTTCTAAGCATAAGTTTAATCCTATCCCAAGCCATAGCAACATGTTCATTTTCATTTTGCCTAAAAGAAAGAATGTTGTTTCTATTTTGCAAAATTTTAACAGGAGGATAGTATTTCTTAATGAAAGCTTCTTTTAAATCATCCCAAGTTTTAATGCTATCAATAGGTAATGAATGCAGCCACTCTTTAGCTTTTCCTCTAAGTGAGAAAGGAAATAACTTCAGTTTTAGAATATCACTTTCCACATTTTTAAATTTCTGCATGTCACATATTTCAACAAAATCATGAAGATGCATAGAGGCATCCTCCATAGCACTACCGCCAAATTGTTCCCTAGTTATCAAGTTCAACAAACTAGGACTTACTTCATAACTCTCAGCATTTATCTTAGGTGTGGCAATGGGCCTAGCAATAAATTGATCATTTGGAGTGTTTGTGTAATCACACAACTTAGTTCTTTCTCCCATTTTAGCAAGTTTTTATGTGTTTTTTTAATTTTTTATGCAAAACTGAAAATAAATATGCAAACCGAAATAACAAATGCAAGACAATGACAAAACAAGATAAATTGCTTTGAAGGTAAAGATGGATAAGATGATGCTCACGTAGGTGCAACCTCCCCAAGCTTAGGTGTTAGCACAAGTTGGTGATGAAGTTGACTTGGTGAGATATCCTTGGATAAACCTTTCAGCAATGATTCCCCGGCAACGGCGCCAGAAAACAGTCTTGATGGCCCAATGATGTACTATGACGGCGCCAGAAAACACTTGCTAGCCTTCACGTAGTTACCTGCGTGAAAAGTAAATGGGTTAGGTTGAGACTCCAAGTGCAGAGTGTGTAGTAAGTGGAAGACGTGTTTTCCCCACGAGGGTGACTCGAGGGTTTAATATCGAACTCTCGGGGAATCAGTAGTGAAGATTTATCTTCCTATCCTTCTTTTGGTTACCTACAAAACAAAGTAAATGTTTTGGTCCTCAACCTCACCTAGTGGTTGTCAAGCACAAGGTGTGAAATGATATCAAGATAATATGCAATGCAAACAAGAAATAAATATGCAATGGTGGTAAATAAATATGCAAGGATGGTGGTAGCAATGATAAATGATATTTTTGGGTTTTATATGATGAATGCAAGATGTAAAAGTGTTTTTGTATTTTCGGATTTTAAATGGCAGAAAATGGAAAAGTGGTAAAAGTGTTGGAAAGGTGTTTCTTATGATTAAAAATGGACCGGGGTTCATGGTTTCACAAATGCACTCTCTCTTTAATAAAGTGGTAGACAATGGAACACTAGAGTTGACATATGAGATTGCAACACAACAGTTTAATGACAAGTTATAATTATATGGGCATCACGTCCTAACATAGAGACCTTTTGGTTATTAGTCTCTCTTATACTCCACCAAGATGCGAACTAAATCATAACACCTCAGTAATTAAGATAACTCAGAGTATAGCAATAAGTATCATGACATGAAGTTAAAATAAGAACATGCTAGATCTAGTCATGGAGGAAGTGGCAATGGTCACACCCACATCTCCGGTAGCATGGTATTTCTTTTTATCCCTAGTGAGGTAACAAAGTAAGGTAAAACACCCAAGTGGATCGCAGAACTTTCTCTCACGTTCACTGCACTAGCCACCCCCCGTTACTCCAACTAATGCACACGTTCCCCCTCACACGCTCTCATAAACATGCTTGATCATAACAAGTAAATAAGAACGGGGTACATAATATGCATCTACTTTCATAACTGAAACAAAACCATTGCAATCTCAAACATATATTAACTCATAAAAAGATCCACCACAAAGGTATTACATAGATGACCGTAATCATGTTCAGCAGCTCATACGGTACTAATTAGTGAAGCTCGAGAGAGAGAGATACATAAGTTACTTCCACAAACCCATAGTCCAGAGGTGGACTACTCCCTCTTCATCATGGAGACGGTGGAGAAGTCGTTGGAGAAGATGGAGACCACGCCGGCAGCGCCCCCCGGAGTTTTCCCCCTCCAATCTGCAGCTCCAGGTCTCTGTTTCGGTGTTTCTGTGTTTCTGCGGCGCTCCTTCCAGAGAACGTCGGGGGACAATTTTTATAGCGTTTTTAGGTCAAAACGGAGTCGGTGGAGGAAAGATCGACGGCAGCGGAGCTCCGAGGCCCAATTAGGGGGTCCCACGCGGCCAGGTACAGGGGGCCACGTGGGCCCACCCCTTTTGGCCCTCGTGGCTCCGTTTGTTTGCTTCCTTCGCCCACAAGTCTTCTTCCTTCCAAATATTGACGCTCGTAAATTTGCAGGTGATTTGGACGTCGTTTGGGTCCCTGAAACATTAAAGGAAAGAAATAGGGTTTTCTGCCTGCGCAGGGTTAATTCCATAAAAATAGGAAACATGTCAAATATTTCCAAAATCATTATAAAACAGTGATATAACCCTTATATGATGCAAATATGACTGGAATATAAGTAAAAATAATGCACAGTTCATGTATGCATTTTACATGCATCAACCACATAGAGAGAAAAGCTCTCTGGCAGGGAGAAATCTGCCGGGGAAATTCCTTTCCGGAGGGGGGAAATCGTCTCCATCGTCATCGCCACGGGCTTCATCGGGAACATCATCCACACCATCTTCACCGCCAGCACCATCATCACCGCCGCTCCACTTCGTTCCGCTGAGACATCTAGGGTTCCTCCTTGTGTAGTTTATTGGGATTACTTTTCCGGTGTTGATTACTTGTCGTAGTTGATGCTATTGAGTTTTATCGGTGAATTACTTTTATGTCCATATTGTTGTTCATCACTTTATCAACTTTGATCATGTTCCAAATGATGTCTCGTGAGTAGTTCGTTTAGTTCTTGAGGACATGAGAGAAGTCTTGGCACTAGTAGTGGAATTATGTTGAGTAGTATTTAATGGTTTGATATTTAACTTGTGGTGTTATTCTTCTAGTGGTGTCGTGTGAACGTCGACTACGTGATATTTCACCTTTATGGGACTAGGAGAATGCATTGTGTATTTAGTTTACTTATTGTGGGGCAGTCGGAGCGACAGAAACCTAAACCCCCGTCGGTAAGCTATTGCACAAGGGAGTGTAGGATCTCAGAGTTTAAGGTTATGGTTAGTTAGTTCTTAAATACTTTCTTACATATGCGGATGCTTGTAGAAAGGTTTAATCACAAGTGTGTACTGGTCCAAGTAAGGGTGGTGCATTAGCATAGGTTTACCCACACAACACTCAAAACATTGAAGACTAATCAGCGGTATGAAGCGAAAGTGACTAGACGAAATTCCCGTGTGTCCTCAGGAACGCGTTGTCCATCATAAGTAAAACAACCGGCTTGTCCTTTGTGCTAAAAGGATTGGACCACTTGCTGCAATTATTATTGCTCTCTTTTATTTACTCATACTTTATTTATTTGCTATTATAAAAATCCATAAAAACTTGTCTGTTAGTATTTGCAGTGAAACCTTGCGCGAAACTACTTGCCAACACCTTCTGCTCCTCATACGGTTCGATACTCTTATTTATCGAAAGTACTACGATACACCCCCTATACTTGTGGGTCATCAATAATTCACTTATTTGCTGATGCCACATAAAGAGTATAAAAACAACACTCGATTCCGAGCAAGAACCAATGGAACGGAAAAGAACATAGCAATCGCATATATCGGGCCATCTTCCTTTTTCCAGCGCCGCTGCTGTTGCTTGTCACCATGGTTTTCTTGCTCGCTTTCTCTACCTGCTGCGTCGACGTGCTATTCTATAAATATAAAACTTTTAGCATTTATTTTCTATGGTTGTCTAAAACACCATACACGTGCAATTCTATAAATATAAAACTTGCAACAAAGTAAATTGTGAGGAAGTCAAGGAGTTAGGGAAAGAGATCACAAACACGAAGATGTATCCGGAGGTTTGGATCGTTGGCGTTATCCTACATCCTTGTTGGAGAAATCTAGCACATCAAGAGCAACCTAGTAATCCTTCAGGTAGGACAACAAGTCCTTACTCAGCCATTAAGATGGGATCTCCACACTATCCTTTGAGGCTGAAGCACATGGCGCACGGTGCATGGCTCAAGTGCAATCTTGAAGGACTAGTGCAAGATCCCTGCCAAAACTCGTCACCGTAGGTGTATATCGAAATGTATCTGGAATGAGGAGACCATTCTTAGGCGAAGACGACGACATCTTCTTGCCTCCGCTACCAAAAACCCTAAGCCTAGGCCTAGCAATGGCTAGGACCAACAACACGCCGGACGAGGAACAACAACTGGATCTTGTTAGTTGAGGGTGGCGATGCCAAACCAATTTCTTACAAGATTCATGTGTGAATACGGTGCGTGACACCTCAATTTTTTTTCAAGATTTATGTGTGAATTAGATGAGAACAACGGGACATTTTGGCCCTAGATCCACGTGTGGGCGATGCTAGGGTTGAGAGCTCGCGTGTGAGCCGTCCGGTCCGGGCTGCCCATGGCCAAGTAAACCTCAGGGTAGGCATGCAGGCGGATGCCCGCTCGGATCAAAATATTTGTCCGTCACGTTTGATATTCAACAGAATCACTTAACGATTAGCTTAGCAGGACGTTGATCATCAACTAAAAGCAGCGCTTGGCGGACGTCCGCCCTGTCCGTTGGACCGGCCGCTTGCATGCCTACCTCAGGGCGATGCTAGGGTCACAAGTTGAGTGGGATGGACTTGAAGAGCCTTTGCATCTGGTGCGGATGCCGTTGTTCTTCTACTTTATTCTTGTTCTTTGCTTGATGTAATGATCTTGCTAATGGAAATCTCGTCGTATCACTAAAAACACAAGCCTCAAGCAAGGCATCACTGCTCGTCGGCGTCGCTTTGGTTTGTTGAACCACATACACACGTCTATCACCTCTTCTCGGCGCCTGAAGTGCGATGGCCATCTAGCTCTGAGCTCTCCACTCATCTTGCTGTGACCATTAATTTTCTCGTAGACGATGATTATAGCGCGTTAAAAAAAGGACAATATCGTTCTCGCAAAAAAAAAAAGAGGAGAATGTAGAACGTTCCCAAGATGCAGAAGGGACACGCTCGCTAGTGGCCGCTGCACGCTCCGTTCCCCGTTTCCTTTCTTTACCAGGCGCAGGCAGGCCCCATGTGATCGATCCCGTATCAAGCCAGCCCAACCAGATCCGCGCACGCGTGACCACTCTAGTCCGCGTCTCGCTTCTTCCTCCTCCCCTCCAGTGCCGCCGGAGACGAGACTGGACCGCCCGCCCGTGCGATCTCCGGTCCGGCGATTCCCGCCGCACCCTCGGTACGAACAACCCAGCAACTCCCCCCCTTCCCTCCCCGCGTTAATCTGCTTTTACGGGCTTTGCTTCCTCTTATTTATTCGTCATTCCTGAGATCTCTTGTGATACTGGGATTAGTTCCGCGTGAGAATCACCGTGATTTACTAGGGTTCGATTCCCCCGCCCTCTTGGGAGGTGTGATTAGGTGACCCGAAACCTGCTTTATCGTTCGAAGGAATAGGAACTCGGTTGCATTGATTATTCCTTTTTACATATCCATGATGTTCTGGAGCTGTTCTCGTGCGTGAGAATACAGTAGAATTCAGTGCGGTGGCTTCAATCAATAGACGATGGCAGACTGATCTTAGTTGTTTAGCATGCCAGTCTGTCTTAGTCCCTATCTTTATTTTATCAGTATATATCTCCAACTGTGATTACTGGATGTTGGAAGTTCATCTTACCCTGTATTGGCAGTTTTATTTGTATATCGTTGGCATTCTGAGATGATTTTGTTTCAAGTTCAACAATAGGCACTAGAACTTGGCTACTAATCTAGTGGTGTCTGGTACGACCTATCTGTGCTGGTATTTACTGTTATACTTACGGCAGCTACTTTCCCATGTTAGGTGCACAACTGAAGGCAGGCAGTTTTGTACATTGAAACTAGCATTAGACCCTACATGATAAGAAAACATGGCACCAGGAAGCAAGGCGGAGCAAAAAGCAGCATTAGATGCTGGGGCATGGATGTTCAATGTTGTGACTTCGGTTGGCATCATCATGGTCAACAAGGCCTTAATGGCTACACATGGGTTTAGCTTTGGTAAGAATAGACTGTCACGCTTTGGTACTTTTATCTATAGAACATCTGGTATCACTTGAAGCTCAGGCTAAACTGCCCAACTGTGTTCCCTACCAACCATATAATGGTTCTGTGGACTTTGCCTTTCCCTTTGCTGCTTTTCCTAGTATCACACTGATCAATCTAGGACGGCACACAGATATCCTTATCTAAATTTTGTTGGACTTATAATTCTATTTCTGTCTATTATGACATTTGTCATGGGACATTGAACTGGTTGAACTTGCATATCTACAAGCTTGGAGTCCATGGAACATTGAACTGTTTGTTTGAACTAGGGTGGTATAAATATATCTGTATCTAAATTTGTCTAGATTTTTAGGTCTGATTATTTCAATAGAAATACCATGACATTACCATGGAACAACTGGTTGAATTTGCAAATTCACAAATTGAGAGACATCAAATTTTAAATAAATTAGACATTTTGAATTCTAATGGAGATGTAGTGATGTGATTGATAGAATTTATGGGAGCATTAAAAAACTGTAAGCCACTAGTCACCCCTGTGTTCAGATTATAACATTGCAGAAATTTTATTATAACTAATTTTATAAGTGCTGATGACCATAAGTCCATAAATGGAGTATGTGCATTGTTTTGTTGATGATTTCTTTTTCTGGCAACTAATATCTCTTACTATTTTTTCATTGGGACAGCTACAACATTGACTGGGTTGCATTTTGCAACTACCACTTTGATGACTTTGGTAATGAAATGGTTAGGATATGTTCAGCCATCTCATTTACCTCTGTCGGAACTAGTAAAGTTTGTCTTCTTCGCAAACCTATCAATTGTTGGGATGAATGTAAGCTTGATGTGGAACTCTGTTGGCTTCTATCAGGTAAAATACCACTCCTATTTTGTACAATTTATAAGCATAGTTTATATACTAAATTGTTTTTCACCATTTTCTGTCTTCAGATTGCGAAGCTGTCTATTATTCCACTCCTATGCATTATGGAGGTTCTATTCGAAAATTTCCGTTACTCGAGGGATACAAAGCTTAGTATACTGGTTGTCCTTGTAGGTGTAGGAGTGTGTACAGTTTCTGATGTTAGTGTGAATGGGCAAGGATTGGTAGCAGCCATAATAGCAGTTTGCGGCACTGCATTGCAACAACACGTAAGTATTCAGAATGTCAGTGAATTCATTTCGTTTGCTACCGTATATTATATGTTATTCTGTTGGTGGGCATCTGTTTATAGCATATCAGTATCTTATTCCTGGTTCCTACCATACCACATGTTTATTTCTGCCTATAGTTCAGTCTTTATAGAGTCCAGGCTTTCATGTAGGTCACTAATTCTCTTCTTAAACTGCAACGTGACAACATTGACTGATGCCTTAGCTACAATTCCTGGTTATGATAAATAAAATATACTAGACTGGGTCTGTATGACATCTAAAGTAAAGCTTGCATTTGAAGTCTTAGGTTATTGTGCATATTTTATTATTTTATTTCTTCTTAGCCGAGGTTCTTGATGATTCTCCAGTATCTCTTTTATAGCATTTTCTTATGCTGCAATTTTTTTGCCACCTAAAAAGATAGCAAGTACTACTAGATAGTACTAATTAGTAAAAGGTTCTACTTATTTATCACGCATTTAGTTGTGACCACAGAAGTTTTGTCCTATACTTCCAGTTTATTTGCATGTTTGTCAGAACTCTTACTTTTTTTGTATTAAAATTATTGTTCTTATCCTTTATTTTGCAGTATGTCAATTACCTTCAACGGAAATACTCGCTCAATTCACTCAAACTCTTGGTTCATACTGCACCAGCTCAAGCAGCTTCGTTGTTGATATTAGGCCCATTTGTTGACTTTTGGCTGACCAGGAATAGAATCGACACTTTTCACTACACCAGCACAGTGACGGTATGTTACCAAATGAAGAGAATATATGGCATCATGATACTTGCCAACATTCAGTACTGCATCATTATATTACTGTATCTCACTTCTTGAATTTTTTTTGCTTTTAAAATTGGAATGCTGCATGATTAAGGTTGGAAAATACATCATATAGGAAATACAGATTACTGTAGCTCATTTTTTATTGCATTTGTTTGCTTTTAAAATTAAAATATGGCATTATTATGAATCACTATGTTTAATACTCAGTTACTCAAAAGTATCTAGTTGTCTGCAAATTTAGGTAGTAATATATATAATAAACATAATAGATTGCTCGGTATTTGGAAATTGTACTTTGAACCTTCAAAGACGTGAATGACTGCTGGAGATATTCTTTGTTTTGTGTCAATTCTTCTACTTATCGTTTGCTTTTGGACATCACCGTTTTCATTGTTGACTGACTCTTTTTCCTCCGCCCGCTTTTCAGTTCTTCATTGTGCTGTCATGCGTGATTGCAGTCGGAACCAATCTCAGCCAGTTCATATGCATTGGGAGATTCACGGCCGTCACGTTTCAAGTGATCGGCCACATGAAGACTATCTGGTGCTAACCCTGGGATTCCTCTTCTTTGGGAAAGAAGGCCTTAATTTCCACGTCGCGATCGGGATGGTCCTCGCCGTGGTTGGGATGATATGGTACAGCAGCGCATCTTCGAAACCCGGAGGCAAGGAGCGGCAGGGTGTACCCAGCGAGAAGGCGCAGAAGTCATCGTCATCGTCACAGTCAGAACTGGACGATAAAGTATGAGGTGGAAGCCTCTGTAGTTCTTATCATCAGCTATTTATATGTTGCTCCCGTCATATATCAAATTATTGAAAGGATCACTAGAATTTTCCTCCCTGTACACACGGTTCCTTCGAGGAATGTTTCTACGGATCGAGTTGTTAGAAATGTAGGCCACAGAAGAAAAGAGGGTTTACAATTTCTCAGGAAATACTCCTACATAGCTTACGTGGGCAGACGTTTTCAGTTCCAAGACTTTGTAATTCCATCGCTGTTGTTCCTTGACGATCTTAATATACGCATTTACACCTTACTTACTAGGCAGGCAAAGTCATTACAAAAATTGGAAATAAGCTGTAAACACTGCTACTGTTGCGTGTCCTCTGCTCCTTGGCACTTGGCACTTGGCACGCTGGCAGGACCAGGAGACCCGTGCTTGCCGTTTCGTGCGTCTGTCGACGGTGAGCGCTACCTGTCGCTGCTGAGCGCTGATTAGTTATGAGCTGCATTGCTTCTTCAGCATTACCGATATTCGACGTGAACTGGGTAATGTCAGTGCAGATGGACGTGATCAGATCTGGCCCGACCACCGCGCCGCTGCACTCTGACAGTCTGACGCCATTTCAGCCGAGAACGGTGAGATGCAATGAAGTTTATCAAGAACAGATCAAGTTATCCGACAAAGAGCGGTGACTTGGAGGCTCCAAGTTTTTTTTTTAACAGGGGAGCAGTCCAGAAGAACCGCTAGATGCATTGAAAGTCAACACTGGAGATACATCTTACAGATAAGGCTAAAAGAAAAATGGAAATTACACGCAAGCCCTTACAAATTGCACTTTGGACCCTAGAAAAGATATGAGGAATGCAATCAGGTCCTGCTCCAACTCCAGCGCCGATGATCATGAGCTCGCCGCAGCCAACCTTGCCGTCGCCGGGGACTACGCCACTTAGGGCGGGAAGGCGGGAGCGCGCTGCAACCGAGCTAAGGGCCTCCGAAGTGGCTTGACAGCCTGGAGGTTGATGGAATCCTTGAAACGCCGGCCGAAGGAAGCCGTAGCCGACGATCGAGGTGGGAGCGGTCGCCCTTCGACCGTGGTGAACGGCGACGACCACAACGCCGCCGTGAGAGAGCTCCCCAGAGAAGCATCGCCTCTCCCCTGGCGCAGAGCCAGCCGCATCCTGTCAGGAGCATGGACATCCCCATCCTTCTCGTCACCGCGACGAGTGCAGAGGAAAACATCCAGATCCCCACCGCCAGCAACCGACCTGCATAAAACGAGCTTATTCAGAGAAAGGGACGGCGAGCCTGCGTCGCGCAACGCCCCGGGCTTCGACCTCCGAAGCTTCAAGAACCGCAACCGCAACCTCACACACCGTCGGGAGTGGCCCGAGCACTCCCGCAACAACACCCCAGCACCAACTCCAGACCGAACAGAAGCCGCACCACTCCATCCTCTCCCCTCACCTCCACGGCCAGCCAGAGAGGAAGACATAGCGCCACGGCTGAAGATCCAGTGATGGTAAGAACTGCCATTATTGAAGAAACGGCCTTCGGCCACCATACCACCGCCGCCAAACTTCCACCTTAGAAGCTCACCGGAGGGCATCGAGACCGGCCAGCCCGTGCTTGGTAGCAGCACCGGCGTGGGAAGGCCCGGCATCCCGCCATTCGCCATGTAGGGCAAGACAGCAAACACAACACCTACATCTACGACAAGAGCTACTAGATCTACACTATACAGAGGACCCAGTCGACCAACTCGAGCTCTACCCCAGCCGGCGAGGCCAGCGGAGAGAGATCGGAGCGGCGCCGGGCGGACAACGCCGACTCTCAAAACCACAAGCTAGAGGAGAGGGAAAGGGGAAAAGAACTAAGAGTAACTTTGTTCGCAAGTCAGAGGCTCCAAGTTGGAGCGTCCCCTTGTGTGTGCAGGGAAAACAAATCAAGAACCATCACGTCTCGTCCATCGCGCAGCTACTTGTCACTGGCCGTTCTTCGGTAGCCCTACAACTACAAGCTAGTGTATCGAATGAAGTGTGGGCCATTTTGGTTTGGCAGGTGCACACCTTCGTATGGACAGTTCTAGTCCAAGCTTGGGCCGTCCTACAATGATGGCAAATTGAAAGAAAGTTACTTAAAGTCAATATTGTGTGATTTTAAATTTTAAATTTGCATAGATTTGCCTTCAACTAGGCTATCTCCTTCTCCCCTTTACAATACGATCTCCTCTGGGAAATGTTCCACCATTTTCTCCTCGGCGTGCCCATTGGTCCGACATGGCTTGGGAGTCATGCCCTTTAGAGGCGTGGTAGACCATGGCCCGTCGATGGCAAGTTCCCTCTTTTGATAGGTTTAGATTTTTTTTTTTTGCGAGGGCAAGAGGCAGCCACACATCCCTCTTGTAAAAAAAAGTGTCCCCCCAGTCCATACCCATTTCGATGGAATTTGTTTCGATTCCAATAGGAAAGCGAGTTAAAGAGGAGTTCGTGTGTTCGGAGTCCGCCTACTTCTATGGACTGGCCCAGTTCGGTGGTGGCAAAGAAGCTAGTCAATAAGGGTGGTGATCTTTTTTCGACGCAAGGATGCAGCCTTCATCTCAGTTGGGCCCTCTAATAGGTGGCAGATTTGGGGTCTGCAAGGCACAAGGCATGTTTGTAGCCAACGCTCAATGATGGCTTGGATAGTTGGATGAACTAGATGATTCCCCGCGCGTTGCTGCGGGGCATTAGTCTCCCAAATAGCATAGATTTATCATGCACTCTTGGGACAAAAAGATATATACAATCATAAAAAAGAAACGGAAGGTATTGATAGATAAACATCGTAAATGACATAAGTATTAACTTGAAAATGGTGCAGGTCTCGTTGTGTAAAATACATTTGGCTTTTTTGACAAACTCAAAGTACCCAAAAGTTAGGATAGATATGTATGGAGCCGGCAAGTAATAAAAGAAAAAAACTGAAACCACTTATACAATTGTGCACGTTGTTGAAGCTTGAAGTTCTTCCCGCTGAGTAATAATGTTATAACTTTAACTTCATAACACGTCCCTGTTGCAATACATGAGTTAGTGCATTGAAATCCAGAATAGAACTGTAGCTTAGTAGAGTAACTAACCACACAAGAATTTTATAGGTCACAATATATGTACAGAACGGACGAAGCCATGTATCTCCAGCGAGCCAACTTGGTATATAACATTCAAATTATTACTCATGAACATATAACATCATGTGGGACAGAATTCACAATTCAGACCACGTAATTGTATTAAAAAAACAAACTAAGATAAGGTTGTTGGGCTTGTTGCTTATTTGGAATCACGAACCTTGGCCACCGAAGAGAACTGTTCTAGAATCGTTGCTGTACCAGGAGACTGCAATCTGAACACTCCTTCAGAAAAAAAGCCTAAAGTGCATGGAATCTGACGGAACGCATAAAAGTTGAACCATGAACGTAAGATGAACAGCGGCAGTTTCTCACGTAAGCATAGCTGCGGTGTGCAATACAATCCATGTCAAATAAGGAGTGACCACTTCCTCCTTAGGAGCCTGCAGAATGCAGTGGTCACATTCCGAGGCATGTTGAGCAGCACCGAACCTCGAGAAAACAAAAATTCAGATCAAGCACAAAATAAGCGGATGAAACTGGGAAGGTCGAGATGACTGCTCACATGTGGCAACGAAGGGCAGCAAGATGTTGAGAACGCGAGATCGAGTCCGCGTCTTTAAATAGCGTAAGGAAGGCTGCTCAGCTACCGGAAAGTCGTTTTGTCGCACGGGTGCCACGGCACCCGTTTTTTGATTTTTTTTTGTCGCCATTTTAAGTTTCCAAAAAATCCGAAAAAAATACTGGAGATTGACAACTACTTGATCTATGATTCTGCAAAGTTTCAACGCAAAATAGTTTATATTGCGCCCTACACAAAAATGACAAATTTCTTGATCTGGGTGGAGATTCAAATCCTCTCAAAATTGTCAGAATTTTGTCATTTTTGTGTAGGGCGCAATATAAACTTTTTTGCGTTGAAACTTTACAGAATCATAGATCAGGTAGTTTTCAATCTCCAGTATTTTTTTCGGATTTTTTGGAAACTTAAAATGGTGACAAAAAAAAAAAAACGGGTGCCATGGCACCCGTGCGACAAAACGCTGCGCCTCCTTTTCAGTTTCCGGTGCACTTATTTTCGAGAGTTTCTGGGTGCACTTATGGTGAAAGAGACTGTACGTGGAGGAGAACCAAGCGGGCGGAACATTTATTCGATAGCTAGGAATATAAACAGATGAAATGATATCGTAAATCATGCATGAGCCAGCAACGCGGAAGTAAATGGGCTCTGCCTAGGAATGTTCAACCCATGCATGAATCATGTACATCCAACTAATGACGTGGCTTAAGAAAATGATGTGGCATACCGCTGAGGTGGATAGGCTGCATGTTGAGAGAAATAAGTTAGTGGGGACGAACTATTTAGTTATACTAGAAAAATACCCCGCGCGTTGCAGCGGGAATTTTTATAAAATTGCAATATAAACGAAAAGACATATGACACATGCAACAGGGAAAAAAATCGGAAATATTCAGGATTCGATTGGGCACAATAATCGAGAATCTAAATTTAATCAATATAGAATATTTGTATATTTAACAACTAAAATTGATGAGGTAATTGTATGGATAAAAGAATTTATAATGCGAATAGTTTTCATGGATGGATAGAAAATCATTAGTAAATGTGGGATGACATGGATAAATAATGGCTCAAATAGTGGATGATGTGTCTTAAGGAATAGATGATGTGTGATTAATTAGTGGAGATGACATGGACAATTGATTGGTTAAGAGAATGAATGATGTGGATAGCTTGCATGTTAAGATAGAAAAATAATTAATGAAGTTAGTGGGGTTTTGATTTATAAGAAGTATAGATAGGATATGTCGTAAGCGATAAACAAGTATTGTGCATCACAAAGCTTCTAGGGGGTGGTGTTTCCGATCCAAATGCGATGGGTGTTTGCTTCTTCTTTCTCGGAAGGTTGCTTCGACATCAATGGGTTAAGATGACATGAAGTGGTGATGGTCATGAAGGCCTCGGGGCATGGTTGTTTTTTTCCTTTACTCAGGTTATATGTGTTTTTGTGCTGGGGCAATAGTCCACTTATCCTCCTTATAGATTCTCACTTGCATGTGTACACATATATATGCAAGTTTTTTACTTAACTCTTGGCGCAAATATGTATGCTACGATGTAGGATTTGAAAAAAAAACGTGGACTATTGTACCGTATTCACATTTGAAATCTTTACATGTATGTACACAATTACAACTCAAATTACTTCAGCTCTTTCTAAAGATATTTGGGGAAATGCGTCGAGCATATTGATAATTACCAGCTGCTCCTTTGACTCGAATGCACATCAATTTTTGAGCCCACTGTTATCTACTACATTTAAAATGGTCCAAGGTTAAATCACATTATTTTGGTTTTAATTTGTTATTGCAATGCAAAAGGGTGAAAGAAATGTCATCCTTTTAGAAGAAAACACAAGGCGCCTTTTATCTTTAACACCCATTTTAATTTAGGGAGTTATTGGAGGTTTGTGTGTAGAGTGCGCCAAGTTGAATTTGGAAGTTGCTTTTGTAGTTACCGTGAAGGAGGATGTTGGGCCTATGATGCATTTTATTCTGAGGTCGATAGTTTTGGATGAAGCATACTACTTTGAGATCCCCCCCCCCCCCCCCCCCCCCCCCCCCCCACCCCCACCCCCACCACACACACATACACACAATTGTGAAGTATACGACCTAGTTTAACAACGACAATTTTAGATATACTACACTGTTATTTGTTATTTTGAAAATCTTTGAATTTGATAGTCTGTTTTTTCATAATTCATATGCATATTAGATACTCCCCGCATTCCAAAATATAAGTTGCCCTTAAATTTCGCTGATCAACGACGTATAACTTTGACCACGATTTATACTTTTTAGAATATCCACAAAATCAGTATAATGCTATATAAAATGAAAGAACATTTTGCATCCAACGGTACCATCTATACATTCTCAACCAATATAATTTAGTATATATTAGCTGTCAAAGTCGATCATCAAAGACCAGTATAAAAATAACGCACCTTATATTTTGGTACGAAGGGAGTATTTAACATGAGGTGTTCCGTAACAAAAATTTCCAGTCGACACACTCAACCGTGCGAAGATGGCAAGCAAGTGACAATGGTTAGAGATGAGTCAGAGTGATGCAAACGAGACTAAATGACTTTACAAGGTATAAACATGAATTGGAGAAACACACAATTGCAATGTCATGTCATTTCGAATCTTACGTGATTTTGTTGTAGAAAAGTTTATTTAAGTGCGCCTTTAATAAATAAAGCTATTTTTAAAGAGGTTTTGAGTCCTTGATACATGGCGTGAAGGAGTCTTTCGGGGAAATCTTATAGGATCAAAGCTACATTTGGCATCACGATGGATTGTGATTAATGATCTCATTCGTGCAATCATTTTTTGAATGTTTTAATGCTGGTTTGTTCCATTTTTGTGTGTGGTTAGTTTCTTCACTGGATTGTAAAATAAACTCGCCAAAATTGTTTCAACAAATCGCCATTTATTCTACATCACAAATAAAATGACATACAAAAAGTTCTCAATCCTACAATACTTATATGAAGATCTCTGTAACCAAAGAGGCACTTAGATCGAGACGTTGCAACAGAGATGGTTGGAATTAATCGCCATAACACTACGCTAAAAGCATAGCTATTTGTATTGAATTCAATTAAACCACAACTAATTTCCCTTCCCCTCATTTAAAGCACAACTCCTTGTATTTTGGAAGTCAATTAAACTACATAGATTGTTAGAAGTAATCTCCACTAGCTGAAAACAAGGAAACGTCCCGCTGTAAAAAAATAAATTTAAAAAGCAAAGGAACATCACGGTGAAAGACGAATCTGCCTGGCGGTCCGATCAGCCCATCACATGACGATTCTCGAGCCCACAGGGCTCCACCTAAGCCCGGTCAGACCAAGCCCACCCAAACACAGCAACAAACCGAGATGGCGAGTCCCCCACGCAGACAACTGTCTAGGATCACCACCGTCGAATTGTATTCCACGCGGACCAGGTCCTGGTGCACCAGCCGAGAACCCGAAACAAGCTCCGGTAGAGGCATGCGGGTAGCTCACGAACACCGAGCCCACCCCGTCTTGGCTAGAGAAACCCTAAGGCAGAGCACAGGTGCGCTGCCATATAACAAGCTTCTCCCCCGTCGCGGTGTCTCCCCGGCTAAGAGAGTCGTGTGCCCCCGCGTGTTATTCTATGCGTACGGACTCTCTTTGTATCATTGATTACCAACGACTCCTTTGACTCGGATGCACATCATTTTTTCGAGCTCCACTACTATGTGCTACATTTAAAGGGACTGAGGTTAAATCATACTGTATTTATTTTGATCTCAATTTGTTATTTCAACGCAAAAGGATAAAAGAAATATCATATCTTTAGAAAAAATGTGTGTTTTATCTTCAATACCCATTTTAGTTTGGGGGTTGTCAAGGTTTTATGTGCAGATCGCCATGTTGAATTTGGATGTTGCTTTTGTAGTTCGTTCCGAAGGATGATGATGGGTCTACGATTTATTTTGTGGTTCATAGTTTTTGATGAAGCCATGAATACTACTTTCAGATGCCCCTCCCCACATTTTGTGAAGTATAGGACCTAGTTTAACAACAACTATTTTATATATACTTGCACTATGAGTTACTTGCTATTTTGAAACTGATGGAGTTTAATAATGTGTTTTTCATGATTGAAATACGAATTAGAATATTTAAAAAATATGTCGGTGAACTCAACTGTGCGAAGATGCAAGCAAGATGGTGGACAAGTGATAATGGTTAGAGACGAGTCAGAGTGGTGCAAACAAGACTAAATGATAGATCAAGCACAGTGTTTGTCATCTTTGATTTGCAGGACAAAAAACACATTAATTGGACAACACATAATTACAATGTCATGCATTTTGAATCTTACATGATTTCTTACGCTCGACATCACGATGAATTGTGATCGGTGATCCTATTTGTCCAAAAAAAAATTCCTATTGAATTGTTTATATGATAATTTCTACATCGGATTATAAAATAAACAAGCCTGGGCAAATCTCAATTGATTCTTCAAATCAAACAACTGACATATGAAAAGTTCTTTATGATGTAATCCTATAACCGTCGTACCGAAAACCTTCAAATCAAATCACAGATTGAGATGATGCAACAAATAAAATGAGACCAGCATGGGAGGGGACCCTACGGTATTATATCAAGTAGAAACTGCGGGACACAATCTGCAGAGCGGAGGCTCGAACGCGGGTCGTGGGCAGTGCTCGTGGCCAACCACTCGCCGCTGGCCCACTGGTCGACGCTCAGTTCCTATGTTGCAGTAGAGATTGTTGGAATTAATCGTCATAACGTCATGCTAAAAGCACAACTCTGTGTAGTATTTTGGAAGTCAATTAAACCACAGTATTTTTGGAAGTAAAATTACGCCACAGCTCTTTGTAATTTGGAAGTCAATTAAATCAAGGAACGTCACAGTGGTCGGTGGCAGACACGAATCCGGCTGGCGGTCCGGTCAGCCCATCCCAAACCCACCGGTCAAGAACGTCCCAGACGATTCTCGAGCCCACAGGGCTCCACCCAAGCCCCTCCGACCCAGCCCACCCCAATGAGATGGCGAACCCGTACGCGGACAACTGTCCAGGAGCACCACCACCTGTCGAACGAATCGTCTCCCACGCGGACCCGGTCCTGGTGCACCAGCCGAGAACCCGAAACAGACAGGCGGGTAGCTCACGTACACCGAGCCCACCCCGACTCGGGCAGAGAAACCCTAGGCAGAGCACGGGTGCTGTGCGCTGCCATATAACCACCTTCTCCCCCGTCGCGGCGTCTCCCCCGGTCGAGAGAATCCGTCGTGCTTCTCCGCCTACGGCGTCTCCTCTCTGTATCCCGCAACCAGAAAACTACCCAAAAAAACTCGCAAAACCAAAAAAAATCCCCTGCCTCGGCGGGATCTACGCCCATCGTCGGCCGCGCACCAGCCCGGCGGATAGGGTTTAGTCTAGCGCCGATTTTTCGGGAAAAAAAATCGAGGTGATGGCCGCGCAGGTGGTGGCGAACGGTGGGGCGGCGGCGGCGGTTCCCGTGGCGGCGGGAGTGGTTGCGGTCGGCGGCGTGGCGCAGCCGCTGCCGACGACGTCGCTGTACGTCGGCGACCTGGAGCCGTCGGTCACGGACTCGCAGCTCTACGAGCTCTTCACCCAGGCCGGCCAGGTCATGTCGGTGCGCGTCTGCAGGGACGTCAACTCGCGCCGCTCCTCGGATACGCCTACGTCAACTACAACAACCCCATGGATGGTATGGTTGCGATCGACCCCCTCATCCCCTCTCTCTCTCTCTTAGACGTATCTATATCTCCATGCGATTTGTGAGTAGGTGGCCGGTAGGGGGGGGGGGGGGGGGGGGTTCGATGGTGTTGAATTGTGGTATGATAGACGGGGTGTAGGTTTTGGGGTTAATTAGATCCGACAGCATCAATGGTTGTTCAGTTAGTCGGTTGTGGATTGTGTTTTTCTGGTCACAGATTGGTAGATAATGAAGCGATTGTACTAGAAAAAATAACATTTTCTGTGCAACCGGTTGATGTATATCTGTTGCCGTATTGCACTTTAACTCGGGATTATTGTGTTTTTCCCGTCACAGTTCAGGAATTTGTTATGTTTTATTGTTATTTAAGAGGTGGAGGGATGATGCATGTCAACTAGTTTTGTGAATAATTGGCTCTCATTGGGTGGTATATACTATCTAGTATTGGGAGTACTTTCTTATAATTCAGTTGCCAGGTTGATTTTCTGTATTTTATAGGTATGTATGGACATCCCTTGTGGCGTGTACTGGAAGAATTGACATCTCACTAATTTGATTAGAAGTTGTGGTATTAGCTGGCCCTCAGCTGTTACTGAACTATTTGTTTATTTTAGCTGGTACGTAGATAGAATGGAAAGGCTGATCAACCCTCATTCATTAGCATGGTAAATGATGGGGGCACATTATGTGTGCTTATTAACAGATATGAGGTGTAACGACATGTTAGGCATAGGTATGTGCAAATGCTCATGCTGTAGATTACATGTAAGGAAATTTGGAATACATGCTTTTCGATAATTGTTAAGCCCCATCGCACTACGTCATCTGTCAGCATTGTTGTTCTTCTCTGGTTCTGCTACTAGAACATTATGCTATAGTTAAATGTGGAGCCTATTATTCTTCTTAACCGATTAATGACATTTGGCAGCTGCAAGAGCAATGGAAGTGCTGAACTTTGCTCCATTGAACGGCAAGGCCATTCGGGTAATGTACTCAAACCGTGACCCAAGCAGCCGCAGAAGTGGATCTGCAAATATTTTTATCAAGGTACCGCCTCATCTTTTCATATTCATTGCCACCTTGAAGTAATCAGATTTTTTGGAGTTATCTCTGATGAAAGCACTTTGAACTTTCTTTTTGCAGAACCTTGACAAAACAATTGACCACAAAACTCTTCATGATACTTTTTCTGCGTTTGGTGCAATTCTCTCATGTAAAGTTGCCACGGATGATGTTGGCCAATCCAAAGGCTTCGGCTTTGTTCAGTATGAAAAAGAAGAGTCTGCTCAGTCTGCAATGAAAGGCCTAAATGGTATGCTTATCAATGACAAGCCTGTGTATGTTGGACCTTTTCTTCGCAAGCAAGAGAGAGATAATTCTTTTGACAAGGCAAAATTCAACAATGTCTTTGTGAAGAATTTATCTGAGTCTACCACAAAAGAGGACCTACTCAAAATATTTAGTGAGTATGGAAATATTACAAGTGCTGTTGTGATGATTGGCATGGATGGTAAATCAAGGTGCTTTGGCTTCATCAATTTTGAGAGTCCAGATGCTGCTGCTCGTGCTGTTGAAGAACTTAATGGAAAGAAAATTAATGACAAAGAGTGGTTTGTTGGAAGAGCTCAGAAGAAATCTGAAAGAGAGATGGATTTGAAGAGAAGTTTTCAGCAAAGCATGAAAGATGCAGCTGATAAGTATCAAGGACAGAACTTGTACTTGAAGAATTTGGATGATGGCATTTCAGATGATCAGCTACGTGAAATGTTCTCTGGCTATGGCAAAATTACCTCATGCAAGGTGCTTATATGTTTGGAATCATATTTTTGTCCTTTGTTTTATCCACGACCTCATCTGACCCTATTTATGTAATAGGTAATGCGTGATCAAAATGGTGTCAGCAAGGGGTCTGGCTTTGTGTCATTTTCTACCCGTGAGGAAGCATCTCAGGCTGTAAGTATGTTTCCTGAATGCTGTATCGACTCTCTTGTCAAATGGCTGACATGTTCTTTGTTTACACAGCTAACTGAAATGAATGGCAAAATGATATCTGGAAAGCCATTGTATGTTGCATTTGCCCAACGTAAAGAAGACAGAAAAGCCATGTTACAGGTATTGTCCTCTAACCCCCGAGTTTGTTATGTGATTTCCAACTTGTTATTAATAGGGGCCAGTGTAGATAGAGAATAGAAGCAATTGAATGCTAATTACGGCTTTGTATCACTTGGCACAACATTGTTTCTGGATGCGGCTATAGACAAATTTTGCTTATCTGTATTTCCCTAATTAAAGGTGATGATGAACTTAAACCTTTGTTCTTTAATCTCGGTATTCAGAGTAAAACATTTGTGTTCCCAGTGGAGGCATATACTGAGGATGGGCAAGGCCCCCTCCAGTGTGTGTTTCTTAATTTTTTTTGTAGCTGACACTTGAAAAAGAGGACTTTCATGGTCTGTGTCATGACTTTAACTTGAGGGTTTGATTTGATTCTGTTTCATGTAGAACTTAATCGATCATGGCTCCTTTCTTTTGATGAATTTTGTTGAGACTTGGACAAAGCATTAGTTAGTTTTGACCATCCGTCATTAAAATGCTGATGGTAACAATTCCATATCATTCAGGCTCAGTTCTCTCAGATGCGCCCTGTACCAATGACACCTTCTATGACTCCTCGACTTCCAATGTACCCTCCTATGGCTCCTCTCGGGCAGCAACTCTTCTATGGGCAAGCTCCACCTGCTATGATGCCCCCTCAGGTACTGCTATAAGCCTGTATTCTCACTTTAATTTTGAAAACTTACCTACAGGTTTTCTCCATGGACTCTTATAATAGAGGCAACATAAGGTAGCACTAGCTTGTGTAATATATTTCCATCGTAGACAAGATAATGTAGCACTAGCTTGAGCAGTATGAATTGTAGTTTACATCATAAGTCATAGGCTTTGAGCAATGCTGTGTGCGTATCAGTAGAAATATTTTTCGGAAGTAATGATTTTCCACTTCTAGACGATTGAAACAATATCAGTGTTCAGTATCCAGTTTATTCTTAATGCCATGCACGATACTATGGAGTTCAATTAAATGTAGCAAATAGCAATGTAGTACTTTTCACCTGCTGACACCATTGCGTTAGTTCTTCTGAACTCTATGCTCACCGTGAACACTTCTTTGCATGTCTTGTTCATTTGACATTTCGCTCGAAATTGTGGTCATGTATGCTCATTATATTTCATTTGACATTTCACTCAAAATTGTTATCATGTCTATTCATTATGTTGTATGCATGCTTTGTACGGTGTTTCATTTACCTAGATAAAGTTAAATGAAAAAATACAACCGCTGGATATTGATCCTTTGTGTACTTCAATATAGCCTGGATTCGGTTTCCAGCAGCAGCTTGTTCCAGGCATGAGGCCTGGCGGTGCCCATATGCAAAATTACTTTGTTCCAGTTGTCCAACAAGGTCAGCATGGTCCGCGCCCAGGTATTAGGCGCTCTGGTACTGGGTCTGCCCAGGGACAGCAAACTCCTCAGCAATTTCAGCAACAGGTTAGTAACAATGCATTTCATGCCTATAGTATCTCCTCTATTATGCCAATTCTAGGATGTTATTAGGTGATATTCGTATAATGGTTAACATAAATATTTAGCTGCCTTGGTTTCATGTAGATTATCCTAAATCTCCAAATCCACTTACCCCCTTGCCAAGAATGTTGTGCTACTTTTCTATTGTCCAATCCCTTGGTGTGCTAGAATTGTGCAATGTAGGGAGGCTTTTGCTGTATGGAGTACTGAAAGTGCAATGCTATAACTTTTCATTTGTTCTGTTACAGATGGTTCCAAGAGGACGTGTCTACCGGTACCCGCCTGGACCTGTGCGTAACATGCCTGAGGTTCAACATATGCCAGGAGTTGGTGTTGGGGGTATGATTCAGCCATATGATATGGGAAGCTTACCTGCTCGAGATGCTGGCTTGTCACCTGCTGCTCCAATGGGAACTCTAACATCTGCCCTTGCAAATGCTACTCCAGACCAACAAAGAACGGTATGTCTTAGTGTGCCATCCCCTACTGTATGTGGTGTTAAATTCTTATCCGTTGCCATCCTAGGCAATTTTGCAGATCGTTAGTGATCCACACAGTACACTAGATGTCCATGTTATTGTTTGGTGCTATGTACAATATACACTAGATGCCCCATTTTTTTACAGAATTCTCTTTTGCTTTTGTGCCCTGTTGCACTGTCAGTTTTCTGATGTTTTTGATTTCATCTAGATACTGGGAGAAAGCCTCTATCCACTTGTTGAGGTACTGGAGCGCAACCATGCTGCAAAGGTCACTGGCATGCTTCTGGAGATGGACCAGACGGAGGTTCTACATCTGCTCGAGTCTCCGGAGGCTCTGAAGTCAAAGGTCGCCGAGGCAATGGATGTTCTCCGCAACGTGGCTCAGGCTCAGCAGCAGAATCCGAATGCCCCTACCAGCCAACTTGCTGGGCTATCATTGGCCGACAACGTTATCGCTTAGTTAGAGTCGTAGCTATCGAATGATGCTATTCTTTTATCTCCCTATGGTTGAACTTGGGTGAGCTTGAGTTTTTTGCGCTGGATGTTTGGCTCTCTGCCTTAGGTGTCTTTGCCACCTGACTGGCCAGGTACCTGTTTCCATGTTTGACTACCATTGGGTCCTTGGTTGCGGACCTCTTATGCGGTTATGTGCTACCCAAAGTTTTGCTATAAAATTTGAGTGAGAACTAAATTGCTTGCCTAACATTTCTTTGATGTTCAGCTCTTTTGTATGGAATATTGATCGTAGTTGGTAATGTAACGGCACACGTTGTATCATTGTCGGTATGCGTTTTACAAGATATGTCTATTAATCAAAAACAGTTCTCATAGGGTTTCTGAAAATCCCATTAGCTGGAAGCAGTACTTCATAGGCAGGAAGTTCGATGACTGCAATTTAAGTCAAACTTGACATCCATATAACCAACTTCAAAGTTTTCCTTATCACGTCGGGCCTTGAGGAACCTGTCGTGGTGCTGCTGCTCAAGCGCCAGGCCGTACAGCTGCCACCCCAGGCTATCGCCTTGCTGTCGCAGCAACAAGCCAACAATACCTCTGCAAGGAGTCAGCCATATGACGAGAGGCTGGATGTGATGTGGTAACAGCGCACAAAATTGTAGACCCCAGTTTTTTTAATGTTAATAGACGAGCTGCTAAATTCATTGATTAGAAAGAAGAGTTATACAAGAGGCGACCAAAGGAAAAAAGAAAAGAAAACCAGGGAGACATGCTTCAGCCTGGTCAAAAGGGATTTACGCCCCAGCTAAGTTCTTGAGGCCTTGAGGGCACCTTCATCTCTACTCCTAGGGATTGACCCCAGGGAGCGTGGAAGACGGAGCAGGAGTGGGCGATGGGAGGCAGGGAGAGGAAGGAGGATGTTCTGTTTGACCTGTTGGGCGAAGCATACCAAACAGAAGCTAACATGTAACAGATCCGGATTCCCTGAAGTTGGAAAACACCAAGTCAGGCGACTTTGAATCGGGTCCACCATGCGTGGGTTCCATATCTCAGGGACTCAAAGCCATCCATAGTCAGCCACCACCAAGTCAGCGAATCCCAATCCGTAACTAGGAATGCTACTGTACTTCATAAGTTGTTTTATTTGATTTTAGCTTCTCACATGCAAGGTTCACATGAAGACTAACCCTGGACACATGCTCTGATCCTCCGAAAGCTATACATTGCACTAAGAAGCAAAGTATCGATCCTTCGACAAACTGGAGGTGGGCAGGAAGGGCCTAGGAACCACCCGCTTCTACTTCTCAGTGAGATTTTACACATGTCTGGGTAACACAACGCTCACGCAATGAACACCTGGATCCTATCTCCCCTGCCGTCCTCAAAATCCAGCAGTATCTGACCGTTCTGGGGGTTGTCTGAATCCATGGGTGCGTTTCGAAGCCTTTCCACGATATTAGCTCCAGCCAGGCCTGCAAAGTGCAGAAGGGAGATGTTGTGTGAAACAGACACATGCCACATACATTATTATTTTTCTATCTCGAAGGTGCAAGTCTAATTACAGATTCATGTTCCCCATAAGAATAGAAGTAGTACAAACCTGGAATAACTTTCATCATCCCTTCTAAGAATCCAGCCTGTTTCAGAGAAAGCAGGAACAGAAGGAAGAAACCATTAGTCAGTATGGAATTACTCAAGTATAGCGCAGAGGACAACTAGTAGTAGTAAGAAACTACTATAGTGAACATGTATACACCCATCATCAAGATGTTCACTTAGAGATAGGTGCAGTGTCAAAATTTCAAGTCAACTACTATATACTGAAATGAAAGTGGACTTGCAAATGGGTTCTTACAGGTATCCTGGCATCAATTTTCTGGACTCCATCTCTCCCTGTAATCTTCAATAGAAGCGTGCGGGACCACATCCCGCTTGAAGGATCTCTGCCTCCTGTGGAACCAGGATCATAGAGCTGAGGCAGTATGTCAACGATAGGTTCTTGTGATTTCTCGGTCCTTGACTCGGTGTCTCCTGAACTGCTTGCTTCACTTGTATAACCCAAAAAGCCTATAATTGCGATGTAGCAGGATAAGAAGAACCATTCATGTTGCACATTGTTTACAAGAGAATATGCTCACCACTATTGTAGGATGATTGAGCTGGTGTCGCAACGTAGCGCTTTTCCTCTTCATAATAGTGGTTAAACCCTAGTGTATCCTTGATCTCCTCAAATGATGGCAAACTACCTGGAGGAGGTATGCGACCACCTTTTATAGCAACGAGAGCATCCTGCAGATCAGGGTTTCTTATACAGTTAATGATTGAATGCGGAAATGAAACACACAAGTGGCACCAAATTGAAAAACTACACAACTTCTACCAGTTACACTGAAGTTCGGACCCACATGATGCACCGCCAAATTTAATAAGCACAAAAAGCCTATCAGTTTGCATAACAAAACATAGTACCCCCATGACTATCTGTCTGTCTATACAGGCCTATATGTTAGCGTGCACACATTTTTTCATTTTGCCCAAAACTTCTACGGGAAAGCCATGTGCACGATCCCTTAGAATGCAACTACTCCCGTTAGTGACCAAATTACCAAAACATGAGTTGTTTTTTCGACATTTCTTCTCTCTTAAGTCAGTGTAGAAATATAAAACAAGCATTTAAATCACAAGAAGTATAAACAACAAACCTCCATTGCACGCATTGATACCCCAATTAGAGATAACGGGTAGGCTACGATTTTGTAACCAATTTCTTCAAGTTCAAGAGGGCTCAGTATAGGAGTTTTACCACCACCTTCTAACATGTTGGCCTACAAAAGAAGCACGGAGTATGTTGAGGACATAACTCTTTCAAGGACGTACCCAGTGCTGAGAGCTCCCGCACTGTGCGGGGTCTGGGGAAAGGTGTCAGTGGCAAGCCTTACCCTCACAAAAAAACATTACTGCTTATATTATATCTAATCTTACCATTTTTGGAACTCCAGGTGAAACCGCACAAAACGCCTTCATCTCTTCCCTTGAAGCAAGTGCGTCAATAAATAGAACATCCGCTCCAGCATCAGCAAAAGCACGTGCTCTCCACAATGCTTCATCAAGAGACAAAGCTTGACGAGAATCTGTCCTTGCCACAATAACAATGTCAGAGCCACTCTCCTTCCTGGCGTCTACAGCAGCTTTTATGTGCAGAATTGCTTCCTCTCTTGAGACAACTTTCCTTCCTTGTGTATGTCCACATGCTTTTGGTGATACCTTCAGAATACTATACATCATATCACTATGAAAGGAACTTATGGAACAGGGAAAAGAAGATTCATCACAAAAAATAGCAGCCAATTCTTAATATAAAAAAAACATCAAATCTGCATAGCGCAATGGAAATGAAATTATTAGTGTGAATGCAGAGTTCAAAATCAGGATAAATGATCCTTGATTGCAAGAGTATCAATTACACAAAACTAAGATTTCGAGATGTCAACCAGAGTCCACACTTATTTAGGGCAGTCACATGGGTTGTTATATTTTGTTTTATAGCTAACATGAATCCGAATGGGCAACTAGGATGTTATAAAATGTGTAAGTTGACATTCAGGTGCAGAATTCTAGTCCAGTAATGTGACGTGCACATAGAATAGATCATAGAAGCAAAACAACAGTAAACAGCAGCACAACATTGACAGACACTCAAAATAACCTTAATTTTAAGAGTAAGGATCTTAACTAAGCACGTATTTTGAAACAGAGGACTAGCACATACAAATATCCCATGAAAAAAAGATGTTTTACACACTAGCGTAGAATCCCCTAATACCATTTTGATAAAAAAGATATAATATACGCCCCCTATTGCTAAAATATTAAGCAGATTAAATAAAACCTAAGACAGGACAGTCACAGTGATTATTCCTTGAAATGCATACCTGATCTTCAAGAATAATTCCAGCAAAACCAGCATTGATAAATCCTTTCACTGTCCTCTTGACATTCATACAGTTCCCATAACCATTATCAGCGTCACCAATCACCGGTATTGATACTGCTTCCGTAATTAAACGCCCTTGATCTATCATTTCGCCATAGGAGATGAGACCAACATCTGGCAGTCCCAGCCGTGCAGCAGATATTGAGAACCCTGAAAGGCAACATACAGTTAAATTTTGCGCAGTTGAAATGTCATAATTTGTAAACCTCCATGTACATAGCAGTATAGCACCATAAGAAAACTATTCTCTGGCTCCATTTTCAAGTTCTGACCGTGGCTGCACAAGTGAAGAACAGACTTTGGGTGATTTGATCAGTACAATGCCACTTGATCAGAGTGCTCTCAACAAAACTACGGAAGTGCAACCAATATGGACTAGCACAATGCCACTCAATTGCCACTCGGCATAACACTTGCGTATTTGAGTATCTGTGAGCAGAGGATCACAATCAACAGAATCATCGTAACACAGCAAAGCAGCCGTAGTAATGTTCTATACAATCCACATAACTGGAACAACGATGCGCTATCCTACTATTGACGGGAGTGAGAGGGAGTCTGTGTCTGTCCCGCAGAAGCAAAAGGGCGAACACGTACCGCTCGTGAAGCAGGCTCTGAACCCGGCACGCTCGACGAGGCGGGCGCTCAGCGCATCGTAGCAAGCGGGCGCCTGGTGGGCGCCCGGTGTCTCCAGAACCCGACGAAGGGTCGCCGCTGGCGAGTCTCCGATGCCGGCGCTCCCTCCGGCAGCGGCGTAGGAGCAGCGCAGGGAGATCCGGGCCTTGACAGTCGAGGGAGGGGCTCGGCGCCGGAGGAGCGGGGGCGGCCGGGCGCGGCAGGAGCCGGCGCGGCTTGAGGTGCACGGGGACAGCGAGGCCGGCGGCTGTTGCAGGAGTGCGGCGTAGCACGCCATTTCCGCTCTCTGCTTGCTCTCTGTCTCTCTACTTGGAAATCTAGAATTTCCTCAGCACGTACTAATCCCAGTCTCGCTGACTCCGCGGTCCCACTTGGCAGAGAACTTCCCCACACTTGACCATGCCGCCGCCGCCGCGGGCGCTGCCGGACGAGCTCCTCGAGGACAGGGACGGAGCTGCCTTTAGGCCACTGGTGTCAGTTGACACCAATGGAAAAAGCAAAATCCTTCACTAATCTTCATTAGCTACTGTAAATTTGTAGAGAATGAGCCCAATGAAATTGAGAGATTACAGTGATGACCCCGGTGCCATTTTTTCTCAGCTTCGTCCCTGCTCGAGGAGATCCTTCTCCGCCTCCCGCCAGAAGACCCTGGGTGCCTCTTCCGCGCCTCCCTCGTCTGCAAGCCCTGGCGCAGCCGCCTCACCGGCGCCGCCTTCCCCCGCCTCTACCGCGAGTTCCACGGGACGCCTCCGTTGCTGGGACTCTTCGAGAACGACAAGAAGGTTTGCTGCTGGTTTTCTCCCTTGTCCCCCACCTCCCTCGTCCCCCCTGTCCACCCCGGCCACCGTGATCTCTTCGCGCTAGACTCTCGCCACGGCCTCGTCCTCCTAACAGCGATAGAAAATGATGAGCAGATGACATTGTTGTTGTTGCTAGTGGTAGCCGGAGGTGCGGCCAGTGGCATCTGACGTTGCCGCCAATCTTGGGCGGTGCTGCTGCCAGCGGTAGGCGGCGTTGCTCCTAGCCGTAATTTGTGGTGCTGCAAACGATGGCAATGGTGCTACCGCCGGTGGGCGGAAAATTGTTGGTCAAAGGTGGTCGACGACGGGGCGGTGATGAGCTGCAGGCATGGTGGAACGGGGTCGGGGAGCCTTTTTTCCGACAAGATGAAGCATTTATTTTCTTGATCCCGCTTTTAGCGATGTGGGAGAGCAGTCAGGATCAGACACCTCATATGCTCGATTAGGAGGGGGTTGGAGGAAGGCGGGGGATCAGAGTGCTCCGATCCCCGGAATAATGTTGAGGAGTGAGTACGGTCCAAAATACTCCCTATGTTCACTTTATAAGACATTTTTTTTTCAAAATACATGTATCTCAACGTATTTAGTTAGATTCACTCATTTTAATCCGTATTTAGTCCATATTGAATATCGAAAATGGCTTACAAAAATGGACATTATAAAAGTGGAACAGAGGGAGTAGAACGGACGGGGCGGCTATAGCAGGGTAGCACGGTCCAAAATTGAGCTGCCTCTTCCAAGAGAACTTCCCCTATTTGTGTGAGCTAGGGGAAGGGGAGTTACGGAGGTCAATTCCCGTAATTTGGTTGGAGGGAGTTTTAACGTGGGAATGGGAATTAAGGGGGTACGGGACTAAAAATCACCCGTATGGTTAGTGGTAATGGGAGTTGTGTGAGCTAGGGGAAGGGGAGTTACGGAGGTCAATTCCCTCCGATCTATTCCCTGGGGGACGTGGTAATTGAAACGAGATAGGGAATTGAGTCATCGACGGCGGAAAAAATCAATTGATTTCCGCCTGGGTGGTCCGACTCCGCCGGACGGGCGCCACGGAGCAGAGCTCGGCCGTCGCACCGATGATATTCATGGTGTGGGGAGCCGCGTCGGGTGGTTGTTTTCACGGGCGTCGTGGTCGTGGCCGCGCTGCCGTGCCGCGAGAGCTGAGCCAAAAGCTTCAGGGTGCGCCGCCGTTGGAGGACGCCTTCGTCGCGCGTAGGCGGCAACCTGTCGGCAGCCTCGCCACCGTCCCGGTCGCGTGCGCACCGGTGGGTGCAGCAGAGCGATGCGCCGGCCGTTTGCCGGAGTCATGCGCTGATGAACGCTAACCACCGCGCAACACGAGCCGCGCTGCCGTGCCCAGTTCAGAAAAATATACACCGTGTCTGCTTGTATGCGTTTGTTAATCCATGTCTTTGTTCAAGTGCCAACAGAATTTAAATTTTTGATCCCCTCTTAGACGAGTCCAACCAAAGCTGTAGCTATGAATATCTATTTATTTTGCAATCCGATCGTGTGTATAATTAAGGTAGCTAAAATATATATTGGGCTCTTCTTCCAGTCGAACCGGTACGTTACGAAGGAAAGGAGCGTGAGGCGATCTTGGGTGATCGTGGCGGCGGCCTAGGGTTTCAACCCTAGCTGCCGCCGCTGGTGATATCTGCAGCTTCATCGTCGCCGCCGGCAAAGATTCGACGGGTCCTTGCCTTCTCTAGGTGCCGTTCTGGCACTATGAGGGGTGGGGACCTCGGACCTGCGTACGGCGCTTTTCGAAGGTCCTTAATGGTAGAGTTTGATTTTGATCGTCATCTTCTTCGTTAATGGAGATGGTATCGTCTGCAATAAGTGATCTTTCACGCTTCATTCGACGGCGAGATATCCTTCCCGACGTCAATGGTGGCTTTGGAAGATTAAGTCTGTCCAGTTATGGTTCTTCAGATCTTGCTTCGCCAGATCAATCTTGGATTGTTTCTCATGGTTGCCGCGAGGAGGTTTGTCCTCGCAATATCTATCCCGACTACTACGTCTTCGGCAATGGTGATTCGTTCTCTCGGCTCCCAACGACGTCGACAAAGTGGTTCGGTTATTTGTCCCTGAAATATCAGTGGTGGTGCTCTTGCCGATGTTGCTTGATTAATTTAATGGCTGCGTGCGTGAAAGCCTTGGCATTGCGGCTCAAAATTAAAAAGGGAGAACCTTCGGTGGTATTCACAGGTATGTGGTTTGGTGGTGTTGGCGTTGTTCTACGGCTGCCTTCAGAAAAGTACAAGATTGTGTCATGGATGAAGAAAGGGCTTAAAGATCTCATAGATTTGTTAGTTTCTTTTAGTTTTGTTTTTGTAATCGATATAATCGTGTACTATTTGCTGGTTTAATATATGTGGAAAATTAAAAAAAAAGTAGCTAAAATATATCACGGGCTCACGGCAGCTCTGATCCGGTGTCTAAACAGACGAAGCAAAAAAATCCCCCACGGATAATCTCAAGCACCAAACAAAGGAATGGGAATTAAAATCTATTTCCCCCAACCAACTCCCGGCCCAAACTCCCACTCCCCATCCTTCACCTTGCCAAACACGCTGTATAGAGAGGTGGAGCTGGTTGAACTTGTGCGTGAGCCTATGAGGTACTCTGCTTCTTCGTTTCCGGCCACAACCCTCGTCTCCACTACCCATGACGCCGCCGCCGCCGCCGCCGCTTCCGAACGAACTCATCGAGGAGATCCTCCTCCACCTCCCGCCGGACGACCCCGGCTGCCTCTTCGGCGCCTCCCTTGTCTGCAAGGACTGGCGCAGCCGCCTCACCGGCGCCGCCTTCCCCCGCCTCTACCGCGAGTTCCACGGGACACCTCCCTTGCTGGGATTCTTCGAGAACGACGAGACGGTATTCTGCTGGTTCGATCCCTTGTCCCCCACCTCCCCCTTCCTCCCTGTCCACCCCGACCACCGGGATCTCTTCGCTCTCGACTCCCGCCACGGCCTCGTCCTCTTAAATACTGTCGGCCCGGACGGCGAACCCCTGGGCCTCGTCGTGTGGGACCCCGTAGGCCGCCGCACGTGGGAACTGCCCTACCCGGAGTTCGCAGACTGGGTAACCGTCCCAGACAATGCGGCGGTGCTCTGCGCCGTTGATGGCTGCGACCACCTCGACTGCTATGGCGGCCCCTTTCTTGTGGTCTACGTGGGCACCGATGAAGACGGAGTCGCGCACGCTTGCGTGTACTCTTCAGAGGCTCGTGCCTGGAGTCCCGTGACATCTTGTGAGCATCCTGACTCCTTACTCGAAATCATTCCCTCTTGGCCGAAAGCCCTTGTGGGAAATGCTCTCTACTTCTCGTGCATTTCGCGCCGTATCCTGCGGTATGACCTGTTCACCCAAGAACTATCAATGATTACCTGGACGGCCATGTGCAAGTGTGAGCACAAGAATAAAATCCTTGTGAGGACAGAGGACGGTATGCTGGGATGTGCCAGTTTGCAGGAGTCCAGGCTCGAACTATGGTCAATGGAAGCTGGTACAAACGGAGCTGTGAAGTGGATGCTAAGCAGAGCTGTCATGCTTGACAATTGGCTACCCTCTCGCTTTAGTTTTATTTATATGACTAGCTTCGCCGAGGGAGTTGGTATATTTTTTGTGCGGACAAATCTTGGTATGTTCACAGTTGAGCTCAAGTCAGGCCGAGTTAAGAAGATATCCAACAGCAGGAACCAAGTCATTCCATACATGAGTTTCTACACTCCAGGTACTAGCAGGTCAAACCTGTACAAGCTTCTCTATGTTTGCTTTGCTATGATTTGCGAATAATTTTGTAAAAAGTAAATATTTTTTCTATTACCAGCATGACGTTTGGGTGATGGTACACACGAATGAGTTTGTGAATATATTGCAATCTCATATATAATTCTCATTTTCAGATCAATCTGGGGGCATAGCACATCCATCAACCATGGCCTCCTCATCAGAGAACGTTGAGACGGCCCGAGAAGAGCACCATGATCTGCTGCTGCTGCACTCAAGTAGGGAGGTGGGCGATGAGAAGGAGAAATGGGTAGAGACGAGCGAGGAGGATTGTGAATGGGACGAGGGTGGATGGCATGAGGAGGGCTCGGTAGAGGATTGGGAATGGAAGGGGAAGAAAGCTGTGCTGGAGCTGTTTCAGAAGGGGTCCAAGGCAATCAAGGAAAGGCAATTTGACCATGCCACGAAATGTTTCCACGATGTCCTCGAGGAAAGGTTAGAGTTTCGCCCTTCCACATGCTGCTCTTAGTTCAAATCCTGGCTGAAGCGTGCATACAGGTGGATTATTTGATACAACTTTCAATTAGCCCAGATATCGGTATTGGTATTTTCATGTGCTTAGTCGGTCTGTGATTTTTTACATTCCCTGTGATGAGCTTAATTGGGTTTAGGAGATCCATGTTTCTTAGGCAGCAATACTTGGGAGTTTGGACCTAGCATTCTTTTGTTAAGCTCTGTGAATTGTGACAAGAGTGCCAGATCAATGTGCATTTGCTTCAGGGTTTGGTGTTTACCCATTTGATAAATGTACGCATGTTTCTGAAGTGTTGGCTGTTTTAAATATTTGAGTAAATATAACTTAGGTCAGCTATTCTTACCGGAGCTGCAATTTGCAAAAGCTCAGCAACTGTGATCCAAAATTCTTACACTACTAAGTCACACTTTTGTCAGACTGTGGTAAGAATAACTGGCCCAAAGTGCAGTTTAATACTTCATCGCAGTGCAGTTTATTTATATGCTGCTTAAAAATTGCACTTAACTAAGAGTATCACGCTCTTGGTGGTTGTTACAAAAGGTGATGATCAACGGACAGTGTTAGCACATTCCTGATGAAATATTGTGCGTAGTTCTGATTGTGTTGTTCTATCTCAGCTTACATTAGCTTTCATGGCCTTATGTCATACTCTTAACAATGATGCACTGATAAATTTTCTAATTGACGCCTTTGTTGTCGTATAGGGTGTTTTATTATGGGAGGCTTTCTCCAATGTGTATCAGCACATATTACCAATATGGATGTGCTTTGCTGTCCAAAGCTCAAGCGAAGATTGCACAATATCAAGACTTAGTTGAGGGTTCAGCCAGCAGAAATGTTACTGGAAGCTCAAAGGCCTCTAGTAGCAACGTCAGTGAAGGTATATGTCTCTACTCCTTTACTCCATACAATCATATGCACTACAAGATGTACTATATTATCCGCTTATATGTATTTGATTATAGTGGTTAGGATTTACGATCTGGTATCTTCATCTATTCTTGCATGCTGAGTAGTCTATATAGTAAAATGGCACCATATAATGTACTGCATGGGCAAATTAAGGGGCAGATGGATGCTAGGAGGATGGGGCACGTGAACTGAAGCTGCAGAGGAGGGCTCTCGTTGGATTCACATCGCCTGTTACCTGAAGTTTATCCCTTTGGGGCAGCTTCACCTGCTCCACCGGTGGATTGGTGGAGTGGAGTTGTCCCAGACACACCCTTATGTCTGGACCAAGGATTACGAGTCGACCTGTCGCAACTTGTCGCTCGGGTACCGACAAGTAGACAAGTCGCGCGACAAGTCGTGACTTGTCGCAACTTGTCGCAACTTGTCGAGGTTTTGAACTTGTCGTTGGGGTACCGACAAGTAGACAAGTCGTGCGACTTGTCGCGACTTGTCGAGCGACACTTAATCCTTGGTCTGGACCTAGGAAATGTCTGGAATTATCAATTATCTTATCATTCTGTAGTAGACTGTTTCATCAAAGTGGTGTTTGGACTTTGGAGTACTAAGCACCAGTGGCGGAGCTCTGTTGGAGCAAAACCGGGCCGTGGCCTGCCCAACTTTATCCAAAACACTGAACAATAGAACTTTTTTGGCCCATCAAAGAGAAAAAAACGTAGTTTTCTTTGGGCTGGCCCGCCCAACCTTTGGGCTGGAGCTCCGCCAGTGCTAAGCACTTTTGTGCTATAAATTATTAAATAACAAATGATTTCAAGAATTGTCTAGTGATAGTTTGGTCAAGAAGAGGTGTCAACCTCTCAGTTCACCTGGGTTTGAGTCCTCGGATTTGCCACGTGCCTGCGCCTCCATAGGTGCAAGCGAGGGCTCCTGGTGATAACAAGATAGTAGATTATTTCAGATACAAAATTTCTTATTGCTCGCTGAAAAGTCTGTTCTTGGTTGGTCATATTTTTGTTTCTGAACGGATGGGATCTTGTACCATATGTCTCTATTAGCCTTTTGCCATGCTTACTTGTACATCTTGGAATTGCAATGCCTGATTAAACATATTGATCTATGAACCATTGTCTTTATTCCATTCTACAATTGGCTCTCTGTCCGATGAACTTGAACGGACTAGTTCTTACAATATACAAGCGCTTGTCTTTTGTTCAAGTATGTCTTACAAATATTGTGCAACAATGTTATATAGATGGTGACACCTTAAATGGAGAAAATATAGTCTCTTTGGAAATGAAAAAGAGTCCTATTTGTTTTTGGAACCTCGGCAATGCCTTTGGTTGATAAAGTCGAAAAGAGTTGGAGTTTATGAGGGAAACCGGCCAAAACCATACAGCACCACGCTGGCCCCAAGGCCACGCCCCAAAAACGAGTCGAGGACCATGTCGCCCTAGCAACCATAGTCGACACAAACACGGCGGAGGCGACCTCAACGTAAGAAGAAACCCGAGTCGCCGCTCCGACATCCACACAGGTCCCAAGGCCACGCTCCAAAAACGAGTCGACGACCATGTCGCCCTAGCAACCATAGCTGACACTAACACGACGGAGGCGACCTCAATGCAAGGAGAAACCCGGAGCTGCCGCTCCGACATCCATGCTGGCCCCAAGGCCACGCCCCAAAACGAGTCGATGACCATGTCGCCCTAGCAACCATAGCCGACACTAAGCACAGTGGAGGCGACCTCAACGCAAGGCGAAATCCGGAGCCGCCGCTCCGGCATCCACGCCAGCCCAGGGCCGCACACCACCTAGCCGAAGACGAAGGCTCGTCGCCGCCAACCACCAGTTGTCTCCACTGGTCCCTCTAGCCAGTAGAACATCCAAGGCGAGGCCCCAAGAGGCAAGCGACGCAGTAGTGTCGCCCTCGCCCGATCTCGCGTGGGATCTGGGTTCCCTGGAGAACCCAACGTGGAGAAGCGAGAGCACCACCTCGACGACGCCTTCAAGAAGGACAAGGCACCCGTGGGCGTCGCCGTCGTCGGCCCCGGCCGACAACCAGGGCAGGGCTTTCGCCCGGCGATGTGTCACAAACCTCGCAACCGCCCGTCGGAGACCGGCCAGGCCACCATCACGGCATGCCGCCGCCACCGTGGCACCTCACGCCACGGCAGGCACCATGCGGGCCACGTCCCTGCCGCAGCCGCTGCTCCGGGGCCGCCTCCCCGGCCACGCCCCTGCCGCAGCCAGGGGCGCAGTGCCGAAAGAGTCCTAATATTGTGTGCCAACTGGCCAAGGGAACGGTATTTTGTCAATCAGTCTGTGGGTGCTTACGGTATTTTGTGGAACCGAAAACCGAACCGAAAAAACCTAACCGTAACCAAATTTTAGTTTTTTATGGTTAGTGGTTAGGTTACAGTTAGCAAAACACCTAACCGAAAGGAACTCGGTTAATTTGGTTTAAAATCGAAAAGATATGGTTAAACCAAAATAAACCGAATTGCTGAGCTGAGTACATAATCTCACGTGAAGGCCCAGCCCAATTTTCACAAAAAGTGATATGTAACGTGTGCGATGCTTATAGTAATCAATATAAAGCCCATCCCACTGGTTTGGACGTGGATTATTCAGATTACTCTTCTGTAGGTCGTGAGTTCGACCCCAGGATTCGCACCAATTTTTTTTTTGCCGAAATTTCATAAACCACTGGTTCGGTTATGTGCAGTCACAAACCACTAACCACATATCTTGCCAATCAGTCTGTGGGTGCTTACGGTATTTTGTGGGGCGGGTTATGTGAAACCGCGGGCCTCCATTATCCACTTACATCCTGGCCTCTCCTGGTGTGGCATGCACCTACGGGTGGCCTTGCCTCCTTTACTGTTGCCCCGACATCACTACAATAATTGATGACCTTATTTCATATGCATTTCTTCATGTCACAGTAAATACCAACATAGCCACGTATTAAAGAAAAACTCAGGGCAAGCTTGATTCTGATTTTGTTCAGATTTGGATCTGGCCTGGAAAATGTTACATATTGCGAGGGCAATACTTGAGAAGAATCCTTCCATCCTTATGGCGAAAGTTGAAATCTTTTGTGCTCTTGCTGAAGTCTCGATGGAAAGAGGTAGTTTTAGTTATCTTAGTTACTCCTGCATTTAATTGGTGAAATGTCTTGATACTCATGGCCCACACTTTAATTGCAGAAGACATAGACTACTCACTCCGTGCTTGGTTCAAAGCTTTAGCCAACTTGGAGCATTTTGTTGAGCCTGACCATTGTCGAATTGTCTTACTGTATCCTGCTTGTGGTAATTACAGTATCAATTATATGCCGTATAGTAGTATGAAGCATCATATTTGCAATCCAAGCACGTGTCTTCGGGGTTTTAGGTGTTCGTTTTAGTCAGTTGTGAAAATTTGGGTATTCTTTTAATTGTATTATCCATGTGCTTTCAATTGATTTGAGCTTATTGAAAAGCTGCATGGGTATATTCATTTGCATAAATGCACATGCTAGTGTATGTGTGCGGATGAACTTTTCGTTGAAGAAGAATTCAGTTAGCCAATGCTGGTACATTGTAGATTTTGGTTATTCTTTGTTAATCTCCTTAGTTTGGTCCTAGAAACCACCGCATATTTCTGGCTTTCAAGTCGGCATCCAAGATTAAAGATGCACTCACATACGCTGTAAAGGTTTATTCATTGTACAAGTCACGTATGCGGAAACTTATGAAGGCCAAGGGAGCTTTGTTGGCTGTTAAAGGTGATAATGCATCTGCTGCCGAACTTGGTTCAGAAATGTCCTTGCTAGATGACGAGATGGAGGTCCTTTCTAGCATATTTAGTGAACAAGAGGAGAAGGTAAATATGTCTGTTCCTTCGTGTTACCTAGATGGTTTACCTCATGAACCTACTAATACAGTAGCACTGTATGAAGTACTTACAACAGAAACATGTTTGAATTTTTTGCATTCAGCTTAAAGACCTGGGGCAAGAAATATTAAACCCCACCTCGAAGCCAAGTGGTGAGCATAATGGTGTCTGTGCTGCACCCAGAGCTGCATCTTCAACTTCACAAATTGCTGGACCAAGTAATTCTGTGTCTACAACAGCTACAATCGAGACTCCTAGTAGTACTGGGACCGACCTTGAGACTGCAGACCAAGGCATCAGACAAGCTAATGTCATGCAGATCTCATATGAACCTGATCTCAAGAAAATTGCAGAGGATTCTTCAACTGTAAAAGGTGATAGCAGCAACAAGCCAGATGTTCATCCTGCAGCACGGGAGGGCGATGCCTCTGTATCAGAGTAGAGTACAGCGCTGTTAGCCTATTTATTACTAGTAACTTATGTCTGGAACGTTTTAGCTGGCTATATGGTCCCACTTACTTAGATGTGAATTGTCATGTGCGTCGTTTTTGTCAGAGCTGCTCTGCTTAGTGCAGAAGAACCTCTTAATTTTGCCATGTATGAACGTCTTTCAGCTCTTGCTTACCTGAAGTAAATGCAATTGAAATGATCAGGTTCTGAGTGAGTTATGCTCGGTTCAAAATATTTCGACACTGCAACTAAAATGTGATCTAATAGTTTTTAAAATTGCAACTCTGACAATTTACACATTGGACTTGCTTCACAAGACAGGCCTTTTTAGTCGTTTGGAAAATGGAAAAAGATATTTTGAGAACATAAATGTGGAATATTGTTTGTCATAATTGTTTCTCATGGTTAGAGTCATGTTTTTGCAAAAAAATGGAGGAATTATCATGTAAGATGGTCTGAAAATGGCCATGCACTTGGTCATTTGAGTTGAAAGCTAATACCTCGAAAGGCCATTTTGTGAAGCAAGTTTTTCAAGACATGTCAAAATTGAAGTGGCTTATTTTCCTTGATAAATATAACCATAAAATGACTCCATGCCAAATTGCCAAGGGATTCCGTTCCCATTCCTTCTTTAACCTTTTAATCACATTTTCGATTTTTTTGCCAGTCCTACTTTCAATACAAGTTCTATGACCTTTTCAACCGGATCTAACATAGATTTGTACAAGGTAACATGAATATATTTTTTTATTTCTAGAACAATCTCCAGCACACCTCTACGTCAAATATTAATTACTTTCATAAATATGAGCATAAAGTCTTGAAAATTTGAAATATATCGACAGTACAGCTAAAAATATGAGCTAATATGTTTGATTTTTTGTTTGTTTGCCAATTTGTACTATTTATTGGACTTTCTTTCGAAGGCAAGCGTTTTTAGTCATTTGAAAAATGGAAAAATTATCACACATGGTTACATCAATATAACCATGTGCGATGGGTGACGCCAGTAAGACAATATGCCGCATTGCTCGGGTTCCAAGACCTTTCTATAGATGTATTCAGACATATATCACTAGTACAAACTTGACTTTAAAAGACGGACCTAGAGCTGGTTGAATTGAAAAAATAATCAGCCGTTTAGGAAGAGCTACCTCAAACGGCCGTTATTCTGTGTCCGTCTCTAATGTTATCTGCGACGGTGAATATTAACACTCGTCTCTAATAGGATACACATCATAGACGGCCAACAAAATCACTCGGCGCAGACATATTGCAGACGGCCAATACAACTGCGTGTCGCTAATTACATAACTTCAGAGGCGGCCAGTAAAATTAACCGGCACTAACCTATGTGTGCAAAAGTAATATATGCATTCAGATCAGAGTTCCGTACGTGCGCTAATTAACATACTAATTAAGCGGAAATTCGCTTTGGAGCTCGGGCTCATATGCTCCCGTTATTTGCAAAAAAAATTCAAAATTTGAAAACTCATCAAAAAAATCTGAAAAAAATCATGCACGTACCTGACCATGGTAAGCACCACCGTATTTTTTTTCGTGCCGAAATGACATCGTACGCGCCCTGTACAAAAATGACAAATTTCCTGTCAGATACAGGGCGCGTACGATGTCATTTTGGCGCGAAAAAAAATACGGTGGTGCTTACCACGGTCAGGTACGTGCATGATTTTTTTCACATTTTTTGATGAGTTTTCAAATTTTAATTCTTTTTTGAAAATACCGGGAACATATGCTCCCGGGAGCCAAAACGGCGCTCTCCTAATTAAGTAGGTACTTATCTCCACTACTTATAAAAGAGCTAACTTTAGTTTCGCTACAGCCACCCAGACAAAGTGTACACAGGTCGATCTGAACCATCAGATCCAGCCCACTAAAACCGATCAAACGACACAGATTGGATCTGGCCAAAGCAACGCCCCAGATTAATCCTGTCGACCGGCAGAGAAATTTCCTGCCAGCTTCCCCGCCCCACGTCCGCGTACGTCGCCGTCGCGGTTCACATCTCGCTGGACCAGTACTCCGCACCCCACCTCCGCCGTTTGCCTCTAATTTCCACGCGACGCTCCAATCCCCTCCGCGACCCACTCTCTCGCCTCCATCCTCCGTCTCCACACCACAGTGGCAAGCCCAAGCGGAGGTGATACTACGCGGCGGCGCTAGATCCCGAGGAGACGAATGAGGAGGTGCAGCAGCGGCGAAGCCTCCTCGCCACCCCCAACTCCCGCTCGTGGATCCCCAGTCAGGGGCGGACCACTGCCGGACTAGATGGCGGCGCTCAGGTCCCTTCTCTTTCGCTCCTGACTCCTCCCATCCCCGATCTAGAGAACCATACACCCCTCCCCCTACTCGACCTGCTTCTCTGGCGAGACGATGCTGGTGCCCGTCGACATGGATCAGCATGCTTGCCTCATCGAAGCACTCTGATGTACCTATGTTAATCTCTGCACTTTTAACTGTACAAACTGACTGAATTTGGGCGCTCACCTGTGTAGGCTTAATTTCTTTTTCTGTAGATTGACTGTAAGGATGTGATATTGACGCCTATTTACCGCTGCTCTCGCTCTGGCGTCTGGCCAAAGACCATAGCTTGGTCGCTTGCTGTTATTTTCACCTCATGCAGTTCTTATCTAATTAGACCTACGGGTGAGTATTTCTTTGCGTCAGGCAACCAGTGGTAGCCGGTAGGGCAGTTGGGCTATTCTTCCAGATGGGTAGTCCTTGGTGATTTATGGATTTAGTACCTCCTACCTGCATATGGGAGAGATAATACTTGGTAGCTTAATTTGGGCGGCAAATTATTAACACTTGGATCCGTCGATTAATTGGTCATGTATATGTTCATGCATTAGTCTGAAGAATTGAATGTGGTTCGTGTGTCCTCTGTTATGTTTGTTGTGTTAGGTTCAGTTAGAATGGGCACTCATATTGGAGGGGCTGATGCCATACGCCCATGTCCTTTGTTGCGTGCATTCTGAGTTTCTTGATGAGATGATGGACTTCCGCAATACACGGAATAGACGTCCTGAGTAAATTCATTAAGACATATACGTACAGGATGGAAGTCACACAGAGGCCACCCATGGTGTTGAGGAACGCCCTCTAATGGCGTAGCTAGGGGATTCAGTGCAAGAAGAATTAAAGGTCATACATTACATCTTTGTATCTGCTCACTCTTGTCCATGTGAATAGCTATTTAACGGAATTGTCGTTTTTTTGTGATCTTGAGGGGCACCGGTTTGGATATTGCATTGATAGTCTGAATTTTTTGTGCTTGCAGGTGGGTGAATGATTACCTGCATGCATTGCATTGTAAGAGTACCTACAAGCTGTTATAGGATTGGAAAACTATCGTAACTCAACACATTTAGTATGTATAGCTTGATGCATCTCTTCTCTAAAGATTGAAATACTTGAAAAAATATCAGACAATTTTTGTTTCGATTATAGTTGTTGAAGTTTTTACCGGGTTGGAGGACAAGATGCAGATTGCATGGATGAACCAGGAAGGTGTTGCAAAGGTTTGTGCACCCGCCTAATATTCAATCGAGGGACACATATGTTTTGGATTTTCTTCACGGACTAATAGTCTGTATTTCTATTGGCATGTGACAGCACTGGATTTGCTTTCATTAATGAGATCAGAAGTGAATAAGGGATACCAAAAAAATTCACATTGATGGTTTGAATATCCATCGGTCGTACAATCTAAATGACCGCCATATGTTTTCATCTGGGTTGGGCTATGTTTACTCCCCTGATAGTTTGGTTATGATTTTCTTCTCTTTGCTTCCTGCCGACTCCTTGTATCAGAGCAAGATTCAACAATAATGCTATCTCTGTAGTTTGGGACTTTCCTCATTCGGAGAAACCAACATGTTTTAATTGGCAGGGCAATTGATGATCATTATATGCAACGACTTCTTGAATTTCTGAAATATCATCCTGTAACTTCCAGATTTACCTAATTTCAAACATTGTTTATAAGCTACGTTAGTAAGCTGATGGTATTGTATCTTGCAGGTTGTAGATTCTTTATGATTGCAAAAGCCAGGTATCTGTCCAGGTTTTTTATATTCAAAGCATAAATTGCTATAACTCTTATCATGTGCCATATTCCAGATTACAGTCATTGGCATTGCCTCACCATCAAGTTTGGCAGCCATGAGTGATTTTGGGACGCTGACACACGAGATTGGGAGTGCGAGCGGAATTCTTGATATAGAGAAGAGAGAGGAGTTGGGATAGTTGGGACACGGTACACACTAAAAAAACAAGACAAAGTGTTATTGGTGCGACCAAATAGGGTTGGAACGCGGCACATGAAAATGGGACTACAAGCATGATTCTTGATATAGATGAAAGATGGGAGTTGGAAAACAACACCCATGAAAATTCATAAGAAGAAGAGTTATGCTACGACTGAATAGACGTGCGTTGCACGTGCATGTATACTAGTATATACACAAGGCCAGCAAAAGTACAAAGTACTCTAGTATAGAGCGCCCGCGCGCTGCGCACATGCAGTGCATATATATAGCCAAAGATCGATAGAGATCGATCAGTACTTGCAAGTCCAGCCAGTACCGGTACCCCAGCCACCTTCGTCGGCGATCTTCGAGCCGCCACCGGTACCCCAGCCACCTTCGTCGGCGATCTTCGAGCCGGCACCGGTACCCCAGCCACCATCGCCGCCGTCGACCTTCGAGGCTGCTGACTCGCCACCCCAGCTGTCCCAGCCACCGTCGGCGATCTTCGAGGACGACTCGCCACCCCTGCCAGTACCGGCGATCTTCGAGGAGCCACCCGGCCAGCTGCTAGGGCCGTCCTCGATCATGAAGCCGCTATCCTTCCCGCCGGCGCCGCCCTTCCAGCCATCGTCCTCGTCGCTGTTGTCGTCCTCGTCGCTGTCGTCGCTGCTCTCGCACCGCGCCCCCTTGCGTTTCGGCACCGCCGCGTGGAGGTGAGCCGTGCCCTTTGCGATCACATCGAGCTTATGGTTGAGCTCGTACGCGACAAACCCATCGACAGCAACGTAGTTGAGGTTCTCTTGAGGCAATGGGATATCCTCCCAGCAATCGTGCAACGAATGATGGAACTTGGACTTCATATCTGTGTAGTAGTCGTCGATGATATCGAATGCCATGGTGGCCATGCCGGTCTTCAATTGTCCGTTCTTTCGGTAGCGGTGTTGAAGATCGATGTGATACTCTTATGGGATCTTGAAACCCCATGTTCTCTGCATGACCGTCCTGTCATTTGTTATGTCGACGCTACTAAAATAAATTTTCTTCTTCTGAAGGAAATTGGACAGCTCTGGCGGACAGGTCTTGTAATTCCTACTGCAGATCAAGTATAAGATATCGATCGATCAATAGCTAGCAATTCAATAAACCAAATGCTATAGGTGAAGAAAAAACTAGCTATATATGCATACTAATTTCTACAGATTATTTACTATATATATAAACCAAATGCGATAGATGTAGAAGAAAACCAGCTATATGCGCATACTAATTTCTACACAGATTATATACTATCTCAATAAATCAAATGTAAAAAGCAAAAACTTCGATCCAAACCTAGTAATGGCCGATTATGAAATCGATCGACCGAAGAACACATTGATCATTGTGAAATTAAAACCGAATAAATATAGACACAGAGATTGAGTACATATATATACTAGATCTGTTACCACTGGAATACGAGGACCTCCTTGTTCAAGCCGAGTTGGACGACGGCGACTCGTTTGCGGCTTTCCTCGGCCTTGCTGTATTCGAAGTCGAGCCCCACGAATCTATCCCGGCCCACCTTGCATCGGAGCAAACCCTCGTACTCCAGCAGGGTTTTCTTAACCTGCTCACTGTCGTTGGTGTAAACAACATGGATCTTCTTCTCACCATGGATATCAGCGGGGAACTCGCGCGTGATGCTTTCTCCGGCAGCGACTGCCATGGCGATTTGGAGGGTGAAAAGCAGAGGAGAAGCCGAGAAGGCGATGAACAGTTGCCGAAAGGGGAAAACAGAGGATGTGTCAGACGAGAGAGACTGTGCACAGAAGACTGACCACACGGGGCGTGGAAGACGAGTAGAAATGGGTAAAAAATGGAACCGCACGTAGTTACCCCGTGTCGCAGACAGCTGGGCCCGTGTTGATTTGACGACATCATTGATGAACAAGGGACGGTTGGGAACTAATGTACCGCATCGGCCGCGTCGCAGTGGCATCGGCCGCTATGGGAGCACGTACGCATGGCAGCAAAAGTTAGTGATCCGGAGGCTCCGGGTACCGCCCTTGTGGTTACCGATTGGTACCACGTCCAGTAACGCAACTGCTACCGCGTCGCAGTAAAGCAACTGCTACCGCGTTGCACCAACGCAACTGCTCCTCTGGACTGTTTTTTTCATGCTAAAAATCGAGACAATTATTTTCCGGAGCGTCCGGGAACGTTCCGAGTTTTTACTAACACGATATTCCTTTTAATAATAGTTTCTGACAGTTTTTATATTCATTTCTATCATGAAACTGATCACACAATTTTGCTCATGTGATTTTAATGTTTTATCTCCTTATTTTTTATTTTATGTTGCATTTGCAATTTCTGATTATTTAGCGGATTTAATTTGCATAATATGTAAACAATTTGGAAATATATATGAAACTTCACATTTGTGTGTTTATATAGTACCAAATTGGTGTGGTCGGTAAATTACGAAATTCCGATACAATTGCACTGAAGTTGTATGGTGACTACTATAACCTCTCAGAAGAAAAGTCTGACAAGTATCACCAAAGTTTGGACATAATATAATCTCTTTGATATCTGACCTTTTTTTTGCCATGGAGCTTCACTCACCCCAACAGACATATATACACTTGCATTTTTATTTCCTTCAATACTTTTGATTATTTTGAAATTTATAAGTACAAAATTTATTCCGGATTGCACAAACATATGCGCACACTCTGGCTACTCTGTGTTTGGCGGGAGTTGAAATTTTGGGTCCAAAAATTGGTGAGGGGATTTTCCCCATTTGCCGCCCCTCATCATTTCAAACCCTCGTCCACTCGCTCGCAGCCCCTGCAAATCTGTAGCCTCGCCGACCTCCTCCACTCCCCCGCCGCCGCTACAAATCCCTAGCCTCGCCGCCCTCCTCCACTCCCCCGCCGCCGCTGCAAATCCCTAGCCTCGCCGCCGCTGCAAATCCCTCATCCACTCCCTCGTCGGCCTTGTAAATCCCTAGATTCGCCACCAGTACTGCAAATCTGTAGATTCTCCGCCGCTGCAAATCCCTAGCCTCGTAGCCCTCCCCCACTCCCTCGCCGGCCCTGCAAATCCCTAGATTCGCCGCCAGTACTGCAAATCCGTAGATTCGCCGCTGCCGCAAATCCCTAGCCTCACAGCCCTCAGCCACTCCCTCGCAGGCCGTGTAAATACCTAGATTCGCTGCCGCTGCGAAACCACATGGCCGCCCCTCCCCGTTGCACTCGTCAGCAGATCCGTGAGGTAAGAGATGGTCCTTGAAGATTAGCTAGATTTACTAGTTCTGGTTCAATCCCCATGTACCCCGGTATCAATCAAGAAACTATATTTACTAATAACCTTGAAGATTAACATGTAGTCTTTTGGCTGGTCGATGCCGTAGGAATAAATCATTGTTTCATATTAATAGATGCCTAATATTCTCTTTGATAGTATAGAATTTACTTCATGCTGGAAAGTAAATGAATTGTAGAGTCTTTAATTGAGTACACTTTTCATGTGCGTCTTCAGCTTATCCTTGCCGTGTCGATATAATTGTAGAGTTATAATTTTGTTCTCATTAGTTGTTTTGTTCTGGTTCTTATGATTGGTGCAACTATACTTAGTTAAGCAATGTGTACTCATTGTCTAACAAATGGCAGATAAAGGCATGCTCATTCAATGTTCGACTAGAAAAGTATTGTGAACACAAGTGTGTGGTAAGAAAACAAGGCTTCGAAATACACATATGATTTGTGTTTCGTGGTCTTAATATAACATATAATTTATGTGTTTCTTTCTGTTTTTGTTGAACAGTTTGTACCATGTACAGCTCGCCTAGCGTTCAACGAGTTAGTGAGAGATCAGAATGTGTTGTTTCGTGGCCTCGGGAGAACATACAACATTCAAGTGAACAAAGGACGTAGCAAGACCCGCTTGCACGGCAAACAATGACAACAATTCATCACGAAGAACAATCTCGGCGCGGGAGATTTGCTAGTGTTTAACATGACACCACATCCCAGGATAACTGTTGCCACTGGAAAAAGAGGCAACAACGAAGATGAATCTGATGAGATTTATGACGATTATGACAGTTATGAAGATCACATTGACGACGATGGCAGAATCATAGTTGCCCAAAGAGTTTGTCTCAACAACAATGAGAAAAACCGCCTCGTTAAGCTTCTACCAGTAGGAGCCTATGTTGGAGTTCTTTTTGTGACTCGCTTGACGAGCACAAACTTGAACATACATGAGATGGTATACACCCACAAGACCGCCTCTTTTCATGCCTCTGTAATTTACTATGTTAATATATAGCTATGTCTTTATCGAAAATGACATAGTTACGTTATCTTCCATGCACAGAAACTACCTAAGGTGATAGCAGAAGAGGCTGGCATACCGGCTCAGGGCATGGCTGGACTACGTCTTGGAGCAGCAGGCATCATCATCGTCATCACCTACAACAAGAGAATCGATGGACGCATTGATTTCGACAAGCTGGGGTGGAAGAACTTCGTTGAAGGCAAGAGTTTTATGATTGATCTACCTCATTCTAAGAAAGATCAATAACTTGGAGGTCATGATTGAGTTCCAGCTCATATAGAACTCATTCTAGCTTGTTAAGGTTGGGGTATGGTGAACACTTATCCGATTAGGGCTACTTTGTTAATTGACACAAATTACGGTTGGATACATGTTATATAATATATATGCATATGCTAGCTGTTGGCATTTCTTAGTTATATGTGATTTCTGCCCGATTGAGGTTTTGTTGATGCAATGAGAGAAAAAAAGAATTATGTAGCACTGTTGACCAGTACCACAAACTCGGAACCCCTGGAAAATATCCCGGAGCACACGCATATTGCCCAAATAGCAGCTGTTACGGTCGGAGAGAAAACTCAGACCGTCCGCATCCTAACGAGCAACCACTATTTGTAGCCGACTCTAATGTATATGCAGTACAGACGTCTGCTAATCACGGCCGTCTCTGAAGGTTTCGTTATTGGAGACGGTCAATTCTCCCGGCCGTCTGAGGGCCGATCTCATTACAGCCGGTCCTAGGTAACCGGCTGTAATGGAGAGTACATTAGAGACCCCCGCGCAGAGACGGACGTTTTAACCGGCTGAGGTGACTCTCTGGGCCGGCTCTAATTTGAGTTTCTGTACTAGTGTATTACTCATAGAACTTTAAAAACCATTAATAATATTTGATACCAGAAGGGCTCCATCCAAACAGGGTTTCCTTTCCAGCTACAAAAAGGACGGAGATCCAACTTCACATAACATAATACATTATCTACTAAAGAAACGTCCTTTTCGTCGTTTGAGATGATAATGACGTCCTCGTCGCCAACGGCGCCCGTGCCGTAGCTTGAGGCATCGCATCATCGACGAATGGGTTGCTGAAGCTCGACAATGCTATGCCGCCGGCTTTCCACTCCGCCAAGTGCTTTGCCGCAACGGCCATCCAAATCCGCATCTTTTGATATCATTGTTGGCGTGCAACCGTGGACACACCTGGTCCTTGCGGGGAGAATCAAACGAGTCCTTGACCATGCGATGCACCACCGCTTCCTCACGTCGCGCCAATGCGATGGACATCCACCAACATATGCTCCTTGAGTTCCTCTGAGGTTCCCAACGACTCATCTGATGTCACCGAATTACTTCCATGGGGCACTTGGGTGAGCTCCTCCAACGACTCCGTCAGCGCGAGGACGCTGACGCTACCCTCAACTTCGTGCGCTGGGGACGGTTCCTCCTCTGACTCAGCCGGTGTGAAGTTGATGAAGCTACCCCCGGCTCCGTGCGCTGGGGATAAATCATCCTCCGACTATATCTGCGTGAGGTCATTGAAGCTACCACCAGCTCCATGCGCTGGGGGGGGGGGGGGGTGCTCCTAGTGAGATTTCAATGGTGAGAGGTCCACAAAAGTACCCCATGATCCATCTCCGATGGCTTCCTTGCTGTGAGGCATGATACCGAAGTGAGAAAACCGGCGGCGGGTTGGCGGTCGAAACAATTTATAGCCAATCAAGGGGAGCCAAAATGGCAGTAACACCATGGTATTTCATACTTCGTGCGATTTCAGAAAGAGGCGAAAAGATCAAATTTAGATGCACACAACTTATTAAAACCTTGTGCGATATTGCAAGAATGCACACGGTTTTGTAGTGAGAATCGTGTGCGATAACACAACAACACATTGTATAATTCATAGCCAATCAGCTATGTTATAATATGTTCATAACAATTTTCATGTATACATTGGAACATTATACACATATAAAAAAGACAACTACTTAAATGTTACATAGAAATTTGATCTAACTTCTAAACTAATTCTACTACTCCTTGTCATAATCGGAGATGTTGATTATCTCCACTTTTTCCTTGTAGGAGGTTGAGGCATCTGCATCGCGGGCCTGAAAATGCAAGAGCCAGAGGCCTCAGCATCGTTGGCGGGGGCATTGCCCTTCGCCAAGCACACTCTGTTTTCTGTGAGATTTGTCGCCATGAACTCGTCCACCACGCGACGCTTTTGAAATATCTCGTCCTCGTACTTTTCCGCCTCGCGCTCAGCCATCTCGGCCTCACGCTCACCCTCCTCCCACGGCCCGGGACACAACAAGTAATTCTCCGACGTTGTCGTCGCCGCGTCCTCGTCCATCTCCAAAAAAAATTGTAGTCGGCCTTCTCCTCCTCCTTTTGACACACTTATTCAACATGGTGACGGTGCGTGAGCGGGGATGTGTTCTCGGACGCCGTGGGAGCGGTGCCATGCTATAAAGGCATGCACGAAAGGCGAACGATTTTCTTCTTGTGAAGAATTGTACTATGATTCTACCGTGTGGCACTGTTGTACATGTTCCACGGAACTGTGGCGATGAGCTTTTTATAGGGTTCACCGACGTGGCCGAGCAAGCTGACTCGTCGCCAGCGCATGGCTCTGCGCCTCGCGGAAGTAAGGCGAGCATGCTCTACACACGTCAAACGGAACACGAGGAGTCAATTTTGCGGTAAAAACCAACACAAATGATTAGAGGTTGCGATGATGTAACAATCGCATACGCTTATATATTCTCGCCAAGCGTAACAATAGAAATGCACATGATTTATTTAGTACGCACACGGTGCGATGTTTCTGCACAATGCACTCCAGCTAACAAATCGTGTGCGATATATAGCACACGTTTCAGATTAGAAGTACATATGCGATAGTTTGGCCTCCAACACAGGTTGAACCAGTACATATGGATTTAATTGTGTATCGTAAACGATATGTAATACACACAGATCAGTCAATTTAAAACCGCATCCAGCACTTCCTTCGAGTTCACCATGAGATTCGAGAGTCGGAGACTCGCCAACAACTTAAAGAAGATCCCAGTGAGGAGTGGTCAACACTCCACAGAATACTTGATTTGCCATGTTTTCTATTTCGGTTTCGATTTGGTTCATTCAATTTGTGTTTCTTCTATGAACATTGTGTTGTAATAAGTATGTGCTCAATTTTTTTCCTATTTTATTTTAGTCAATTTAAATTTATTATTGAGCGATTCAGGCTACACATGCCTAATAAACGAATGAGCTCAAATCTTGCCACTCTAGTTTAGGAATCCTATTATAGGAAGGTTGGCAAAGCAGATTTTTTCGGATTGCTAAACCTTCTCTCTCCACTTACTACACCCAGTTTAGCAATCCAAAATATAACAATGCCATTGGAGATGCTCTTAGTGCAATTTTCATATTTCAGCTGGAATGCCAGATTTCGGCAGAATGGCCCCCTCAAATTTGAAAGCACCAGATGATAGTTGCAATAGCTACTACATATATCTGCTGTAACTGACCAAATGACCAATAATTGAACCAGATTAACTTACTAAAACATTTATACCAATGAGTCTGATCATAATACTAGCTACGGAAGTTTGTTTGATAGATTAGCTTGATTTCTTCCTTCTGAAATTCCCAAAACTAACAGCATAGTGATGGTGATTTACAACAAGTCCTACTTCACCGATCACCAGCCATTACTACCTTTCAGAAGACACCCACCGGTCGTGCTCATGCACAGCTCCAGACTATCCTAAAAACTACTGAACTTGATTAACTTCTAGTTACTCGCACAACGTACGAACGTTACAACAAGTGGCAATTGGTCATCCAGTACGTGCATGATCGATCATCCCATGCCGCTGAACGGCGAGCTCCAGTTATTGGAGTACCCGTCCGCCACCTTGGCGACGCTGACCGACGACGATCCCTGGGAGAGCTCGTACGCGCGCCTCATGGCAGCGTACGGGTCGACGCCACCGTCAGCGCCGTAGGCCACGACAAGCCTCCCCTGATCCTCCGTAGTCGCCGTGCTGCCGCTGTGCCCCTGGTCGGTAGCGTCCACCGCGGCGCCCACCGGCATCATGAACGCGTTGCCCCCGAGGCCCTGGTACCAGGCGCCGCCACCGTTCCCATAGACGGCGCCCGTTCTCGATGCCGGCAGCTGGAAGAAGTTGTGAGTGCCCAAGTGCAGGTCCTGGTGGGTGTCCTGCGCGCCGTGACCAGACGCGATCACCGCATCCTGCTCCGTCTTGCACCACCCGTGCCCGGCGTACTGGGGGTAATGCGCGACGAGGTGCTGCGCCGCCGACGGCTGCTGCTGATGTCCGCCGAACGCGATGGACGTGGGCCATCCATGGTGGTACCCGCCCATGCCAATGCCGTCAGCCTGGAGGTGCGAGACGAGGCTGCCATCCTCCGCCCGCCAGACGCCGGCCTCGGCGAGTTCCGCCGCCTCCTTCAGCCGCCTCGCTGCGCCGCCCACCGGGAGCGTGCTTCCCTCCAGTATGCTCTTCACGTCGTAGCGGCTCATCTCGAAGTTGGTGACGGCGTTGAGACCCCGAAACTTGATCGCCGCGATGTCGTACGCCTCCGCAGCCTCCTCCTCGGTCGCTGCACAGCACAGCCACGAAACGTGCGCACGCGCATGATTAGGGTTAGCTCACCGACGCACGCATGTGTATTGTGCATCGCGTTGCATGCATGCACGCACGCACGCACGCACGGCACGGTGGCGCATGCAACGCAAGCTGTGACGGCGCGAAGCTCAAGCGAGGCCCTAGGGTATTCTATCGAGCTCTTGACCGCATGCCCCGGTTTCCTCAGACAGCTCCGAGACACAAGCTTGGAAAGGAACATTTGGGACATAGTTAATGGTGTACGCACTCCACTATCTTAAGCGCCATTTGAACGGGAAAAAATAATGAGACACTTCCGTTCTACGAGACAGAGATTTCGAGAGCTCGATTAGTAAATAATTAGGGCCTGATGACTTGGTTCTTGAAAGCACAGCACAGCTAGTAGCCAGCCAAGCAGTACTGCAACTCCAGTAGTAGTACTAAACTACTAGTAGTACCAATTAACAAGGAAGGATCGTTCTCTTAGGTAAGAAAGCAGATTTGCTTTGATGTGATAGTTTATGCGGCTTACTGAAGGTGCCGAGGTAGAGATCCTTGTTGCCTGCCACTCTCCCTATCCTTGCTTGCCATCTCCCTTGCTGATGATGCCTGTCAAATCATAAGATATTTAGACTGGTAGAGGCTAGCTACCATTTTCTACGCAATGTAAGCCGTACTAGATTTACCTGGTTACGCCGCGATATTTTGATGCACCACGAGAAAAACCACTGCTGTTCCTGCAGTTGAATGATCATATGCATCCATGTAATCGTTAGCCAACAGACAAGTGCTCAACTAATTACGTGTTGTGCAATCTTTGAACAAATGTGATGTTGTAAAATAAACGTTGGAATGTGTCAAATAATTGATACCTCCTAAGATATGCAATGTACTCCTGCCTGGTCATATGTTTCATTTCCTCTATCTCCTTCTCGTAAGTACTTATCTGCAGATTTTACAGGTGAAAGGAAAAAAAACAGAATGTTATCAAAAGCTGCCCGTGCAGAAGGAAACAGAACAATATCTATTATAGAATCTTCTTTACTGGAATATTTGTTGTTGTGGTTGTTCCCCAGTATTTTAGAGCTGCCAAATCATAAGCCCTAGCTGCCTTGTCTTCTTTATCATAACCTCCTACACGAATGTTCATCAACAAGAAATTAAAGTGCTATCCTTGACTTCGTATTTATAATAGATAAGTTTTTTGCCAATGGATATGGTAGGTGAATATACTAGCACAAAATATTAGTACAAGTTCATAGTTCTTACCCAGATAAACTGTATTCGCATGATCAGTATTGCCATGTCGTCAATTCCAGGAGAGGCGATATATTTTAGCGTTGGCACAAGAAAGAACAGAATGCTTAATTAATTAGCATGTGCATAGCAATATATTCCATAAATTAAGGATAGGAGTAAAAGGAAATTAAAATCTAGTGATTGAGCTACTGATATATTTTCCAATTCCATTAAGCATACCTTGTTTCCCCTTGCGAGTTTGCCCTTCTCTTCTGCAGCTATTATCCCAGAGATGCGCTTCATACCGGCCAGTCCATCTATGCCTGCAGGGGGAATTATTAACCAAATCAAAAGTGTGTAAAGTAAATGAACTTTCAAGCATAAGCGACGCTTCTATTGGCCAAACAACCAACGTAAATCTTGGGAATTCTATGCATATGTGTCCCCCTTGCCCTAGTCAACTAGTGTAGTACTGTGAGTACATCTTGTGAGAATCACCTTGTATCACAAGCATTGTGTTACCTAAAGGCTAAGTGAAGTGGGAAGTTGCGTAGCAGCAGTGAAGTGGCATACTGTACGTAGTAAATAACTTTGATTTGATTTTATGTTCCCAGCTTCTGCATTTTATAGGCAGATCGATCATCGATCGATCCCTCAAAATGAAATCGAAAAGAAGAAAGATTAAGGTGCAATCGACTGAAGAAGAACTTAAGGTAAACTACTGAGCAATGAGAGGGATCAGCGCATCTAATCAGGAGCCAAAGAGCAAAGAGAAGCAAATTGAACACTACTATGTCTGTACTCTGTAGCACAAAGCCAAGAAGATCCACGCTAACCTTGTTACACCTCGGTAGATCGAGGTCCTTTGCCCGAAGGTGTCGATGGATTTCCTCTGGACGGCGTCCGCCGCGCCGGCGCTGGGCGAATCCACGCGCTTGTTCTCCGACGACGTGCTCTCTGCTCCCGCAGCCGCCGCGATCACCGGCATCTGCGGGTGCGAGTTTGATCCCATGCTCATCGACAGCGCGAGACCCTGCTGCCCGCGCGAGCTCGCCGCGCCCGCGCCGACGCCGTTGCCGTTGCCGTTGCCGTTGCCCCCCAGCGCGCCGGAGCATGCGTAGCTGGTCGCGCTCACGTCGGCGCTCATCTCCTGTTCATGCTGCGCATGCGCCGGGTTATTGTCGTTCCGGAGCCACGTCTTGATCATGGACAGCTCGATGGTGCTGCTGCCACGGCTACCGTCGACGCCGTGCGGACCGGCCGGTGCGGCGCCGCCCATCGCGGTACCTCCGGAGGTGAACAGGTAGCCGCCAGCGTGGTCTTGTACGTCGGAGAAGGAGTTTCCGCCCAGAAAATCCTCAAGCTTCGGCGCCTCGCCGTCGTCCACCGTCATCCTCCCGCCACTCGAGCCGACGAGCATCGACAGCTCGGAGGAGCCGCCGTGGTAGTCCAAACCCCTCATTGCCCAATCTGCAATCCCGTATGCAAAATACCAACGCTAAAGAAAGGTATATGCTACGCAGAAGTAATACATAACTACATGTGCACTTGTAGCTCACCTTGGGTTTCTTGGTTGCCTCCGTTGAAGCCATCCATGACGCCATAGTTCGCGTCTGCCCGGAGGCCCGGCATGCCGAGGTGCGCATCCGGCGGCGTCTGGGCTTGTAGGCCATAGAAGTCACCTCCACCAGAGTCGATGGCCGCGGCGGTGGGCGAGCCGTTCTGGTGAGGCTGCGGGTTCCCTTGGCCGGAGAGGGAGAAGCCTAGCCAGTTGTTCATGGAAGCCATTGTGGAGATCGACTGATCGAGCTCGTGTATTTTTTTTGTCGATCAGTGCTTGATTTGGAAGAGCTGACACTGGTGGTCGCTAGCTAGATTCTTCTGATCAGGGCAGTCAAAGCTAGCATTGGTTTGTGGGGAGGTGGCTCGTGGCTGGCTGGGAAGAAGTGCGGAAATAATCCTATCTCTCGGCCGGACAGGGGGAAAATGCTGGAAGAGCAGGCCATGTACTTATACCAGCATCAGCAGCTAATGACCTATAGGGTAACCTGATGCAACGTGCAGAGTGTACAGGCTTTTCCCCTTCTGAACAGGTGCAGTATGCATTGAAAACATTCTGAATTCAAACGTGCATCAAATTCTATTGTATGTTTCCTTTTGCCTCTAGATTCGATTTGTATATATTGGAGTACTTTTTTGAGAGATACGCCATTGTGTCAGTAGCAACAAAGCTGTGGACCTGTGGTGGGTTATGTTGACGATTCTTAAAACCGAAAAGTTTGACGCCACACTACCATGCATAGGGCTGCCTACAACTATTACATCCTAGTATGAGACATACATCTGCGCTCGTAATTTCCATCAATTTATTAGCAATTTTAAAATTATCGTTGCATTAAATTCCATATTTTTTTGGACAAAGTGTCACAATTATCCGCGACAATCTGTCAGCTGCTTTATATCAAACTATTTGATATATTTTAGTTAACCAATTATTAGCAGCTGCCAGATTCCTATTTCATTTCATTTTCTTTTTTTCAGCATTGGCCCATAACTGCCTTTAATTTTTTTTTTGTCTTTCTTACTTTACCGCTCTGCTAGCTGCTTTTGATCTATTGAAGAAAGAATTAGGAATCTCATGCTCGATATAAAATATATCAAACTATTTGATTAGAAGTCATGGCGTATGGATTTTTTAAAATAAACAACACGGACATACACTCACCCCTATGACGTAGACATGTACAACCTACCCCTACGAGCAACTCCGAAATGATGAGTCGTTAAATCCTGAGGTTGACGAAGTTACGTACCACGGGTGACTTGTTGTTGACGGACATATCACTTAACACTGATTATTACCGATTAGATCATAGAATAAATCCAGATAAATATAAACACAAATGCTAAGTGGAGGGTTTAAACATGAGTGAGCTGCTTCCACCACAAGAAACCTAATCAGCTGAGCTAAGTTAGCTATTTCATATTCCCTCTGGTTCTGAAAGTAATGCCTATAATTTTTTTCAAAAGTCAAACCGTGTAAAGTTTAATCAAAACTTTGGTAAAAATATTAATGTCTACAATACCCAATCAATACCATTAGATATGTCATGAAATATATTTTCACATGACGACAATATGGTATTATAGTTACTGGTTGTTTGTTTTTAAAAACTAGTCAAAAGTAACATTATTGGACTTCTGAAAAAAATATACACCTTACTTTCAGAAACAGAGGGAGTATGGTTTTCAATACCATTGACCAGTTAGAGTTTGTTACGTGTGCCGGTATTAGCGCTAAAGTTTACATTGTGTTGTTTAATTGCTCTTAACAAATGGCGTGCCATTCGTCCTTTGAGCCCTTTCTTCCCAGTACCATTATATCTTACACAATTTTTTTTTACTTTCGACCTCTAGATTGTACAATGGACAATGACATGGCTTTCTACAGGATTTAGGGGCCCCGGGAGAAATGCAATGGCCCTAGATTTTGAAAATTCATATGGCTAACACGTACTTTCACTTAATTATATAACTTGCATACGTGTTGAGATCACACATAATATTTCCATAGCCACTGCATTGAATATATACATCGCCATCACCATGACCATTCCTATATATTGAGATATTTTACTTGTAATCTTGATTCCGACTCAGAAGGCAGCATTGTAAGAACTCATATTTGTTTATTTGCAATACTATCTACAATGTATTCCATCTGTGATCTAATAACAATGTGTGAGTAGTCTGCGCGGGTTGAGGCTCGAGGCGTAGCCTCCCAACCCCGTGTATGTGTAAGTTGAGATGATGGTATGATTTTCAATAATATATATTTTGTGTGATACAATGTCTGTGTATGTTTTTCGGTTCCAGGACTTTGGATACCCAACATCTGAGGATCGATCAAGATTTTGTTGGCGTGCATAAGCGAATCAAAGGCTAAGCAAAACGCTCGTGACAACAAAACTAGTAACTTAGTCGGAGACAAACTCCTGGAGGTAAAACGACAAAGGTCACGTTACGCTAATGCGTTATTCCGTTAATCTACAAAGAAAAATCTTAATTACTGATGCATCCCCTCAATGCGGACAGGGTTGATGTTGGACAATAGATTCCCTTGTAAGATCGCAGTTAAATCAGGGCCCATTGCTGGCATTTTACTTTGCCAAATCATATTTATATATTATCATGCATAGGATTTCATGTTTATCTATGTAGGGATATGCATAGTTGCAGGTGAATTCTATGTTGACATATTTTTATTTTTATTATTGTTAAACACCCACATTAGAGCTAAGAATGGTCCGGTGGCAAGAACGATCTCTAAACTCAAGCACTTTCACACTCCACCTTACTTAAGTAGTATTCACTTTCCGGATTCGATAAGTCTAGGTTCTACTATGGAAAAAGAGCTATATCATAATCTGAAGATCAAAGGTTTAACTCCTTTTTGGCGCCGTTGCTGGAGAAATAATTATTATTTTTGCATGGGGAGAAATAATTAATTTGCTACTGTGCTAAGGTCAATACAGTCCTTATGTTTTATTTTTTGATTTCCTTTTAAGTAATTTCATGTTCTTACGTATTTACTTCACGTACACAACCCCCCTCCCCTGACCCCAAATATGGTAACCAAAAAGATTCGGGAGCTTGCTTCTCCCAACGATGACTATCTATGTTCTCCGATTATCCAACCTGATGTGGAAGCTACAAAATATGAAATTAACCTAACTTGCTTAATTTGTTTTAGCATAATCAATTTTTTTTCTTGTTACACATGTCACAAAAAATGTCAGTTTTGTGTGAAATTTGACGTGAGCACATAAAATATCGAGATGTATGTGAAAATTTCTTGTTCAGTTTTTTTTTACAGTTCGAAATGTTTGTTTCATTGGCAGGAGCATATGCTCCCTATGCCAAAGTCAATTTCTCAGTACACTAGATATAGATCAATTTCTCTGTTCGATCAAATGAACGGAGCCTGAGTCTTTTCAAAGATCGATCTTCGGACAGGTTACCATCAGTTGAAGATCCGAGAGACAGACATTCCCAAGACCGCCTTCACCACCCGTTACGGTTTGTTTGAATACACCGTGATGTCCTTTGGTCTGACCAATGCCCCAACTATTTCATGAATCTCATGAACAATCTTCATGGAATACCTCGACAAGTTCGTGGTAGTTTTCCTTGATGACATCCTTATTTATTCCAAGACCGAAGAAGAGCATGCTGAACACCTGCGTCTAGTTTTGGAGACCCTCCGAGAGCACCAGCTGTATGCCAAGCTTAGCAAGTGTGAGTTTTGGCTCAGTGAAGTGGCATTTCTCGGACATATTGTATCTGCTGGAGGAATTTCTGTTGACCCTGAGAAGATACAAGCCATTATTGACTGGTTATCCCCAACCAGCGTAACGAAATCCGAAGCTTTCTCGGACTTGCCGGTTATTACCGCAAGTTCGTTGAAGGATTTTCCAGTATAGCCAAACCCATGACCCAACTGTTGAAGAAGGACAAGAAGTTTGAATGGACTCAGAAATGTGAAGATAGTTTTCAAGAACTGAAGAAGAGATTAACCTCGGCCCCAATTTTGATTATGCCAGACGTCACCAAGAGTTTCGACGTGTATTGCGATGCATCACGCCTCGGACTTGGTTGCGTTCTGATGCAAGAAGGCAAAGTTGTGTCGTATCTGTCCCGGCAGTTGCGACCGCATGAAGAGAATTACCCAACTCATGACTTGGAGTTAGCTGCTGTAGTCTTTGCTCTTAAGAAGTGGCGTCCCTATCTTGCGGGACATCGCTGTGAGATCTATACGGATCATAAGAGCTTGAAGTATATTTTCACCCAGAAGGAGTTGAACCTGCGACAGAGGAGATGGATGGAATTAATCAAGGATTATGATATTGGAATCCATTATCACCCTGGAAAGGCTAATGTAGTTGCCGATGCCCTTAGTCGCAAACCTTGCACCCTGAATGCCCTGATCCAAGCCGAACAGCCAGCCTTGTTCAAAGAGTTCGAAGACTTTGGACTAGAACTTGTTAGCCATGGTTATCTCGCCAATTTAGAGTTAACCCCAACCCTGATGGATCAAATCAAAGAAGCCCAAAAAGACCATGAAAGCATTGAAGGAATTAGGAAGAAGATTTCCCTCGGCAAAGCACCCGGTTTTACCGAAGATGCTGAAGGAGTACTGAAATTCAATGGTCGTATCTGTGTGCCCAATGTCACGGAACTTAAGGAGTTAATCCTAAAGGAGGCCCATGAGACCCCTTATTCAATCCACCCCGGCGGAACCAAAATGTACCAAGACCTTCGAGAAAGATTTTGGTGGCATGGAATGAAACGAGAGATTGGTTCTTTCGTAGCCAAGTGTGACATCTGTCAGCGAGTCAAGGCTGAACATCAGCGGCCCGCTGGATTGCTTCAACCTTTGAAAATTCCCGAGTGGAAGTGGGATGAGATTGGAATGGATTTTATTACCGGACTTCCAAGATCCAACCGAGGCCATGATTCAATCTGGGTCATCGTTGATCGACTGACCAAGGTTGCTCATTTTATACCTGTCAAGACCACTCACAATGGAGCCCAGTTAGCAGACCTGTATATTTCCAGAATAGTAAGCCTGCATGGTGTGCCTAAGAAGATTGTATCTGATAGAGGCACGCAATTCACCTCAAGATTCTGGAAATCCCTTCATGAAGCCCTCGGAACCAAGTTAGCTTTTAGCACAGCTTATCATCCCCAGACCGATGGCCAAACTGAGCGAGTGAACCAGATATTGGAGGACATGCTTCGTGCATGTGTTCTATCCTATGGTTCCAAGTGGGAAGATTGTCTTCCGTTTGCAGAGTTCTCGTACAACAACAGTTATCAGTCCAGTCTGCAAATGGCCCCTTTTGAAGCCCTTTACGGCAAGAAGTGTCGTACACCCCTGAATTGGTCCGATACCGGAGAAGGCAAATTGTTTGGACCCGATACCCTCCGTGAAGCTGAAGAGCAAGTTCAGCTTATTCGTGAACGCCTCAAAACTGCCCAATCCCGTCAGAAGAGTTACGCTGACACCAAGCGCCGTGACCTCACTTTCAGTGTCGGAGATTATGTTTATCTCCGAGTGACACCCCTCAAAGGAATGCAGCGTTTCCATGTCAAGGGAAAATTAGCGCCAAGGTATATCGGACCCTTCAAGATCATTGCTCGTCGAGGAGAAGTATCTTATCAGCTGGAATTGCCACCGGAGTTAGGAGATTATCATGATGTCTTCCACATTTCCTTGCTCCGGAAGTGTCTCGAAGTTCCTGACCAGCCTGATGTTTTCAAAAACATCGACCACCGCTCCATCGACCTGAACCAAGACCTGACTTATCGAGAGACCCCTCAAAATTCTCGAAGAAGATGTTCGTGTTACCCGAAGACGTGCGATCAAGTTTTACAAAGTCCAGTGGACTAACCACTCTGAAGAAGAAGCAACTTGGGAACGCGAAGATTATCTTCGAAGCGAATTTCCAGACCTCTTTAGTACCCAGGCCTAGCAAATCTCGGGACGAGATTTATTCTAAGGGGGGAAGGATTGTAACATCCCAAAAATATTAATCAGTATTATTATTCCAAAAATGAGAGCCAACAAAAACTTTTGCTTAATTATATGTGTTGATCTCATATTGTTGCTTGTGTGGTTTATTTCTTGCTAGTTGTTTGTTTGCTCTAAATAAAGACATGAAGAAAAGAAGGAAATAAAATAAAAAGAAAAGCAAGAAAATAAGTGACAAGTGTCACATAAAATTCTCCAAGTGAGAAATTGTTTTCCTTTACAATAAAATTCAGAGGAGTGGTAATGTAAACACTCCCATGTTATCCTTACTACTTTTCTATCTCAAACAATATTTTAAATTAGTTTTAAAATTCAAAAGTAAAATTCAATTGGAAATAAAACCAAATTCAATAATTAAAACCCTATGAACAAAAATGATTCAAAACATTTTATTTTGTAAAGCCAATTTTTGTGAAGCTTCTGCATGCCATGGGAAGGCTTCACAAATTTTCTTGAATTTTTATAAATAGATTTAGTGCCCTAATTAAATTCGGAAAAGCTTCTGGTTTGAAAAACAAAAGAAAGAAATGAAAAGGAGAGAAGCCAGGGGGTTTTCTGCAAAACCTTCTTCGCCTACCTCTCCGTCGCCGTGTCGACGCCGCACGCCGCGCCCTCGCCGTTCCCCGGGCCCCCCAGGCCCCCCTGCTCGCGTCCACCCTCGCTCCCGTGCCTCTGCACCCTCTGCCTCGCAGAGGAGGGCACTCGAGCTCTCTCCCATCGCAATTACGCCGCGGTTCCCCGACGACCGCCGCGGAGGAGTTGGACGGCGCCGGCCAAATTGGCCCCCCTCGCAGCTCCTCGACACGCGATCAGCTACGCCGTGAACCCTAGCTCCATCCCGGACCCCCCAGACAGCACGCACCGGCCTCTCCCGCTCTCTGGACGCCGCTGGACCGCGACCACCGTGCGCCGACGATGCGCCTATATAGCTCGACCCCGCACCTCACGAATTCTCCACTCCCTTCACCCCTGCTTCCCTCCCTTGCTTCACCACCTCACGTACACCGCCAGGAGAGCAGAGCCGCGGCTGCTGAGCCGCCGCTGCTCTGGATTTCTTCCCGAGAAGCTCCGCCGGAGCCGTAGGTGAGCACGACCACGGCCGTGCCGTCCTGCTGCTCCATTCTCCCCTCTGACCCCTCTACGCTGTTGCCCGAGCTCACCGCACTCACCCCATCCCTTTTCCCTTTGATTAGTGCCCAGACGCGACCGTTGGACCTCGCCGGAGTTGCTGTCCGTGGCCGTAGAAGATCGGCACCTCGCCGCCGACGAACCAGCCCTCCCCAGCAAGTGCAACTCGCGCCAAGGTCTTCCCCGAGCCTCCGCCGTCGATCTGCTTCATCACCACGACCTCCCGAGCCCCCTAGGTGAGCCAACCATCCACCTCGCCGTCGCCGGAGCTTCGGCGCCGCTCGTTTTAGGTCGCCGGAGTTCGTCGACGACGTGGGCTAACGTGAGCCGTTGGATCTTAATCCAACGGCAGCGTACCGATTCGTTTAGAATAGGAGTCACTGACGTGTGGACCCCACACGTCAGGTTTTTATTAGTTTCCCTCGCGCACCCAGTGTCGCTGACATGTAGGCCCCACATGTCATAACTTTCAACATTATCCAAACAGAGAGAAATTCTAATTTAGTTTTCTCTGGAAATTCAGTACTGGACCTAACTTCAAAAATCAATAACTTGAGATTTAGGCATCCAAATAAATCAAATCCAATTGTTCTGGAAAGCTTATGAAAATGTTTAACCAACCCAATTGGTCTCATGTCATTTAATTAAATAGATAAAAAGTATTATTAAAAACACTACAGAAGGTTTAAATTCTAAACTTGTTTGTTTCTGATACTCTGTTAGTCCAAATAATTCCAAACCAATTTTCTAGCTTAGTACTGCCATGTATTAGCTTCCCTAATTTTGGTAGAATTATTTGTGCAGTAGGATTTGTTTAGTATGAAGTTGAAGTTTGAACACCCTTCTGCACTCAAACATTTAAATATGTTAATGGTTAACCCAAATGATTTAGGACCAATTTTGTTAGGTCACATTTAGTCATGTTTAGTTACCCCTAAAAGGATTTAATTTTAGGAGCAACAGAACTTAATTGGTAGCTAAAACTTGATTATTAAGTTACTGGACTCAAACATTTGTGTAGGGAGTTTGTAACTCAAATTAATCCAAACTCAATTGTGTTGTCTTCTACACATCAGTAGCTTTCTATAGAATTTAGTTTGTATTTTTGTGACCAACAGAACTCAAGTTGTGCAATTAAACATGTTCCCAAGTTTCTGCCATAGTTTTGAACATAAATAAATAATGTTTAATTCAATGATTTTGAAACCAAATTGTATGGTTTGATGTGGGCAGTAGCTAATTGTGATGTTTATGATTGAGATGTTGTGATGCTTGCTTGAGTAGTTTAGTAATTGGTTGCATTGCTTGTTTGACGTTTAGACGAGAACGTTGCCGGAATCTACGAGGAGGGGGAATTCTCTGATCATCAAGCACAAGAACCCGAGAACTTTGCCGAGCAAGGCAAGCTACTCCCTGAGCTTGCACCTAAATACATATGCATCTACTTTGATCAAATGATTTACTCTTAAGGCATTGGTTTACAAAACCTTTTCAAAAAGTATATGGATATTATTTTGCCACCCTATGTAGAAATATAGGTAGTTTATATAAAACTATAGGATGGGAAACAATGTTGTTTATTCAAAACTCTTTGAAAGACTTGGTGGTTATGAAATACCGAGATGTCGGTGTGGAAGTAAAGAAGTGGAAATGGTGATGTTTATGAAAAATGCACATTGTGTCCTAGTACTATGACAACCAATCTTACCCTGTGCGACCACATCTACCCACATATGGGAAAGGGCGTAGTCATATAATTTGCTCATATTAGTATGGGATGCCTCAACAACGAGGATGACCTCGTTCCATGAGGGGATGGTTTGGTGACCTACCCCTGACCTGGGTCCTAACACGTTGGTGGGAGGATTGAAGGGTTCGCTCGCCGGGCAGAACTACGAGTCCTCACACTTAGGTTTCCCGACGGGGAATCTGGACTGGGTGTTGATGGAAAGGATGATAAATTCGTAGCGGTAGGGTCCTATACTAGCATGAGCAAAGGACAGGCTATGGTCGGCGGCTTACTTCGCATACACCTTGTATGGCGAGACGTGGCAGACACGATGAGTTGCCGGATGGATGGGGAAAAGCGTGCTACCTCTGCAGAGTGTAAAACTATTCGAATAGCCGAGTCCTCGGATATGGACAGTTGGGAGGCTGTCCTAGACCATGTGCAAGTTTTTGGAAAAGCTTTTAAGTTTAAAAGAAACTGAAATGGTGATGGTGTTACACAGCTATACCAAATGGAGTGGTATGAGTTGTTGGAATAAATGGACCATGGTGAGCCATGGTCAGAAAAAGGAGGAGTTTTGGAGAAACAAAATGAGATGGTGACTTCTTTCAAAGATAGTTATAAAACCTTCTTACCTTTTTCAATAAAGTATAGAGATGTTTTAAACAAATAAAAGTTGTAAGTTAAAATAAAACTAGTGCATACTCATGTTGGGGTAGTTTGCGAGTACATTCAAATGTACTCATATTGGTTTCGTCCCTGGCTATTGTCCTAGCCAGACTACGAGGAGAGCACTACGCCGAGCAGGAATATGGCGACTTCTACGCAAACTAAGGATCTCCACAAGTCAGCTGCCTGTCGGGTCGTCATCGTTAGAATATGATGTCTACCACGCCGTAGCTTCCGCTGATATTTTGGTTTGGCCCATGAAGGCACCTATGTAAGTCTTGGTCTAAAGACCATTTATGTAAGACTTTTTATTCGATATTGTAATGGATGTAAATTTGGTATCTAATTCGGATTATGTGCAACACAGACTGATCACGGGATCGTTGTGTTAAGCATAATCGGGTATTTCGGATAGCTAGTCCGGGGTCCCCACACAGGCAATATGTTGTAATGGCCATAGACACTCTCTCTGCATCTACCATTTTGGATTAATTTGGATCTGAACAAATTCAGTTTGATCGCTTGTTAGCATGGTCATTATAAGTGTGTCTTGCCTCTAGCGAGACAATTATTCATATTTGCCTGTGACAAAATTGTTGTCCTACATTTATGAGTGATATCTTTAATGATCATACACCGATTATGAACGAAGTGTTCTTATATGAATCCAGATTGTAGTAGCTCCTACATTTATAACATTAATGCCAAAGGATACAAACTTAATAATAACACCACATTATTGTGGCACTAACGTTTTAAGTCATGTCAATGTTATATGCATTAAGAAGCTCCATTCAGATGGACCTCCAAGTTCTTATATTTCGATCTTTTGACACTTGTAAAATAACTAAGACACCGTTTTCTAGAAACAGGCATTTAACTTATTGATAATCATACATAATAATGTGTGTGGATCAATGAAGTATGTTAACGTGTAGTGGAAATCATTATTTCGTAAACTTCACCAATGATTTGAGTAGATATATGGATATCCACTTAATGAAATGCTGGTCTGAAAAGTTTGATAAGATCAAACAAGTTCATAGTGAAGAAAGAAATATAAACTTAACAAGAAAATCAAATTACTGCGATACAGATCGAGGAAACAAGGATTTGAATTATGAGTTTGGCATATCATTGGAAGACTTGTGAAAAGAGTTCCACAAATTACGCCGCATGGAACACCACAATGTTATGGTGTGTTAGGACGTCGTAATCACACTCTATTGGATAGTGTGTGGTAAATAAGATCTCTTATCGAATTATTGTGATCATTGAAGTCATATGGTAGAAACAAAACATTCACTTTAGATTATAGGGAAACCATCTAAATCCGTGGAGGCAATACCATCCGTGAAAACAAATGTAGATACTCCCTCCTATCCGGTTTATAGGGCTTACTAGGAGTAGAGCTACGAACATGATTTTGTTTTTGTAATTTCACCATAAGACCAATAAACCGGATCAGAGAGAGTATCTTTGGCTGCACTAGCTAATTGTACGTTTTTTTAAAAGATTCGCAACTCCTATCGGAAACTTGTTGGAATTTGTAGACGCAACAGAAAGCCGAGTTTCATGGCACGCCCACCTGCAGCCCCAAGGGTTTAAATTTGTAGACGCAACGGACCAAATCCAATCCAAATCGGAGTTTCGAAGCACATACGTCAGTCGGTGAAAACCGTTAGGGGAGACATCCGGAACTCGTATACCGCCAGATCGAGAACGACCGTGGCGCGTTGGACGAGAGAATATCACCAGGGACACCGCCGAACCAATTTTTATTCGCTACAAACCTGTGAAACTTCACCGCCACCAAGACTCTGGGCTTCCATCAAGCCACTACTACATCGATTTCGTTAGGAATAAAGGATCTTTTAACAATACCCTCTAATGGATGGTTAGTCCAAGATGCGGAAGAACGGAGTTTTCGAATGAACGGGTCGCCGTGGCCGCCACGATCGAACCCTAACTCCGCCACCACGCCTGATGATTGGAGATCCCCAAGAAGGCACCAGGAGTCGCGATGCCGCCAGGAGGAGGATTGAGCAGCCAGCCGTTTGGTCCACGGCCGGCGTCGCCGCTAGGCAGGTCACGACGGATATACGCCACAAGGAGCTCCGTGCCGCCGAAGCACCAACCACACGGGGAGAGGAGAGCCCTGCCGCCGCCCATGACGGTTTTCCCGGCCTAATCTGCCAGCGGCGGCGAGAGGGTAGGCGAGGGAGAATGGGCCGGCAGTTAGTTTGGTTTCTGCCGGCCGTGGCAACGTGCGGGCCGATCCGCTTTCCGTTGACGATAAAAACTATTTCAGTGTACGACATATCCCGCCCTTGAATTTACATGGAAGAACGTAGCTTCCGATCGCGCGCGTAGTAATACGGAAGGAAACGGATATTTTCAAATAGTTAGAAGAACTTCTGTCGAATCGCAACAGGAGCCAGATCCACAAGTACGTATGAAGGAGCTACGCTTATACTTGGAATTAATCCGTAAACCCGACAAGATTTCTCCACGAGAGCAAAAGTCCAAGCTTCTTTCAAGTTAGTAGCTACAGGGGACACTCGAGCACACATGCCATACCGCGCACGTTCTTGCCGTGTCCTGGCCGACATCCCGTCCCGTTGCGCGTGCTGTCCGAATTCTTGCACCCATAAAAGCTGATGAACAGCGTTGCACCGCCCGACATTATCCTCCCCGATCTTCTTCCCTCCCCCGTCCCCATGGCGCGCGTATTCAGCGACATGTCGGCAGCCGGACCGTTGCCCGTCCAGTGGGCGTTTCTGCACCTGCTGCGGCTGCTCGTCCAGTACGTCTGCCGGCCGCACCGACGCGGCTGCATGCATGCAAGATTTCCATGGGAGGATAGCTTCGGCAGCGCCGCCGATCATAGTCAGTTGCCGTGCAACTGCCACCAGAACATGGTGCTGGAGGAGGAAGACAACACCGCCTGCCAAATAAGCAGAACCCTCTGTCGTTTTCATCCGACGACGGTGTCGACGTTTAACGTGGAGGAAGACGGCGCCGACCAAAACATGGCTTCGTGGAATTCCCGTACGACAATGTTTAATAGTTTACTGGATTACATGGACGACTGGCTGAGATCAACGGATACAGTTAGTAGAGCGGATCTTTGCACAGCTTGGGTGTGCCGGCGAGAGGCCGGTGATGGTATCCAAGATACCACACGTGAGGGCTCAGGTGACAATTTTAACGGCACAGCTTGCAGTTCGGCGGACGTGGAGGAGAGAACGGCTAGCAGAAAGAGAGCAACCGCGAACGGTCACCGGAGGATGTCCGAACGGCTGAGAGACGAAAACGTCGAGCTTTACACCTCGACATGCCTAGATGATCGATATCGATTGCCCAGCAACGGGCAATATTCAACGTCGAACCTATCGGTTCTTAGGTTCTGCCTGAACATTGCACGGCACGAACTCGATCAAGATTGTTCCCACAGAATTTCTATCGACCACGGTGATTTATGGTATTGGAGTCGCAGAATTTCTTTCGGCAACATTGACTTATGGGATTGGAGTCGGCGATCTCTGTGGTGCACTTTCAACGATGTATTTTCCGAGAATTCGAGCCGACGACTATGGCAGGATTATTCCTCGGAGGAGATTCCTGTGCAACGCGACGACTCACACGATTGGAAAGAGCAATCATGCATAGATTCCACCTATGCAGTTTATGAGTTGCACGACGGCTCATGTCTTGATCAGAATAGTGTGTGTCCTGACACCGACGTTGAAACGCATTGCAGCGAAACGCTGCATGGCACGGTGATGACTTCGACAGAACCTGTAAATTTTGTGCTGCCTCGGTCAGCAGACAGCGGCACCATAACCTCATCGTCAACGCAGCTTGGCGGCAGCAGCAACGGCGCCAGTAGCTCCACAACAGAGCACTCGGGTAGCAGTGACGACATGGATGACTGTGACAGCATGAATAGCTCGATCACAACGGAAGAACTTCTGGTGAGGCAACAACCAGATAGTAACGCAGAAATGGAGGTTTCCATGGCACAAGAGCAAGCTAGTGAGACGGGTAATGGCAGCGAAGGAACGAGGAGTACGCCACGGTGGTATATACCAGGGTATAGATTTTTACCCACGGACAAAGAGATCGTGCTACACTATCTCAAGCGAAAAGTCCTGGATCGAAGACTTCCGGTGCATCACGCGGTGGAGGAGGGACACAACGTTTATGCTCTCGACGCGGATGAGATAACACGTAAGTTTTGAACAAATCATGATCTCTTACGTAATTATGTTTTCAGTTTTTTTAACTAAAATACAACTAATTGCCTATGCCGACGGCAATTACCGTCGGCATTGATCCTGCTTCCTGTAGTGACTTCGGTTTAGTGACACGGGATTGCTAAAACACAAACACTTGGATTTTCTTAAAATATTAACACAATGTTTATTCCAATGGTCTTTTACTCAATTTCGTGAACAATCACTTATGTGAAGTTTTAGTTGCTTTTGTGAAGGTTTAGTTACCTTTATCTCAAGACCTGACCACCGGCTCAGTCTTTCGAAGGTGCTCATAGGGTAGGGTGTGCGTGCGTTCATAGGGTGAGTGTATGCACGTGTATGTGAGTGTCTGCGTTGTACTGTGTTTCGCAAAAAAAAATTACCTTTATCTATTTTTGGGTTTTCTTAGTTTATATTTTTTGCAATTGCAATTTTCTTGAAACTCCACTTTCACCTTTTTGTAATGTATTTTTTGTTTATACTTTCCTTTATTCTTTTAGTGTATTTTGTATATTTTGTTTCTATGCAACTGCACCTTTTATTTGTGCAATCACACTTTTTGTTTGTGCATTTGGACTTCAATGCTGGGCCACACTCACATTTTCAGTTTCATGCATCCTAGTCATGTCTTATTGAAAAGTGCAACTTGCAAATTTTCACCAAATAACACTCTTTTGAAAAGGTGCAAGTTGCATTTTTAATGTACTGAAATTGAGAATATTTGCACTCAAAGTTAATTGAGTCGATTATTTTTCAGATTTGTTTTACAACTTTTAGGTTTTACACCCATAGGACATAGTTTGAACTTTTGAAGCACGACAGAATCACAAACTAGGGCAGAACTTCAGAACACATCTGACCCAAATTATTTCTTCCAGATTGAATCTTATTTACGTTACTACTTATTATACTCCCCAAGTCTAACTCTTCTACGTCTGCACGCAGTTGATGGAAAGTACGGAGACAAGGAGCGGCTAGGATTCTTCTTCGTACACAAGCAAGAGGCTTACAGCAACGGTGCTACTACCGCACCCCGGATGGGTACTGGAGGATCCGCGGCCGGCCGGGACTAGTCAGGCACTGCGGCCGCACCGTCGCTTTCAAGACGGCCATGGACTTCCACCGTGGCCGACCGCCGCACGGGTGCAGGACCCCGTGGAGCATGTTCGAGTACTCGCTCAACGGGTGCCATGTCGATCTCCTGAACCTCGAGCAACCATGGGTACGTTACGTCTGTGAGCTGAGACTTATTTCAACTTTAACTATCTTTTCACATCTCTAACGAAATTTGTTCTGATTCTTGAAACAGATGAACGCTTACGTTGTGTGCAAGGTTCGGAGGAGGGAGAGCAAAACGTTGGCCGGAGAGAAGAGGTGGCGTCGCCCAGGACTGTTGCCGAGACGCCCTTTTCTCAAGAAAATATCGCCGAGACGCTTCACACCAGAGATGATAGTTGTGCCCAACGTGGACGTAACTCCGAAACGAAAGGAGGAAGATCCATCACTAGTTGGTGAGGAACCGATAGTACATGGGAAGCACTGGCGGCCACTCTCGATCTTCTGAGGTCAAACCAAGGCTTTGATCACTTGTAGTTTTAGTTTTCTATACAGAGGTTGAAGCATTAGATGCAGATTACAGGTTGTGTAATTTTGTCAGCTATACTTTTTTTTTGAAACGAAGACAAAAGTTTTGCCTGAAGAAGGTTCCCGGTTAATTAGTGGAAATTTTGTGAGATATATAATGTACATCGTATAGCTAGATCAGGTTAGGTTACTGGTGTAAAAAGGTTTGCCATATACTCACTCCGTTCTAAAATAGATGACTTCCATTTGTACAAAAGTGTATGGATCCACGTGTTACAAGTGTAGATGCATCCACTTTTAGACAAAATGAAGTCATCTAATTTGGAACGGAGGGAGTATATAGTAAAAGTTTTGAAAATATGTAGTTTTAGTTTCAATACGGAGGTACGTGCACACAACGGCTTGTGTACAATTGTCAGATACTGTAAATCTTCATCTTAACAGGTCTTTTTAATAACAAATGAGAGAACTCGATCCACTACTCGCCCTTTTAGACCTCGAAGATCATGTTTTGTCGTGCATTCTTTTTTTAGATAAAATACATTCGAATGTCGTGATAAAGCACGTGGCTTCAACCAGTTATACAAACTGCTGCGGCATACAGATAACAAGAGCACTAAACAAGCTTAAGGCAGATGGGGAACGGGCCAACCCAGGACAGACCGAGAACCATCAGCTAGCTAGCATCCGATGTCTTATTTAGATCGTTTTCCATTCGGTTTATCCTTGCTCGGTCCGGCTCCTTGAAGTTTTGAACCCACAGCTACAGACATATGATCATTTTGTACACAAGGTCAGTAGAGTGTTTGACCACTTTAGATTCGATCATAACTTTATTGCGGACAAGCAAAGGAACCTAGCAAAGCGCGGGAAAAAGAAGCCAAATGAGTCCCCAAAAACCCTCAAGAATGGTATGAAACTCGGAAAAAATTATCGGACACGAACACCCGCGACACCCTCGAAAAACTTTGCTAATGAGCAATTGAAGAAAATATGCAAAACGTTCTCGACAGCCTCGCACAACAAAAACAACCCGGTCGAGGGGACATGGCGCAACACCGCCTGCTGGCTTGATGGAAGACAGTCCACCACCACCTGCCAAGTGAAGATCTTAATTTTAAGAGGAAATTTGGCCGACCAAATGTCCTTGCAGTGAGCTACCGTTGCCCTTTACGATAGTTTTTTATACGTAGAGTTCACCGAGAACCGACATGAGGGTTCAACGGAACAACTGACTTTGTCCAGACCCATAGACATGCTGATCTTCCCGGTGATGGTACCTAATTCCGCCCATTGCCCGCTCCAGCTTGGTCCAAAGAGCGGCGAAACGTAATGCCTACTCCCCAGGGGTTAGAGCTTGCACCACTTAGAGCATCGAATTTTTGAATTTTAAGAAAAGAAGGGGAAACAATCTTTAATGGGGGTGTTCCAACCAGAAAAGTGTACGCAAGCTGTTACGAATTGCATGTTTCTCCCCAAATTTAAACATGTGTTTTATCGTATGATTTCTATACCAGGACTGAGAACCCCCTGGGCTGAACTCGGAAAGATGTCGATGTTGAGGGGTAGTTTGCTTTTATTAATAACAACCTGATCAAATTGTCTCCTTGATACAATTTCCACACCCACTTCGGCATGAACACAATGTTCATCTTCTTAGTGTTTATATTCTCTAGCCCCCACAATGTTTGGGGTGAAAAACCGTTGGCTAATTCACGAGGTGGTATTTGCGCTTTGGTTCTGTTTAAAGTAGAAACGAGACAGCCAATACGAAATGCTAGAAAAACGGCCGCGCTTAAAGGATGCCCTCATCGTCGAGGTCAAATTTGCCATGGACTCCATATTGCATCACGAAAAGCCAAACCAAATGCATAGGGAACGCTGCCAAGTAGGAATTAGGTTGAATCAGTCTCCCTCTGAGGTGAGGAATATGCCTTGTCGTGTTTCCACTTTGGCGGCAAGTTTGTTAACTAGATGCTCCATTGTTCGAGAGTTAACTTCATGCCTGATATAGGAAGGCCAAGTACATAAACGGGAATGCACCCTATTTGCAATTTAGAATGTTCGATGCCCTTCATTGAACCTGAGCTCATTGCCCAAGAGCAATAACCTCACTCTTCTCGAAATTAATCTTCAAACCGACATGTCTTCAAAACAGAGCAAAAGAAATTTAAGGTTTGGTCACAAGGTCCTATTTCTAGGTGAAAAACCCTAGATATGACCCACCGCACACGGATAAGAGATCATTGACGAAAGGGAATCCACGAAGAAATTGAACAACTGGCGTGAGCTCTTTCTTCGGCTTGAGTAGGGCCAGGGCAACAATGGGTGGCGCACTGGCGCGTCCTCCATCGCTCTCTAGGGCTTGGGAATCAGCAACAGACGAGTGTGATCTGAGAGAGATGAGCGAATGGGCATGTGTCGCTGACGGGAGGACCCGAGGAGGACAAAATCAGACGCTTTCTATTGGGCTGCAAAACCAGCCCAAATTTGGGCTTAAAGTGGGAAGAAACTGACACGCTTGTAGCGTCAGTCCGTTTGGGTCACGCCATTGGGATGTGCCTTATGTCCGGACAGACACGAACGGGCAAGAATAGTCATTTTGCGGTGGCCCATTCCAGATGCCCTTAGAGCTGCATGTCGGCACCAGGGTCTCATAAGTCGCAAATTCGAAATGCCGAGGGGGTATGCGCCAGATTTGGCACTTATTTCGAATTGGGCCCGTTTCAGATTTAGTCTTAGAGAAAAGGGCGAGAGTAGATAAAAAATAAAAATAAATACCCTTCCCTAAAAAAAAGATAAAAATATATACCGTGATGCAACGTGAGGCTCGGACTCCACCTCGCGCAACCTGCAAACCAACATAGCAGTCCAACACTAGTTCGAGTCGGTGTACCACCGATCGATCGAGTCCGTCTCGATCTCGTTGTACCCCACGCGTCCTTTATATACACGTCCGTGGTGCAGCTTCCGAGCACACAAATCGCACAAGTAAACGACCTAATTAAGCATCGATCTCGTATCGACCACGTTGCGGCTTCTCCGGCGGCGGCAGGATCGCCACGATCGACATGGCTGGAGTAAAGCATGCCGTCAACCTCTTCGCGCTCCTCGACAGGAGCGACCCGGGCGAAAAACGCCTCAACGACCTCGACGCAGCCAAGAAGGCGGCGACTCCGGCAGCTGACACCTACTACCCTTCTGCTGCCCGAGATCACATAATCAAGCAAAACCAGCTGGAGAAGAAGGCGAAGGCGAGAAAGCGTGCCGCCGACCGTGCCAAACGTGCGGGGGCTTCTACAGATGGCAACACCAACAAGGTCCAAGCCAACGGCGGCGCAAACCGGGGAGGATATAACAACAACGGATCATCTCGGAAGCAGCAACCGGCCGGCACGTCGGGTGGACAGAACAACAACGGGGCGTCAAGGCGGCAGCAACCCAGCAACAACATGGCAGTGAAGAAGGTTCCTGCAGAAGGCGTGAAGGCGCCGCCGGCTGCCGTGCAGGCTCCTCCTCCTCCGCAGCCGCCGAGCCTAGAGGACATCAGCGAGTTCCCGTCGTTGAAGTAGGGCTAGACGATACTAGTTTTATTATTAATGTTTGTAGCTTTTCGACATGTTATGACATCAGCGAGTTTCCGTGGTTCGTTGTGCACATCAATCCATCATGTTGATCATTGCGTGTGGCAAGTTTACTTCATGTGCTCGAGGAATCATGTTTCTGCTTTATGAAGCGAACAATCCTAAGTAAGTACTCTCGAATCTCTGATGCGCTGCTCAATCTTGAAAAGACATATGGGTAAATTTTATGTAACGGCATCGATTTAGGGTTTCCACCCTAGCCACCGCCATCTGCTCTGTCTTCGGCCGTGAATCAACGGGTCACCGCCTTCTTTGTCGCTCGGGCGGGTGAAGAGAGTAGGGGCTCGTATCTGACTACCTACGCTCGGTGCTGTACTAAGGTCACTAAAGTTAGAATTTCGTCAACCAGCAACAACGTTATGCTGGCTATGGCGTCACTATGCGGGACAAGAATAAGTTATATATACCTGTCTCCTTGCCCACCTTGCCGGCGGCAATCTCGACAGTGGCATTGATGAGGGAGGGGAATCGTCTGGTCGTTGCTTCTATTGAGACGTGGATCTCATTCAGTCTACGTGTGTTACGGGTTTTGTGGTAGAAGATTCGGAAAATTAAGAGTTCAACGATGACTCCGGCTCTAGGCCGTTGGTTCTTAGCGGCTCATGCACGAATTTTTTTCGTCTATCATTAACAACTTTAGGCCATCTCCGGTAGGGGAGCAGCGACATCGGCGCAGCGGCAGCTCGCTGTAGCGGCGGTAGTGGTCGTTAGGTAGTCCAAGGATTTCGATGTAATGTTCTTGTGTTTCAGGTGATTTTTAGTTCTTTTGAACTTTTATAACAAATCCAGATTCTTCTCGAAAAGGAAAATTAACACCTACAGTAATGCTCTCCTCAAATAAAACCAGATTTGTTTTTCTTTTTTCAATAGAACAACCATGAATATCTTTTTTTTGAAGGAAAATAATGAATAATAACTGATTATAGCAAGCTGGTTTAGTAGTTTTCACGTAAAAATGTGCCCTAGTGCTACATTGTTAGCGTTAAGCTATCAAATTGAAGTCAAGAAAAAAACATTAGATTTATGGCTATCAAACCTTTATTTTCTACAATTTTCCACTAACATATATTTATAGAAGTAAAGGTCAAGTTAATATGTTTGTTTTAATATTCTTACAAACATGTCCATACGAACATTATTGTGAAAGTTTTGTGATGGAGGGACTATATCAAAATTTGAAACTAAACCAAAGTAATGGCCACATTAATACGTTTTACATATTTTACTAAGATGTTCGTATGAACTATGTTGTCAAAATTTTGTGATGGAGTCTATATCAAAAATAAAAAATAAACCATAGTAATTGCCAAATTACTACTACCTTTTATATGTTTCTACTAACATGTCCGTATGAACAATATTATTATAACTGGCAGATACGGGAGGCTCCAGATCGCATCTGAGGCTCTCTCCCTCGCCCCCGCGTGGCGACGGGGAGGTGCCCTTTTTCCGCCGCCGCCGCCAAGACCCCCTCCCCAATCTCCTCCTCCCTCGCCGCCGTCGCCACAGGGCGCGGCCGGGCTTTGCCCCGGTCGGCGTCGGCGGCGGCGGGGATCGATTGTCCCCTCTGCGCAACGGGCTAGCGCGGGCCGGTTCGTCGGGAGTGGGCCTGGTGCTGCCGGGTATCAGGGCGTTTTCGGCTGCCGGCGCGTGGCGTTTGGGGCGGCGGAGATGCGGCGGACGGCATGGCAGGAGGTTGGTGACCAGCGGAGCGGCGAGGTGGCGGTGGTGGGCGCCGCCGGCGGCCGGCGGTTCTGGCGCTACGCGCCTAGGACGTGGTGCCGCTGGGGGCGATCTGGGCTTGGCTCCAGATCTCGCATCTGGGTGTGTCGGGTCCAGCCAGGCCGGCCATGGTGGTCTGACAATGGTCTTCCCCGTCGTTTCTGCCGTTCTGCTGGGAGTGACCTCGCGGCGTCGGAGCTGGCGAGGCGAATAATGGCGGTGGTCCTTGGTTCTTATTCGCGCCAAGATGAAGATCTACCGGATGTTGGTCCCCATCGAACTTGCTGGACGGTCGTGTTCCGGAAGGCTCCGCCGGCGAATTCCATTGGGCGTTTCATGGCTGGAGATTGCTGGATCGGGTGGTATTCGGTCGGACGCACCCATGTTTTATCTGACCGTTTGGTTTCAGAGGGAGCGCTTTGAAGCTCTGCTGGCTGTTAATATCATGGAGCACGCTTTCTCGTTCCATGGTGCTGGCGGAGAATGACATGGAAGGCGAGTTCTGAGGACTGGCAATGGTGGTTTGATTCTTTATGCTGATGAGGAATTGGCTTGGTGTTTCATGACTTGGAGCAGCGGCATGTAAGTGGAGGCGACAACATACGTGAAGCCCAACGTCCTACCTTTCAGGGTGAAAATCCAATGTCTGGCCTTAATTGGTTGTGCCTGACAGTGGTCTTGCTGAAGACATTGTTTTGAGAGCGAGGATTATCTTCAGGGTGAAAACCCAAGGTCTTGCCTTAATTGGTTGTGCCTGGCACTGTTCTTCTTGAAGGCGTTGCTTTTGAAGATTTGGACATCAGGAGTTGTTTTGGTGGTGGTTGCGCGGCTGCTGCAAAGACTGTAACTCTTTAGCGGGACTTTTCTTTTTATTTCTTCTTCTTATTGTCTTTTGGCTGTGTGCATCCGTAATGGCTTCGGTTATTGCGTTGTTGCAGAGGCTGGGTGCATGTTGTATCTTCTCGATATTAATAAACACTCTTTACCTAAAAAAAAAGAACAATATTATCAAATTTCTGTGATGGAGACTGTCAAAATTAGAACTAAATTGTAGTAGTACCGTTAATTTAAGAAAACTTTGATCAATAAATTATGGTTTGTTATCTGCTCGTAAGCTTGTTCCGCACGATGTGCCAGAAGCAAAAAGGAAAAGGGCTTCACATGTAAATGGTATAGGGTAGCACCATCGTGATTCCTTGAATCATTCTTTTTTGCATCACTAAACCACAATTCTATAATTTTATTAAGGTTCTTTTATTGTAAAAAAATATTCAACCATTCCTTCGGGGCTTGCATTGACTTCCGTCATTCTTGGGAAACATTATTTGTATAGTGCCCGTATTTTAGTGGCAAAAATCCACTTATAACAAACATACGGTAAATAAAACTCCATTATTATATATCGATTGATGTTTTCTATTGTTTATGCAATTTAAATTTTCAAGTAGAGTTTCGATGCATTTGTTGTGCATGGCAATATACCTGGTTGTATATAAATCAACACAATTGTACTTTGAAAAGAGAGGCTTAAGTTCTCAAACAATTTCACTAACCAAATTTGAAGGGACAATCAATAACGTTTGTGCCAAGAGATATTACTTTATATAATTTATTAGTTCCCCACACCCTCTCAACACCCCCTACCCGGATACCCCCCCCCCCCCCCCCCCCCCCACACACCCACCCCACACACACACGAAGTGTGAACTAGATTTTCTCAGCACTTCTAAAACTTAATCATGTAAAACTGATATCACATTATATGAGAACTTAAATCACAATGTGGTTTTAAATAACACGATAACTTAAATGACATATTCTAAAGTAAGGATTTCAATCACACGGATGTTTGAAGTTTGCTCCTTTGATGTGTCTTTGTTATTCTGGTTTCTCTTATCGGTTTGATCCCGCTAAGCAAGCCTGTGACACTTGTATAAAGAATGTACAAATTTTACTTATTGACCATAATTTGCGTATATACGTGAGATGTGTATCATTTTTTCCGTACTCCGCAAGGTATTGCTATCAGCAAATTCAAAATAATAGTCTGAAATTTTCATGAATCTTCCGCTACTTTTTTTATTGGTGTATCAGAAAGTAATGTTATATTCCGATTGTCCTTCGAATGGCCATATTTTCACAGTCCCAAAATATGAATATCTTAAATTAGATGGATTATTCTAAATAAAAAATGACTTAAATTTGATGACTAGTATAATTCCAATAGAAGCATCTATTTTCTTACTCCTATGTACAGATAATGTATTATGGAATTTCGAAAATTAACTAGTACTCAAATTATACTAACTTCATAATGTACCTTCTTATCTACTAAAATCGTAGCAACACTACTGTATTCATTAGTTGATATCTTTGTTGAATTCTGGTGTCTTAAAATTTTGATCCTTATTGCTCATTCATCTTTTTTGTAGACAATGTACATAGGAGTATAGGTGACATATTTATGGATCTATGAGTGTTAATATAACAATATATATATATAATTTTTCATTTCTAGGTAATAGCATGACAAATAAAATATATTGGTAAGGAGCCCATATCATGAGGGTTCTATATTGTTGACTACTTGATAGAATAATTTTTTTGTATGCAGTAGCATGAAAAAAAGTGTTGCCAAGGATCCCGAGGGTTCAACTGGTTGACTACTTGTTAGAATAGGATGAAAGATGATGTGCAACATGTATTTATTATTTTATTGTTTCTCAAATCAAAGAAGAAAGGAGATGGCTACGTCAATATTTTAATCAGTGAGCAATCGAGCACATACAGATCTCATATATGAATTAAAAAAAAAAACGAGACCCATGGGCTCTAGCACCCAGGACATATTTTTATAGAAGGAAGGAGCTGCAGAGTGGAAACGGCCGGGACGAGACTCGAACCCGGGTCTCCAGGCTAGCGAGCAAACTCATGCTTCTAACCACTAGGCCTCCGCCTAGTCTCATCTCATATATGAATTGAGAGTTCACAATATGATTGTCGAGTTTCTCTGCTCCAGGATAATTGCCGAGTTGTAGATCTTTCAAAAGCGCTAAGTTGCCGCAGGGTCTTCGGAAAAAGCTGGAAGATGCGATGGAAAGTTAGGAAGTAGGATGTATGTGGAACATAGCTATGTAATGATGGCATGATTCTTGTATGAAAGGGCCCGGTTTTCTTGTCGGTCACATGCATGTGTACATGAATTCTGAAACCATTTTTTTTACTCATTACATGTCAAGATCCACCCAGTAGATTAGATATGATCGCGTATCTCATGACTTATCAGCTTAGTGAAGGTCCACCAGATGAAGGGCCAGATGTTTTGTTCTGGGGGAAATTACGAGCCTAGCTATCTCCCTATTTTCAGGGGTACCTTTATTTTCAGGTTATATAAAAGATTCAGAATAAGTTGTGATCTAGATGGATCAGAAAATCGGAGTACTGCACATACTATCCCATCAGAGATGACGGGCCCATTACTGCTCTGGCCTTCATCTAGCAATGGCGCCCTCGGTGAGAACGGCCCAAACAGGGCCCGCTCTAGCTCAGCACCAGGGCAGCCTGCCACTGGCTCACCAACCTCTTCTCCGTCCGTGGTGCCCTGCTTGCAGCCGAGTGGACCAAAATCCAGAGGCTCCAGGGCGGGGACCCCTAGAACTTGCCCGCAGAGAGAAGGCAGAACTCCTGTAGCGCCTTCCTGCACCCTCCCAACATTCTCCTCCGAGGAGACCATCACGGGTCCAAGTTGACCACCCTCGAGCGCCAGCTGCTTGTCCGCGCCTTGGTCTTGCTGCCTCTCCTCTTCTTCCCCCATTGGCTTGGCGGGGCCTGTCCCCTGCAACATGTCAGGCAGTGGCCCACACAACACCTCGGTTCCTTCACCCGCTAGGGTTTCCACCGCAGCCACCTCCGCCGTCGGCCGCTCCAACACAGTGACGGTGGCGACCTCGCCTGCTCGACGTGCACCGCCGTGCCCAGCACCGCTTTGGCCAGCACCGCTGTGGGCAGCGCCACCATGGCCAGCACCTCCTTGGCCCGCACCGCGGCGCCCACCAGCGCCACCCGCGCCACCGGAGTAGCCAGCGCCACCCGCACCGCCACCGTTGCTATTGCCACCCCCACTTCCACCTTCCCGGCCCCGAGGGAAACGCACCCTGGAGTGCGCCGACGCCCTTGGAGGGTAGGTCCCGTCCTCGTACCCCAGGTGCCACCAATACTTCCACGTGAATGGGTAATCCGGCGTGTCAGCCACCGCCGAGGGAAGCCCGGTGATGTCGCTTTGGTGGGAGACGATGCTGTCGGGGCTAGACAGCGGCGAGGCGGAGTAGTCGAGGACCCTGTCCAGATGAATCAGCATGTCGTACTGGAGGGTTTTGACTGGACCGCAGCGAGGCAGCGCAACTTCCGTCACGCCCACCTCCGGGAAATGCATCAGCGGCGAGTCCACCTCAACCGGCTCCTCCAAGTCAAGCTGGCCACGCCGCGCCAGCGCGCTGACGTTCTCCATCCATACCCACAGCTTGCAGCACGCAGATTCCTCCTTCGAGTTCAGGCTGGTGTCGATGCCCTCGATGATGTCGGTGGCCTTGAATAGGCCACGGACAGTCTCCACCTGATGCGCGTCCGCCGGCACGCCCTCGACGCACACCCGCACCTTGTGGCTGAGCCGCCCGACCCTGGCACCCCGGAATCGTGTCCACGGCGTGAGCATGAAGGTGACCCTGCCCAGATGCAGTGCCCCTTGCCAAGTCACGGCGGCGTTGCGGTCGGCAACAGTGCCGAAGACGATGAGAAACTCCCTCGGAGCCAGCATTGAAACCTGCAAAGTATCAACAGGCAGAGAAAAATGCCTCGCCATGCCATGAGCCACATCAGCCAGCTCCATGTCCGGGCACCACCCCACGACCACCGCCACCACACCACGCCTGGAGATAGTGGCGTCCAACTCAGCCATGGCCGCAGAGCGCGACGCCGCCGCCTTGACGAACGCCGGCCTTGTCTCCGCGTAGGCTGCCGACGCGTGTTCCGGCCTTGCCAATACAGTATCGTCCGCCGTCACGTTGATGTCCGCACCAGCGACCGCGTCTCGGTAGGTGCAAGTAACTTTGATCAGAGTAGTGAGATCACCGTCCATTTCTCCAGCTCTTGGTACGACCAAGAACAACAAGAAACGTCTCTCCTCGTCTGCGTAGAGTTCACCGGCTACAATCAGTGGCGGAGCAGAGCTAGGAAATTATCAAAGGGTGTGCCACCGACGATTTTTTTTTTTTTACAACACATGTAATTCACAATTGTACGGAAAGAACAATATAAATGGGGTGATGATGTTGTTGTTGGTTGAGTATCAGTTTCGGTCTCAATATTTGTGTCAACCGGACGTGGAGAATTTGAAAACTGCAGCAAATTTGCACTTCCTGTAGTGCTTTCAGCTTGCAAATCAATCACAACTGATGGAGATTCAGAAGAAGCAAATTTCTTTGCTTCATATTTGCCGAAAAGCGCCGCAATATGGCCACTGCCTCTCTTCATGTTTGACAAATCTACAACAAACATAACAACAAACTAGATCAAAACTAGTGTATTGACTATTGACAGAAAAAACAGAGCCTAATGCGGTACTAAATGTCGGGGAGAGAGCAGTTGAGGGAGTTGGAGAGAGAAGAGATAGGCGAGGGGTTCTCCAGTGCCTAGATGGGAAAGGAAATGGACAATATACAGGTACCCTTTTGCAAAAGACCATCTCCAACGCGATCAATGGCCAGGACAGGCCGGGTACGTCCATCTATCATGAAAGCTCAAAAAACAGGGGACATTCTTAATTACTAGGATCAGTCCATGTCGAATGAACACACTATGTACAGTTAAATAGAACTATGAACAAACAGAGGATTCATTCACCTGGCCGGGGCTTTACATCGCTGCAAGCTGCTCCGAAAATCGATGCAAACTGGTTATTAATTAACAAAAAGGAAAACCTGTGGCAAATACTAAGCCGGAGGCTTGCTTCATCTGAAAGAGAAGAATTAATAACGCGGCTGGATATATGGTGATGGTTGCCAAGTATGCTGACGCCGTCTCAACTCTCAAGTGCCTGCTTAAACAATATTAATCTGCCTTCAGTTTGTCCTTCCGTACTTTTTCTCTTCGGATGAAGTCCTTTCTCTCCAAAGCGGGCACCGGGAACTTTTTTTTTTCTTATTGTTTCTCAGATCAAAGAAGAAAGGAAATGCCTTGGTCAAACGACAAGGACACGGCAATGTCATCATCCGCGAGGTAAACTGTCAATTCATATATGAGACCTGGTATGTGCTCGGTGATTACAATATTGTTAGTTATATCGATACGAAACGTGGGCTCGTCATGAGAACTATGATCGGGTGGTGACGGATAGCTGGATACCATGTACTGGTACGTTGGACTCTATCCATGCCGCATTAGGTGGAGTAAGAACTGGTCTGTCCTCCTGGAGCAGAGAGGAATTCGGTTCAGTTCATAAACAACTGAAAATAATGCGTAGTAGGCTTGAGAGACTGCGAGCAGACTCGCTGGGGACAGGACCATCCAGGGAAGAAAAAGGTCTAATGAGACGTAGTATCTCCGAGCTGCTGTCTCGCGAGTCGCGAACAAGTGATGGCGAGACAACGGTCCAGAGCTTTGTGGCTGGCTGAAGGTGATCGCAACACTACATATTTTCATGCAAAGGCAAAGGAACGTCATCGGACAAATAAAATAAAACAAAATCATTGAAGAAAGTTGATGGGTCTATTGAGACGACCCAAGAGGGAATGGAACACTTTTTTTTTCTTTTTTTTCCCCAACCGGGCTAACCCCTTTCCATTATTAACATAACGGAAATACATTGTTTTACGAATTCAACAACAAAAGAACAAAAAGGGGAAAGCGAGTTGGGGCAGCAGCAGGAAACCCACTGAGAATGCTTGTTCTCGAGCAACCTGCGGGGCAAAAACCTGCTGCCACCGAAAATCGCAACGAACCGAACAACAACCATACAGGTCTACAACTCTCAAACTAGCCAAAACATCCAGAAAACTAACTACCACCAACAGTTGGCGATTGGAACAGTTGGCGATTGGTTTTTATAAGGATCTGTTTACTGCGCAGGAAGAGACAAATCCGGCGTTGATTACGTGTCATGTCCCAAGGAAGGTCACACAGGACATGAACGCTCATCTTTGTGCCCCGGTGACTAAAATGGAAATTGAACAAGCTCTGTTCATGATGCACCCGCATAAGTCACCAGGACCGGATGAGTTTACTGCTGGGTTCTTTGTCAAACATTGGAGTTTGTTGAAAGAAAGGGTGTGTGATGCAGTCAAGGAATTCTTGAATGGTGGTGATATGCCTGAATCTGTTAATATTACTGTTCTTGTGTTGATCCCGAAGATTAAATCCCCGCAGGAGCTAACACAATACAGACCCATTGCTCTGTGTAATGTGCTTTATAAAATCGTGTCAAAGGTGTTGTCCCTTCGACTTCGACCGATTTTAGAAGAAATTATTTTTGAGGAGCAAAGCACATTTGTGCCTGGACGCTTAATTGCAGACAATGTTGTTACTACCTTTGAGTGCATACACTACCTAAAGAAAAAGAAGGGCAAATCAGGAGCATGTGCTATGAAGCTAGATATGGCAAAGGCTTACGATCGCGTAGAGTGGTCCTATCTACGGGTGATCATGGTGAAGCTCGGCTTTGCCGAGGCATGGATTAGCAGGGTGATGGCATGTGTTGAATCTGTCTCCTTTTCTGTACGGGTGAATGGAGTTTTCTCGGAACAATTTAAACCCTCAAGAGGCATCCGTCAAGGAGATCCAATTTCACCATACTTATTCTTGTTGTGTGGGGAGGGTTTTAGCAGTATGCTTCGACACTATGGTCCGCAACAACTCTCGAGAGGTATAAGGGTGGGGATCCACGGCCCTTGGATCTCACATCTTCTTTTTGCAGATGATTTCCCTATATTTACACAAGACTCTACTGAAGGCGCTAGCAGACTGCAACAAATTCTTGATCTATATAGACAGGGTTCTGGACAGTTGGTGAATCTTTCCAAATCTGCAGTATTTTTCAGCAAAAACTGTGAACAAGAGATAAAGCAGGAGGTACATACAAGGTCCGGAATTATGACTGAGGCGCTGGTAGAAAAATATCTTGGACTACCAACTTCAATAGGGAGATCTACGGATGTTCAGTTCGAGCACAGTAACAGTAAAATTAAGAAGTTGCTAAATGGGGGACTTCCACGGCTGCTGAGTAGTGCGGGGCGAGAAGTTTTCATCAAAGCGATCAGTCAAGCAATACCAACATACTCGATGAGTTGCTTCAAGTTGTCTAAGAAATTCTGCAAAAAGCTAACGAGTGTGGTGGCTAGATTTTGGTGGGGAGGTGACGAGAAGAAAAGAAAAATGCATTGGAAGAAGTGGGAGGATATTGCCATTCCTAAAAGTGATGGAGGGATGGGCTTTCGTGAGTTTGAAAATTTTAATCAAGCGCTCCTGGCCAAGCATGGATGGCGGCTGATCACAAAGCCAAATTCCTTGTGCGCTAGAGTTCTTAAGGGCAAATACTTTCATGATCGTGAGTTTATGGTGGTCAAGGAGAAGGGGTTCCTCACACATTTGGCAAGCTATACTTCACGGGAGACATGCTCTTCATTCTGATTCTGGTCTTATCAAGCGCGTGGGTGACGGATCGACCATAGATGCTTGGGGAGATCTGTGGATAGCAGTCAACTACAACTCCAAACCGCTGGTCAGGAAAGATGAGGCAGAAATTTTTAAGGTTGAGGAACTGATCAACCAGGAGCATGGTTGCTGGGATGTTCAAAAGGTCCGGAAAAACTTTGTGATTCCGATGTGGAATCAATCTGTAGAATACCTATTGGTAATGTTGGGGAAGACACATTGGCATGGAAACATGACAAAAATGGCAATTTCTCTGTTCGATCTGCTTACAAGATTCTTTGTCATCAGAGAAACCAGGCCGAAGAGGGAGATTCTTCTTCTAGAGGAGCTGGGGAGAGTTGGAAGAAAATTTAGGGCCTTCAAGTACCGCCGAAAGTTCATAACTTTTGGTTGCAGGTAATTAAAACATTTATACCTTGCCGGGCGGTATTGAAGGGGCGCCATGTTGAGATGATTGATTACTGTGAGGACTGTGGCTGAGAGGAGTCCATTCCTCACGCCTTATTCAATTGTAAATGGGCTCACATGTTCTGGGAAGAGGTGAAGAGGCTAACTTCCGTTAAACTACCAGAGTTAAAATCTGAATCATGGACGGTCGATCTGATTGCAGGACGAATGATGCCAGAACATGAAACTGCTATCATATTATGTGGGTGCTGGGCCGTATGGACTGAAAGAAATAATCGAAGACATGGCGAAAAGAAAAGATATGTGGATGCTTCGGTTCGTTGGACCATTGATACAATGCATGATATTGCAGTTGTTTCTGCTCCAAGGAAGAAGATGAAAACACCAAACCGAGCGAGATGGAAACCACCAGACGTTGGAGTGGTTAAAATCAACGTCGATGCTGGCTTTTCGGAGCAGCAGCGACACGGCTCAACAGGCATGGTGGTACGCGATCACGAGGGGAAGCTTATCAGAGGTCAAGCCATCTGGTATACATATGCCCAGTGTGCTCATACAATGGAGGCAACAGCCATCCGAGATGGTACCAAACTGGCAGCTGATCTGGGGTATAGAAAGATCATTCTTGAATCAGATGATGATGTTGTAAAGCTATGGAATTCTGCCAGTTTTGAGAGAGCTGATGTGGCAGCAATGTGTCACGAAATTGCAGAATTGAGTAAGGGTTTTAAAAGCTTTACTTTAGCTCATGTGGGTCGAGACGCAAACACTGCGGCCCACAAGTGTGCTAAGCAGGCTTCAGAGGAGAGACGGAGATGCATTTGGGTGAATTATACCCCTAATTTTCTTCGTAGTTGTTTTCAAACTGATTGTAACTTCTCTGATTAATATATAAAGCTCTTTTTGTCGCAAAAAAAAAAAGATTACACATGGATTTGTAGCACCATCTGGCTACTTCTACATAGATTAGTTATAAAAAAAATTCTACATAGATTAATTTCCCATGAGATCTGAAAAGGTATATAGATGTACCTCAGCTTAGGGAGCTTCCGCGAGATAATGGCCAAGGTGCTCTGCTGCAAGAATATTGCCGAGTTGTAGATCTTTCAAAAATGCTGAGTTGCCTAGAGGTCTTTGGAGTACCATGTGCAATTCCCTCTTAGTACGGATTTTAGATTAAACCGGTACTCAAAGTGGAACGATGTCGTTGACAATATATCATAGTGTTCAATTATTCTGCAATATAAATGTGACAAAAAAATCTGGATTAACACAAAACATGTAGTTTATATAAGTAAATTGTTGCCAATAAAAATCAGCCCCCCCCCCCCCCACCACACACACACATATATGGAGGGTGGTGCAATACTAGCGCTGGTCAACTATCTCGGTGAGTGTACGTGTCATCATTGTGGCTGCCCCCAGCCGAGTGTACGTGCCCTTTGACCTCGCCTCCATACCCCCCCCTCCCCCACCCCCCCCCCCCACCCCCAATGATCGAGTGACCAGTGCCTTGTTGGTGCCCCGACGGCCTTGTCCCTAGCTACATTGGGTAGAGCGGCTGCTAGATTTCTGGGTAACGGTGGGCTTATATGGTAGCGTACATGAGCAAAAGCCAGGCCAAGCAGTACCAATGTCGGTTTCAGCAGTGCTCTCGAGTGTTGTTGCTCTCCTTGGTGGTCTCGACGTGGGTTTGTGCCCCTCTACCTTTGGTTCCAGGTGAAAAAAAATGTTTTCGTCTGTCAGGTAGGGCGGCCCCGTTGCTTAGATTTTTCACTTCTTGGAGGTGTCATCTTAGGAGGTTTGGCTCTCTTTGGATAGTCGGTGTTCATGTGTTTTTTGGGTGATGGCATGTTCCTCATGACGTGTGTGTGTGGCTTCCCTGGTGCTTTGGTTTTAAGTTGTCATTCATGCTCTAGGGTGAGCTCTGTTCTGATGGGTCGGCGCCCTTCTAGAGCAAGGGGGGCAAGGGGGCCCTCTTCGGTGATGGACAAATGGTACCATGATGAGTTTTGTTTTTTAAGCATACGAAGGCCTCCTCTCCCAACCTAGTTCACCGTTTGATGGATATCAATCTTTCAATTGAGCCGGATACTTTTGTGTGGTGGCTGACCACATCTGGGGTCTTCACGGTTAAATCCATGTATTTGGACTTGTTGAATGGTCATACTCCTTTTTTAAGGAAATATATCTGGAAAATGTAAGTGCCGCTAAAGATCAAGATCTTTATGTGGTTCTTATATCGGAAAGTAATTTTAACTAAGGATAATCTTGCAAAACGCAACTGGAATGGCAACAAGTGTTGTTCTTTTTGTGATATAGATGAAACAATTCAACATCTTTTTTCGAATGTCCTGTAGCTAAACTCATTTGGCGAATTGTGCATGTTTCTTTCAACATCACACCACCGCAAAAAATTACTCATCTGTTTGGTAATTGGCTTAAGGGTATTGATAAGACAGAACTAAAGTCAATATGTGTGGGGGTATGTGCGGTGCTTTGGGCAATATGGAATGTACGGAATGATTTTGTTTTTAACAAACCAAAAAAAATCTTTTTTGCTGGTCATTCCTTTGATTACTCACTGGATCCGCTCATGGTCGTATCTCCTACCAGTGGAGCAACGCCATGTTATGGATTTTGGATGTGTCCGGTTGGAGATGGTCGCCAAGGACTTTTATAACCGTGCAGGCTGGCGTTTTGATAGGAGAATTGCATTATGAATCTTATTTTGTGCTTTGAACTTTTCCGATGGTTGATGCATGTATCGACTCTTTGTGAGCTTTGAGTTCTAACAGACTAGCACAGACTTTGTAATAATTTAATAAAGCGACCGTATGCATCATTTTGATGCAGAGGCTGAGACGTCCCCTTTTCGAAAAAAACTTATAGGTAGAAAGAAAAGGTAGAGTACTCTTGTGGTTTAAGAGCTTTGCGTTTCTTTCCTTATGTGTCATTTGTTTGTAGTCTTTGTGTGCAATTTTCTTAATATTTTGTATCTGATCATCCATACGCATTAGCGGACCTAGAAATATTTTAAAGCCCGGACAAACAGTATATTTAGAGGTTTAGAATGCTATTTTTTTTTTTTGTCTAATAGCTACCAAATTACATTGTGCCGGCCGGCCGGAAGCCCAGGCAGCTGCCCGGGCTGCCGGGACGCTAGGTCCGCCACCGTCCATACGTGGCTCATTGATTTAAAGTTGGCGTAATGACTTCTTTTTTTGAATGGGTGCCAAGAGGCATTTATTTGGTCGGAAATAAAGTTACATCGTTTATTACATATGGTAAGATAAACTCTAGAGGATCACCCTCCCAGGACAACCTATCTTTTGTTTCATAAGCTTAATGACTTCGTTTAAAAAAAGGTCTCCTTAATCCTGAAAACATGGTTTACCTGTTCACAAATAAGAATTCGGAACATGAGGTAATTTTCCAGAGGAGAAACAGAGTGAACTTGAAAAATCCAAAAGAAGTTCCAAAATGAAATTTCTTGCAAAAAAAATAAGCATTTCAGAATCTCATTAGTGTAAAACAAACAGTATACAAAGCTACTGTTTTAGCTGCTTTGGACCTTCGGTACGGAGCCTTCCGCTTCTTCTCCGGCCTCGTGCCGCTATTGCCCGCTATCGGCTGCCGCCTCCCGGGCCTTCCGCGACCGCAACAGCATGGCGAGCATGGCCGGCGTTGCGTACGGCAGCGTCGACACCTGGTGTAGCGGTGCCGTCGTCGTCACCGCTCCATCGTGGAATCTAATCACCGAAGGCAGCTGCAGTTCCGACGAACTGCCTCGTTGCTGCATGTGCGCGCTCATGCCGGCGAGCATGTACGCCCTTCCAGAGCGCGCGTAGCTCTGCCGGCTCGACACGCGCCTGCGCATGTCCCGCAGCTCGATCTCCAGTGCCGCGATCATTGCGTCGCCGTCCCATGCCGCTCCGGACTGCGCGACGGCTCGCCGCCGGTTCTCGATTATCTCCACCGCCTCCTGGTAAGCGCCCCTCTCTGCCGCCGCCCTCGCCGCCGCAATGTCCTCGGTGGCCTCGACCCGGACGAGATCCCGCTCCACCTCCACGGACCGTGCCGACTCCGCCTCGTGTTCCGGCCTCGCCACCACCGTGTCCTCAGCCGTCACGTTCATGTCCGCGCCGGCCGCGTCCCGGTAGATGCAGGTGACTTTTAGCAGAGTAGTGGCATCACCGTCCGTTTCTCCATCTCTTGGTACTGAGCAAGAAACGCCTGTCCTCATCGGCGTAGAGTTCGCCGGCTACAATCAACGCAGCGCGGCCGTCCTCGTCGACGCGGCTTTCGTAAACGCCGGACTTGACCGAACTGACGCGAACGCCTGGATGCACGCACGCGATCGCGACGCGCGCGTCCTGAACCACGACGGACAGCAGCCCGCCGACGCACTGCGCGAACGCGTCCTGGATCACCGCCTGTTCTCGATGAACGAGAACGTACCGCCCGTCGCATCGGCAACGACGTGCATCGCAGCCGCGTCGTGGTCGCTGCCAAAGCCAAACGTGTGGAACGGCGCAGACCTCCGATCGCCGTCGATGGTGCCCGTGCGCGCGAAGGACGGCGGGACGAGCGCTGCGTAATTGGGCGATCCCCTGCCGAACGCCTGCCTCATCGGGGTGTAGTTGTCCTGGCCGTCGGAGAGGAGCACGACGCTAGAGACGCCACCGTTGACCGTTCCTGTACCGACGCTCGTCGAGTACCTTGGCGGCCGTGCGGAGCCCCTCGGCGATGTTTGTGCCGTTGCGCGCCGTGAGGGAATCGACGGCGCACACGCAAAGCGCCTTCCCGGCGTCCGACATGCGCGCGAGCCTGGTAACGCGGCACGCCCTGGACGAGAAGGACACAATGCAGAGGCGGTCGTCAGGGCCGAGGATTTCGATGACGAACCGCATCGCCTGCTTCAGCAGCGCGAGCTTCCTCCCGCGCATGCTTCTGCTGACATCGAGCACCGTCACGAGGTCGACCGGCGCGCGTGTCGCCGCTTCGGTGCCGGAGGCCTTGAGGTGCACGAGCACGGCGAAGTTGCCGTCAGACGAGTCTCTGGCGATGGCTGAGTAGTCGGTGTGCGTCTTGACGACCACTGCCCCGTTGGTTGCTGAACCTACAGGCGGCGTGCCAATGGCCGGGACAACCTGCTCGTCATCGTCGAAGACGACCGGATCCACGGGCTGGGTGGGCGATTGCCGAGGTGGCGGGGGCGGGGCCGGCGGCTGTAGTGTTTGCTGCGTGGGTGGCATGGATGCGCCGGTCGCATGAACGGCAGTTCGCGCCAGTGCGCGTTGCAGAGCGGGCAGAGGAGATGGCCGTGCGCGACGCTGGCGGAGATGCAGTGGAAGTGGAACGTGTGAGAGCACTCGGCCGTAAAGATGGCCTTCCCGCCGCCGGCGCCGATGCCACCGAGGCAGATGGCGCATGGATTCATCTGCTTAAAAGACAAATGTTGAGAATATACCAAGGAACCAACGCGAAATAGGAAAGTGGAATGAAATCTAGTCTTAGTAAAATATTTTATATCTCTTCTTGTCCAAGCAGAAGGAAAAGGATACAATTACAATTTGAGCTGAGCGGAAAATCCATATCTCTCTTATCCATTTAAAGCATATGGATTTAGAGCTTATGGATCGATCTATTTATAAAAATCGAATGTGTTTGTTTGTTTTTATGTTATTTTGTGAAGGAATGAAAACAATTCTATATGGAATGGGTTGGGAATTATGCCTAGATCCCGCGCAAAGAATCACTCACCTATTCTTCCGAATTATATGTATCCGCGAGATTAATTTTCGGTTTCGATGTGCAAAAGCAAACCATTTCTATTGGAAACATTCCTATAATGAATTCCTTAGGAACCTTTATTATAAATGGAATATACCGAATTGTGATCAATCAAATATTGCTAAGTCCTGATATTTACTACCGCTCGGAATTAGACCATAAGGGAATTTCTATCTACACCGGAACTATAATATCAGATTGGGGAGGAAGATCGGAATTAGCAATTGATAAAAAAGAAAGGATATGGGCTCGCGTGAGTAGAAAACAAAACATATCTATTCTAGTTCTATCATCAGCTATGGGCTCGAATCTAAGAGAAATTCTAGATAATGTTTCCTACCCTAATTATTTTTTTTTGTCTTTCCCGAATGCTAAGGAGAAGAAGAGGATTGAGTCAAAAGAAAAAGCTATTTTGGAGTTTTATCAACAATTTGCTTGTGTAGGTGGGGACCTGGTATTTTCGGAGTCCTTATGTGAAGAATTACAAAAAAAAATCAGCAAAAATGTGAATTAGTAAGGATTGGTCGACGAAATATGAATCGGAGACTTAATCTTGATATACCTCAGAACAATACATTCTTGTTACCACGAGATGTATTGGCCGCTACAGATCATTTGATTGGAATGAAATTTGGAACAGGTATACTTGATGATGACGATATGAATCACTTGAAAAATAAACGTATTCGTTCGGTTGCGGATCTGTTACAAGATCAATTCGGACTAGCTCTTGGTCGTTGGTCCGTATAAAGTGAAGTTAAGGATACTAAGGACTAGAAAGCACTAGTTTGATTCGTTCTTTGAGCAAAAATCTAAGGTATCTGCTGATACCGGAGTTCTTTCTTTGCTTCCAAGAACATAGATTCCTTCTTCAACCCAGGTCATGACTCTTACCCGCTCTGCCTTAGAAAATAGGAGAGGTTAGCGCGAATGGTTCATGCATTTGGACTCGGATAGGAGTTGAGCTTTTCACCGTCGCCCGGAGTGGGAGTATTTTCGTTGAGATACAGAATACTCATCTTTCTTATGCCCTTAGGCACGGCCATGCATAACATAGAAATCACATGTGGAAGGGGTGGGCAATTAGCTAGAGCAGCAGGTGCTGTAGCGAAACTGATTGCAAAAGAGGGTAAATCGGCCACGGCATCTCCAGCCATTGTGCCCCTAGGCCGAAAAACGGCATTATTTTGGCCCGCATGGAGGGGAGGGGGCAACGGCGCTATTCTGATTTCTGGGGTGGCCCGATTCCCAGCCGTGTCCAAACCCAATCCTTTGGCCCAAATATTAAAAAAGATGAAAATATGGCAAACTAGGCGAATTTCATTCATATGTGGCGAAAAATCGCCGATTACATATTACAAACTTAAAATAAAAACATAATAAAATATAACTTGGCGATCTACGCCGTTCTACATGCCCAACTGGCTATAGAACACGGTGTAGTCGCCGCCGTCGCCGTCGGAGCCGCTCCCAGCGGGGTTGCTGGGGCCTTCACCGGCGTCTCCGTCGTGCCACCTGCTCGGCCCGGGCACGCTGGGGGCGTCCTCATCCTCGTCGCTCGGGTCGAGGATGTAGTACTCCGGCGGCGGCGGCGGAGGCGGAATGCGATGGCCGCCAGTAGCCGCCGCGCGCTCGCGCTCCAGCTCCTCGAGGATGCGCCGCTGGCGCTCCACCTCCTCATCCTCGTACATCCTCGCCGACCATTCCTCGGCGACGTCGTCCGGCGCCAGGAGGACCTCGTTGATCGAGGCTCCGAGGGCGAGCCTCTCGCTGGGGAAGTCCTCCTCCGGCGCCCCCATCCTGGCCGCCGCCCTGAGGTAGTCCGGCGGCGGAGGAGGAAGAGGAGGAGGTGGAGGCTCCCATCCGCCGCGGCAGCCACGACGACCTGCGCGGCGACATGGTGAGCCAGGGCTCATTGCCGGCGGCGATGTAGTCGAGGACGAACTCGAGCGTCCGCCCTTCCCCGCCCCACCACCGCTTGCGACCCTTGGAGTTGCAGCGGCCCTCCACCGGGCCGTTGCGGCCTGTGTCGGTGAGCGCCTGCTCGTGGCGCCGGACGAAGTACTGCGTCCAGAACGCCTCGTTGTTCGGCTGCCAGCGGGGATCCGCCGCCGATCACCTCCTCGATTGCGTGCTCCCGTTCCGGCCCTTCTGGCGGCGGAGGCACGGGCACGCCGCCCGCGCTCAGATGCCACGATGCCTGGCCGCCGGACGCGCCAGGGACGCGCATGTCAGGCGGCGTGGGGTAGCCCGTCTCGTACAGCATGCGCGCCTCGTCCTTGCGGAGGTGCCGGCGGCCGAAGCCATTTGCGGCGGCGTCATCGCCGGGGAATCGCTCGGCCATCGCGAAGAGGAGAACTGGGCGAGAGAGGAGAGCTCGAGGGAGGCGAGTGCGAGAGGGAGGAAGACAGCGAGAGAATGGTGTGGCTCTGCACGGCGAGGAGAGGGGATTTTATAGCGCGTTTGGAAGACCAGACGAAGCGGCGGTGGCGCGCCATTACTGCGCCACGTGCCCCGCGATTGGACGACTCGGCCACGGCCGCTCACTGGTCGCTGGCCACGCCATTACTCCGGCAGCATTTGACCGGCGCGGGAGCCAAGAGGATGAGGACGCGGCCGCTAACGGGCGGTTCTGTTTGCGCGCCATTTCTGCCCCTGGGCTGAGTTCCGCCTGGGTGCGCCGGCGCCAAAACGGCGCAAAGCGGCGCTATTTGGTCTCCTGGGGGGACGACTGGTAGTAAACGGCGCTATTTGTCCCAAAACGGCGCTATTTTGGGCCCTGTGAGACGGCTAGAGATGCCCTAAGCAGGATGCTTCAGCTGAAAGGGAAGAACAACGCGGCTGGATATATCGTCATGGTTGCGACGTATGCTGACGCCGACTCAAGTGCCTTCTTAAACAATTATTAACTGAATTTCGTAGAACTAAACGCTGCCTACAATTTTTCCTTCCGTGTTTTTTCTTTGTCGGATGAAGTCCTTCCTCTCCAAAGCAGACATCGGGATTAAGTCATTGACTGTACATCCAAAAAAAGGCCATTGAAGGATTAAAAAATGTCTACGTGACTTCGTAGTGCAGACGACTCTGTGCCACGGGATGAAGATGAGGTGTTAAGGTGTTCTTGCCTCTTGTGACGAATTTCTTTGGGAACAGTTTTAGCTAACTTGTTCCTCACAGGCTTTGATCGGTTTGTGCAAGTTCTAATCTCTTAGAGGTCGTTTGATAGCCATCATTTCAAGACGGAATCACATAATTCATTTGTTATTCTATACACAATCAATTTAGATGACATGAAATTGGACATGTCATTCGATTTGGAATTCAAGAAATGCCTTGTTTGTTATGTCAATTCCTGTTTCTAACTCTGTCATTTCACTTGCCAAATAAATTGAAATGATGAGTGACAAACGAGCTCTTACGTAATTCAATCCACACAACATTGAGTGATCCGTATTCCCTCATCTGATTGTTGATGGTTGGTCATGTTACTGTATCTCCACACTGTGTATGCACGTGTTGGGAACACACACAACAAGTTACTCCAAGGTTAATCTAAAAAAAGTTACTCCAAGGTTAATTTGAAAGGTGTTCCAGGTTCACATCAACTTCAGTTTTGGCCCTATCCCCTCTCTATGTTTTGTTTTTATAATTGGGGGCAAAACTATACCATATCTGTATCACCCCGTTTTTTCACGGGTATCTTCATACAAAAACGGTTCTTATGTTTTGTTAGTTTTATTCAACTGCCTGTCGTGGATGTCCTCCGGCATAGGGGAAATATGCCGGCTTTCGTCCTTGGGCTTGTTCGCTTCCGCCTGTGATGTAGTTGTGTTAGCGTTCCATCTAATTAGTAAGGTTGGGTGTTAAAATATCGTTGACCATAAACCTTTTTTTTTTGCTCCCACATGTGCTAGTTTTCACCAAACCTTTCCCATATTTGGAGAACATTTGGGGACAGTCCCATCTTTGCAAAACATCGATCGTGCCCCCTCCCCAATTGCCCAGGACGATCTCGATCGGTCGCATCCTACTAGTACAGAACAACACATCAGAAACGGGCCAAAACTCTCATCAGAAACGGAGAAACGGTCCGTGTCCCCGTCCCCGATGCTGATGTGAAGGCCCTTATCGGCAACGGAAGCCAAAAACCGTCACCGATGAGGTAAATATTTGGCTACGATTGGACATTGATCTCTGTTGCCGTAGTGTCGACATCATCAATTACGGACATCTTGGTCCACTCATTTGCATTGAGGTTTTTCGTAAGCCTGGTATATATATTTATTTAGCTTGCAATATATATATATATATATATTGCGCCGCATTTGATCTCACACATGACAAATACTAAAACAGTAACATATTTTATTCATATCACAATTTAACCTTTACATTTTCATCACAATTTCGCTATGGGAGAAGTTAGGCTTTATCTTTATATGAATTTGGATCACATCAAAACAACACGAACCAACAAGATTTGAACCTTGGTTTGAGCAAACGACGCCCACCAATTTATATGTTTTTTTATACTTTCATATTTAATTTTAACTATATGCATGTACTTACCTATTTTATACAATTTTTAACATATATCTTCTCTTTTCTCACATCTACAAACTTAACCATGTTCTTAACTAAGTTAGTTATATTGCAATTATATTGTGTAAATGCGTTATGCTAAATTGGAATCATATTTGGAGGAAAACCCTTTTAATTAGTTTGATACATTAAAATAATCTCGAGGTAAAGTTGATTTATCTATGAATCTAAGAAAATAAAAGAAAGAGGGTGAAGCACATTTCTTTGTAGATTAATGTCACAAAGGTATATTGTAATGTGTTTATTTTAACATTTAAATATCTTGGTTGGTAGAGTTTTTTTAGATAGCACGGGTGTAACATACATCTATAAGGTGAGGCTGACTAGAAATTTGCAGAGTGTGTGATATATTGGTAAGTGGCTTGCTCTCAAAATATTTATTATTACAAGCCAAAGGTGCATAAAAGATTAACATCTTCTGAGAAAAACTCTGGTACAAACTTACACAAACATACTAGTATGGAATGGCAAAACAACAGACCATACTAGCTCAACATCCCACTTTACTTCTATGCTTGTTCTTCCTATTCCGGTAGCATTATACTACCCTACAGCTCAGCATCGTCCTCGCCACATGTCATGTAAGCGATGTACTCCCTCCGTTCACAAAAGGATGTCTCAACCTATCTCACATGCAAATTTGAGATAGGTTGAGATGTGAGATAAGTTGAGACATCCTTTTGTGAACGGAGAGAGTAATACTCAATGCCATCAACTCAGCCAGTAGTGTAGGCGATCTCCTCCTCCTAGTCTTTGTATGCAACTTTTAGTGTCCGAATTTTTTCTAGTCTTTGTATGCAATTTTTAGTAGTTTGTATCTGATTGTCCATATGGGCTTCATTGAATCCCGAGAACATGGTTTACCTCGTTCGGTTCATGAATTAGAAGTTCAGTAGCTCAATTTTCCAGAGCAGAAATAAAGCGGACTCGAAAAATCCAAAGGATGTAGAGTACACTTGACTACATTTGTCGACGGTCTTCTTCGCGGTCTTCTTCTGGAGGAGCGCCAACGGATGTAGGGTACCCCCCCTGCGCGATGGTGACGTCGGTCATCATCTTATCGAGCTCGTCGTCTCGTCGTCGCTCATAACGGCGATCAACAGATTCCTAGGAGTGATATGTACCTTCTTGCCTTCCTTGACGGTTTTCCCGGCGAGCTCCAGCACCTCCGAGGAAAGATACTCGAGAACGGCAGCGAGGTAGACGGGAGCCCCGCTGCCGACGCGTTGGGCATAGCAACCTCCTTGAGATACCGCCCGATGCGACGAGAAACTGCAGCACAATTTTACGGATCTTATGACGCGCTTCTTCCTGGGCTGCTCGCTGCAGGACGGAAATCTTTAGTTGCAGGCTAATTGGATGTACTCCGTAGGTGTACTTGTAGTCGACTGGCAGGTGGGGCCAGGCTACAGTGCGCCGCTGCGCGCGTCCTCTGCTCTGCTGACTTTCTGACCCCACTCGTCAGTGTCTAATTCCCCTGATCCCAACGGTCGAGTGCCCGCGAGGCCCAGAACCGCAACGGTTACTTCACTCATCTGCTTGCTGTCTCCCATTTCCCACCTCAATCTCCCCCGCTTCGATCACCGCGCTCCACCACATCCCTTCCTCTGTTACTCCTCGATTCCAAGCGCTTCTCCATCCTCAAGCCAACATGAACAGACCGGCCGAGAAAGACGCCGCCGGCGACGTCCCCGCCGCCACGGTGGTGGTGGTGGAGCGCGTGGTGACGGTGGAGTACATGGGGCAGTCCATGTCGCGGAACCTCCTCGGCAAGTTCGCCGACTCCTCCGCCTTCGACTTCGACTACTCCCAGAGCAGCATCTGGTCCCCGGTCAACAAGATCCCCAGCGCGTCGCCGGCCTCCGGCGGCTCTGGCTCCAGGGACTTCCTCATCGCCAAGCTGAAGCGCCGGGCGAGGGCCGGCAGCAGGATGAAGCCAAGGACGCCCTTGCCGGCGGAGGATGCGGCAGGTCGAGGTGGCGCCGCCGCCGTCTGCGGCGGGACGGGTCCTTCCTCGACCTCCACGAGACGGGCATGCCGAAGCTGGATCTCTCGCCGCCGATGGCCTCGCCTTCCCCCCCAAGGTAGTTAATTTCCTGCACATGAACCGCTCCAAAGCTTAAGAAACTTGAGCTCTCTGAATGTGCGTCAGCGTTAACGAGGTTTCTGTTGGTTTGGTTGTGTCCAGGAAGGGTGGAGGAGGGTGCTCAAGGCGGCCATCAGGAAGTTCAAGGCACGGCAGCGCCGCTCCCGGCCGGCTCCCCTGCTCCATATGATGCTTCCAATGGTCTGATCGACCGATCGATCGTGCCCACGCCTGAGACTTTCATCTTCTTGATTGCTTATTTAGTTCGACACGCGTGTGCTGTACGAGAAGCAGTTCGTGAGATCGAATGTAGCTTTGTATTTGTAGAACTTATGTGTCATCTGTACTGTAATGCTCCAACTCGAGAGCACCGAGTTTGATGGTACTCTATCAAACTGTACCACTTTCCCCTTTGTGTTGTCCCCTGCGAGGCGGTCTCTTGTTGGTTTCAGGTTGCAACCGATCTGATGTTGTTTCTAATCGAAATCGTAATGAACCTGGATTCCGATTCGAGAACTAGTCCGCAGTTCCGTTATAAATACCCCACGCTGAGCATAGCTGAAACAAACGTGTCGTATTAAAAGTTCAGAACTCATCAACAGATTTAACTTTCAAGCTAGGATATGGCTTCCAAGAGCGCTGACACGCCGGCGAAGGTGCCACTAAGGACGATGAAGGAGGACACGCGGACGCGGCAATGCATCTGCTCGCCCACCGAGCACCCTGGCTCCTTCCTTCCGGTGCCGTCTCCACCGCGCCGGCGATATGCCCAGGTCGATCTCCTGCCAGCAATTCGGCGAGCCCTGCACGCAGAGCTCCCAGATGGTCTGCTCCGGCGGCATGCCGAAATCCGCATCGCAGCAGCAGGTCACGCTTCCTCCAGGTTTCAGCATGTCGAGGTCCGTGTCGGAGCAGCAGCTCCTGTGCTCCGCCGGCATCCCAAAATCGGCGTCGTGGCAAGATTTTGGTCACAAGAAGTGAACCAGGGGACAACCTCCTGAACCAGCCTGTTCGTTTCTGTTAGCTTCAGTTCAGAAACTACCCATGTAGCTATATTTTTCTCTCAAGCTGTAACTTGGAGCTAGTGAATGCAAATTCTCATTCTCTTCCAACTAAGATAGCTGTAACTAGAGCTGTAATCTTAGTAGTAGGATAATTTTGAAACATTGAGATAAATAAAATAGAATGATCAGCAGCCGAAAAGAAAATTCCCATAAAAAACCTGAACAACAATACTACTGGAAAATCTACATGGTCTCAAAAAAACTACTGGGAAAACTAGTACTAGGAAGACTAAATTTCATCTATCTCCCCTCTCGCCCTCTCCACGACGACACTTAATAGCAGCTGCCCTTCTTGACACAATTGTCAATACACATCCACCATGCGCTTGCAAAGGAATGAAGCTGTTCTCTGAAACAGAAACACGGCCAGAATTAGTTTCACTACAGATTGATATGGAAAAAGCTTAATCTGGAAGTTACAACTTGCAACCGAAGCATAAATAATTAAAGTGCTATACTAATTTTGTTGTAATCTTTTTCTCTAGTTACGCAAGGCTACCGAATTTACCCTTGTGGGCTGTGTGCATTCATACAAACATCATGGCCCTATGAATTTGCAAACCAAGCTATCTTGCATAATATGATTAAAATGTAAAACAAATTTCATCTTAAGACAATGAACACTTGCCTGAGCGATCATCATACTTTACTTCCTATTTGCGGGATTCCACCAATACATAAACTGGCTTTCCATTGAGCTTATAGAAATCCTGTAAAAATATGGAGCCCGGTCAGTGATCAATGTGGTCAACTGGTCATGCCTCTCAGGTATGGATTTTCCAAATGCTTTTATCTGTTTTAAGTACAGTTGATAGATCAAAAGTCAGTTTTTTTTCCTTCGTAATGCTTTTAGCCATATTAAGTACAGCTGATAGATCAAAAGTTAGATTTTTTGCTTCCAAATGCTTGACAAAATACTGTATTCCTTGACCCAGGAAACTACTGACTTCTTTCATTGATTTCATTCACACAATATGAACTTGTATGCACTGTTTTAAAGCAAGTATACTATGTACTAAGTTTACGGGTGATGGCTATCAGACAGTTCAGTTAAGTAAGCTCTAAGAAAGTGTGCATACGCAGCATACCTTAAACTTAGGAAGTCCAATGAGGCATGCACACTCAACAACATCAGCTCCAGCACGTTCTGTAATGCAAATAATTGCAGCAATTATAGAAAGATTAGTCAAAAGACATTTTCATGTTCTTGGGTCATGATAGATTCATATGATTGAGCTGGATATATGCAATCAGAAATCCTGTGATCTCCGTGACAAGAATGCTCGATCCTTATCTACAAAGTTTCCTCATATAGCATATCAAAGATTGAATTATGCGTCCAGTCCCATCGAAATCACGCTTTATGCAATTAGCTAGTAGCTACCGCCATAGGATTTATCTGTCAAACAGGAATTTGTCACTCTCAAGGACAAACTTTGCTTGCTGTCAACAAAACATGATGGCTCTCTACTCTACATGTTATCACTAAGTCGTTGAGATGACTAGCCAATTGACTATGCCACGTGATACTCGATGTGCCATTTTTTGCACAAACTATGCAGGGCTTTGGCTCTCACCCTCCTTTTTACTTACTTATTTATTATATTCTCCAAGTTGAGTCTTCTTCTTCTGTGCAAAGATTATTCACGAAAGGGGAAATTCATCTGTGTGTGTAACAATTTTAGAGAAGAGCAAGTAATTAAACAGATACTCACCAACAAGTCTTATAGCTGCAGAAAGTGTCCCACCAGTCGCAACCAAATCATCGACAACCACTACACGCTCGCCCGGCTCGACCCCTCCAAGATGCATCTCCAAGCAATCCGTTCCATACTCAAGTACATAACTCTCGGAAATCACCTCACCTTCATTGTTACGTAGAACATAAAATTAGCAAGTCATAGTACAAAAGCTGGCTACGATTATAAACTATGGCAAACTGCAGATAGCTTGATCGATCAGACCTTGTAGCAGCATTTAATGAATCTACTCAACTGAAACTTTCAGAGATTGGCACGTACTCCAATCTTAGGTGGTTAATGGGCTAGTTAACAGGTTCAGGAAAGTTTCAAATTTCAGTTTCGGAAAAATTTCGGCCACCACTGAAATCATTGAAATTCAGTGAATTTCAGCGATTTCGGTTTTCGTTTCGGCCAAATGACCGAAATTTTCTCTTCAAATTCGTTTAAATATTCAAAAATATTCAAAATATTTTAAATAATTTTTTAATTCCTATGTAATACTGAAAGTGCTGAAATATTTTGACCGAAAGGCAATTATTTCGGGGTGTACCGAAATCACTGAAATTCAATGAATTTCGACGAAATCTCACTGAATTTGAAAACCATGTGCAGTACTACTCAGCACAGTGCTTGATATAAATACATGTTGAATCCTCTTAACCTCTGTTTTGACAAAATCGGCTCTCCAAGCATTTCAGGACAGGCTCCAAGAGGGAAATGCAAATACTACGAGAGAGAAATCTTTTCGCCTCTGTGCATGGCAAAATATTTTGTGGTGAGAATAGATTACCTGGGAGTTTCCCGGGTTTGCGCAAGGGAATGAATTTCGCTCCGATTGCCAACGCGATCGCCGGGCCGAAGATGAAGCCTCTAGCTTCAATACCTGGTAGGAGATACAAAGAAAATTCGCCATGTACGACACACATGTTAGGTTTACAACAAACTAAAGGCCTTCATTCAAGCAGCAGAGGTGACAAGGAAACACAACGGCCGGCCAGCGTTGGACGATCATAGGGTCACCGTCGTCAAGATATGATGCCGTTGAGCGGTGACGGCGACATAAGCATCGAGCAAGTGCACCGGGCAAACAGCGATTCAGCGAGGTTTTACCAGAGGCAAACTGTACTGCTCGTGTACTATCGGAGACACCGCATGTGCGGCCGTCCGATCAGGTGATCGTGATCCAAGCCGCGTGCGCCCCCACACGCCGGTCCCCGCCATCTCCCCAATGGCCAGTCGTCTACGTGCGCTCTGGCCCTCTGCTCGATCGGCCGTACAAGTGGCGCAACGGGGGCCGTGGCCGGTCGGAGACCCGGCCGCTCTCGACCGTCTGCCGGCGAGCGCGCGTGCGTGCGCAGGGACCATGGATGGAGCTCGGAGGGGCCAGGCCACATGCGTGCGCATGGCGTTCGATCGACGACCGCCTCTTCTTCCCCGGCCCCGTGCTGGCATTGGCCCCTGGATTCAATTGCTCTGGTCTCTCGGAGTGGACCAGACGGTGACAAGGACACATATACTCCTACGTGTGCGCGGATCAACAGTACTCATGGATCATATACTCCTACGTTTCTGGCAGCTTCCACGATAACAACCGAAATAATTTACTCGTAGTGCTAGCTACGGGGGGTGTGTAATGTGGTGGTGGTCAACGACCAGAGGAGAGGCCCAGAGCGCGGGGAGGAGACGACACGAGCAGGAGCGATCTATGCCCGATCGAATTACATAACACCACCGCACCGGCAGCCGCGGCGGCAGAGGTAGCGCCACCACCGAGCGGTGGCATGGCATGAGCATTAAAGAAAGACGTACGGGCCGGCACCAGAGTGCACGCGCGGCCGTACGTGTGTCGGTGTGTGTGTGTGTGGATGGGGTGGACGCATGGTTGACGATGGATTTGCGTACCTGCGACGGCGGCGATGCCCATGCCGTGGTAGCGCTCGACGAACATGTCCACGGCGTCCTTGAACACGCCGGGCCGCAGCAGCAGCGCCGTGATGTCGTTGAACATGATCCCTGCATGCAGCCCCAAGTCAGAGCAAGTTAAGCACAGGGTGATGAGCGAGCTCGCACCGAGGCGGACGGACCTGGCTTGGGGAAGTCGGGGACGACGCGGATGGCGTCGGAAATGCCTTGGAGGCGCGGGTCGGCGTTCTCCTTCGCCGCCGGCGCCTGCTCCGCCGCGGTATCGTCGCCCTCGCTGCTTCTGTTCTCCTGCTCCCTCATGTGTGTGTGACGTACGTACTACGTACTCTTCTTTGCTTTGCTTCGTCTGATCTTCTTCGGCCGTGCTTCGACCTTCGAGGGAGTAGTTGTGGCTAGGGAGAAAGGTGTGCGTGTATAAATAAACACGGAAAGACGGAGGGCGCCCGCCGGGTGGGCGTAGCAGCGAGCGAGGGGTAGTTTTTCCTTATTATCCTTGGAAACCGGCAGCCAGGACCACCAGGGCACCAGGCACCAGCTTCGCTCGCTCACTCGACCCTGGCCATCCTCTCTCTCCCCCCAATTCATGATCTCAGTGGGTGGCAGTTCCAGTGACTTGTTAGGCATAAACCTACCACTTTTCTAGTAAAATCTCTATTTTGGTCGGAAAAGTGTTTTTCTCCCGAGCATCAGTGCTCCTGGTGTTTTCAAAAAATAAACATAAATATTTACGAGTTTCAAGAAAATCTAAAAAAAAATCCTGGATATAGTTAATGGTGTATTCTACAAACATGTAAATTATCAACTTCAAATACATTGTATTCTAAGCATAATCAGATACACACTTTTTTCATTTTTGTGTAGGTCAGAATACAAAGTATTTGAAGTTTATTTCTGGGAAGTATGTAGAATACACCAATGGCTATGTTTGGGATTTTCTTAGAATTTTTTGCGACAGGAATAAAAAATGGTACTCCCTCCGATCGGAAAATTTCCGATTGGATGGAATACTAAAATAGATATTTTATTTTAGTAGTTTTATACTAAGGCCATCTCCAGCCGTCCCCCCAGAGCCCCCAGGAGGCCTTTTTTGCGCCGCGCCGGCCGAAAAGCGCCGTTTTTCTACCACTCGCCCCCCCCCCCCCAGTTAGCGCCGTTTCGGCGGAAAAAAGCGCCGGCGCACCCAGGCGAAACCCAGCCCACTGGGTTCGGCCTGGGGGGGCGAAATGGCGCGAAAGGCGACGCGGGCCAGCTCTGTCAGCGACGCGAGGAAAATGGCGCGAAACAGAACGCCCGTGAAGCGGCGCGTCCTCATCTTCTCGGCTCCCGCGTCGGTCAAAAGTCTGCCGGAGTTATTGGCGTGGCCAGCGGCCAATGCTTCCGCCGGTCAAAGGCTGCCGGAGTAATGGCGTGGCCGCCGCGCGTCGTTTCGAAGTCCAATCGGAAGGCCACGCGGCGCAGCATCTTCGCCGCGGCGCGCTATAAAATCCCCCACCCCTCGCCGTCCGTCCACACCAGTTCTCGCCTTCCTCGCTCTCGCCAACCCCTCGACGTCCTTCTGCTCTCTGCCTCCCTCTCGTCCATCCTTCGCCAGCAGCAATGGCCGACGACGGCGCCGCCGCTAACGGCTTTGGCCGCCGCAGCCTCCGCAAGAACGAGGCATGGGCCCTGTACCGGTGCGGGTACCCGTGCCCGCCGGACATGCGCGTCCCCGGCGCCTCCGGCGGCCAGGCAGCGTGGGCGCTCAGCACGGGTGGCATCCCCGTGCCTCCCATCCCTGTAGGCGCCGAGTTCGAGTACGCCGTCGACGAGGTCCGGGAGGGCCTGACGGCGGAGCAGGCCGCGGACCCGCGCTAGAGGGCAGATGGCAACTCCGCCTTCTGGACATTGTACTTCCAGCGCCGCCACGAACAGGACCTCAACGACCGCGGCAACAACGGCCAAGTGGAGGGCCGCCACAACCGCGGCGGGCGCAGGCGGTAGTGGAGCGGCGAGGGGCGCAGCCTCGACAATGTGATGGAGCACATCGCCAACGGGAACACACCGCGCCTGGAGATGCCGCCGCGTAGGGCGTCCTAGACCCCGCGGCGGATGTGCGCGGCGGCCTCCTCGTCGTCGGGGAACTCCTCCTCCTCCTCCTTAACGCCCCCCTTGCTCAACTCCGGGCGCCCTGCCCCGGTGCGCAGCGGCGCCCTGCGCATCAATGAGCCACGCGGCGGCTCCCAGCGCCGCGACGCCTCACCGCCACGCTCCTTCCTCCGCCGCCTCGTCAAGGCCAAGAAGGAGCCCAAGCCGGAGTCGGAGGAGGAGGAGTGGCCCGGACTGAAGGAGGCGGAGGAGGCGTCCTTCAACACCGTCCAGCCGGCGCTGCCGGAATGGGCCGACGACTGGAGCCTCCGCTCCTTCACCGAGGAGGAGGTGGAACGCCAGCGTGTGGCCCTCGCCGACCTGGAGCGCAGGCGCGCGGAGCAGCGCCAGGAGCGCCAGCGAGCTACCGCGGCCAATGCGGGCCGTCGCAGCCGCATCCCGCCTCCTCCCGTGGCGCCGGAGGTCGAGTACTACAAACTCGACCCGAGCGACGACGACGAGGACGACGCCTTGCAGAAAGCCCTGCTGCTGAGCAAACTGCAGCACGGCGACGACGGCGCAGGCCCAAGCAGACCCCCCCGGCGGCGATGACGGCTCCGACGACGACGGCGACTACAGCGCCGCGATCCGTGCGAGCCTGGGCCTGAACTAGTCGCCCCGGGCCGAATAAAAGTGTTTTTAATTTTTAGTTTTAGTTTCTGCCAATGTATCTCGGCGAGTTTGCGCCAATATGATGAACTCGCCGTCTTTTTAACTGTTTGCGCCATTTTTTAGATTTTTGTTGGGTCTGGACACGGCTGGTGAACGCGCCCCCCCAGGGTTCAATTTCGCGCCGTTTGGCGCCGCCGCGTCCTAGAAAAGGCGAAGATTTAGACCCTGGGAGGGCAACACGGCTGGAGATGGCCTAACAACTCCCGTTCCAGTCCCGCGACGGGAGATCTCTCTCCCTTTCCCCCAAGTTACTCTGATGGATGTTGGCGCGGTCAAATTCCCTTTTTCTAAAAATAAAAAAAAACGCAGCGGCTGGCTGTATCGGAGACACGATCTGGTCTCTAGGTACGGCAGCTACTGATGGAGACACGGAGTACACTTGCTCTATTTAATTCTTTATACTGCGACTAGTGGATCCATCTTTTTACCGGTAGCTAAAAAATGGGGCGCATCACGGAAGATCGACATGGAGATGCGCGAGTGAACAGTGGCGCGTAGCACACGTACGGCGGATTCCGCAATGTCTTATCGCATTGAATTATCATGCGATCTCCCGGCGGCCGCTGCAGCGACGACGTGCATGGATGCACTTACCAGTCCAGCACTACGGTATCTTCTGTACTGAACAGCATGGGCATGGCTAGACGTAGACGAGCGCTCGTGGCCCTAGCTAGCAAGCGGCCGGAACGGAAGAGGGACGAGGCAACTGGCGAGGCAGATCGACGACGGACCTTTCGATCGGGCTACAGTCTCGAGAGGATTTTGGGGTCAGCAGAGCGTACATCTATCGGCAGTGGGATCCCGGACGATCTTGCGCTGGGGTCCGACCTTGGCGCCTTGTCTGCTCGTGCTCGCCTAGGCCTAGCGGGCGCTCTCCCTCCGCGCCATTGGGCTAGCTCGCCTATATCTAGGTGATTTCGCTGCTGCTTTTCCTCCTCTTAGAATATGAATATTCGGAGGTTATAACCGAAACACTTACAAAGGGTTCGGATTCCTAGGAAAAAAATACGAAAGGGTCTCAAATGCCAATTAAACGATGGCAAACAAAAAAGATTAGTTGGACTCGACCGTGGATACGTCTTTGTCTGGTTTTATTTCAGCTCTATCGTGAATGAATGGAAGCTAGGCAGGCAGTGGCGGAGCTAGGGCATATAGCACCAGGGTGCCTACCGGTGCACCAAGCGTGAAAATTCATCTTTTAGGAGGTGCATATATGGTGAAAAATTGCTATTTCACAAAGAAATTTCGTTTTACCCGGTGTCCTGTGCACCCGGTTGCTCCCAAGTAGATCCGCCACTGTAGGCAGGGGCAAGATCGGCACTGATAGTTCTTCCTCCAGGGATACCAAAACCGACACATACGTCCTTACAAAGCTAGCGTTAAAAGATCGCTAAAAGTGCAAACAAGTACTCCCTCCGTTCCAAATTAGATGACTTCTATTTGTCAAAATATGGATGTATCTAGACATGTTACAAGTATAGATACATTTACTTTTGTACAAATAGAAGTCAACTAATTTAGAACGGAGGGAGTACTCTATATGAAAAAGGATCCTCTTTGATTAGCATGCTCACAACTTGCTCCAGCTAGAACATACCGACACTACACATATGGATGTTAATTAACTCTGGGTCTATGGCGTGCGTATGCAACCATCTTTTGCGTCATGTGGAGGTACACGCGTGCTATGTATGTACAGTACGTACGTGGATGGCAAAATTGGGTAGGCGGGGAGTTTTAGTATCGTATCGTATCGATCGGATTTAAAAGGAGCACTCAGCAGCACACATACTTACTTATGCCACAGGGAAAGCTTGCAATTGGCAGATCACACCACGCGCGTCATGGAGGAAATGAGGAATCCGTCCCGACGTGGACCTACTCAAGTAACTGGTCTCCAGCCTTTTTCCAAAGGTTTAAAGGCATCTCCAAGGCCACCTCAAAATTGCATTGAGTGTCCATTTGTGCACCTTCAAAATTTACAAAACTCAATTCTTTCTCATTTCTATAAAACAACCACGTATTTGATTCAAGAAACTATTTGAAGAAAAATATTCCAACACATAAATTCACCAACAATTCTTACATGCATGACGTAGTTTGAATTTTTCATATGAAAATGAGCACGAATCATGCAACATAGTGCACCACATGATCAAATTAATTACATGGCATTGGCTAGTCGTGCCAAGACCGCATGTTGTCATGCCACAGCTTTGTCTTCGAATCCAAGAGGCTCGTGTCAGCCAACATGATCCTGGACTCCTTGTTGAGTGAGGCTAATATGCTCTACCTCTGCCGCCATCCTCTTTGTCTCAGTGGCAAACCTCTTCGCCTCAAATGACACATTGTCCTTCTCAATGGCCACTCTCTCTGCCTCAGGCGCCACCTCTTCCTTCTCAACTGCAACCTTCTCCACTTGCATCTCTATGAATCCCTTGTTACGACTCATCCTTCCTTTATTCTCTCTCATCACTTGATTGCTCTTTGTTGGACATTATCTCCATTCAGGAATCTTTCAATGTTGCTCGTGTGGTAGCACACTTTGCCTTATCATGTTCCCACTTCCTCCTTCGGTCTTGTAGCTTTGGACGCGGACCCGAACCTCTCTCCATCTTCATAGATTTGGCTTGATTGGAACTTTATTCCATATCATTGTTATTTTGCCTCTCGGATGATCCATTGGGGTTCTTGAGCGATGCTATAAGATTCATCCACGTGGGGGCCTTGGTGAGCTTGGTCCAACAAAGATCCAACACAAAATGCTTGCCATCATACATCTTATGTACAATGTTATAGTCATTTCTCACATAGCAATCAACATACATGTCATTATGTCGACATATTGCAACATAGAAAGAGTAAGAGAACATGATATCGAAAGTACGCATAACTTACATTAGTTATATGTCTAAATATGATCCACAAATCTTGTTGCAAGAATCATGGATTACACCCACGATGATTGAAGTGGGTGCTCATTGCGATCTCTTCTGGAATTAGAATTGGAATAATTTTTAGGTATTCTTGAACCATCCTCCAATATGTTTTGAACCTCCAGTATGTTGAACCCTTTTGCTCCTCTAGTGCGGGTGACCTGCGCCCGCGAGCACCTCCTTGGAGGATCAAAGATGTCGACTAGAGGGCGAGGGTGAATAAGCGATTACAACAAGTGTCGAGGTGGTTTGCAGGATCTGATAAAGATGTCGACTAGAGGGCGAGGGTGAATAGGCGATTACAATAAGTGTCGGGGTGGTTTGCAGGATCTGATAGAGATGCTCTAAGGTTGGTTTAGAGTGAACACGGGAATAATCCGCTACTTGGTTCCACGACACTTGTCTCTCTCTCTTACATTAAACCGAAAAACCGTCGGTACGGCATGATAAGCGTAGATTGATTCCACGGCCGCCACCCGAGTCCAACTTTTCTTCAAGCTGTTAATTCAGATGATGTCATGTAAGGAAGGCGCTTCGGTTTTTAGGATGAGCTCGCGATAAGGGAAGCACGATTAATTATAGTAGAATGTAAGTGTGAGATCCCCACCAGAAGATAAAGTGCAAGTGTGAGATTGCGTTGCCCGCTCATTAAAAAAGCAAATCGCGGTTGCTGTGCGAGATGATGCCAGAGTTGTAATCGGCACACATATCTGAGCGCACTGATAACTGATCCGCTCCTCAGCTGAGAACGACCTCGTGTCCATCTCTACCAGATCGTGACACTGCTGGTGCATGCATGTGTACTTGCGCATGGGATGGGAGGCTTGGCAAAGAGTACGCCTGCCATAGACGCCGCTCTCTCGGCCAAGGTTCGCTCCGGCACATCCATACAAGATCGTAGGGAGCCGCGCACTCGTACTGAACTACTCCCTCCGTTTTTTAATATAAGATGTTTTAGGTGTTATACATGTTGTCTAGATACATACTAAAGTGAGTGCACATACACATTAAAACATGTCTAGATACATTTATGTACATGTGCATATGGACAAATGCTAAAACATCTTATACAGGGAGTACTACTCAACTACACTACTTGCTCACAGGTTTGCAAAAATTATCGTGACGCAAACGTTGAAGTCTTGCGTTGAATGCCTTTGGGGCTAGCACCGTTGTGAATGGGGAGAGTGGCTTTACCTTTAGGACCAAGAAGAAACACGCGCGGCGCCTGTCCTCGTTTGTTCGGTACAAGTCATGTCCAACTACGCATACAAAAGTAAGTCCATTTCCAGCTGAGTTTGTCTTCTTCAAAGTCAGGTCCAACTTCTTCCTTCGTCGAGAGGTAATCCTTACCTTGCGAAGCGGAATTGGCAGAGAAATAAAAAGTGTGTCTAAGTACTGTCATCATGATAAGAATATAAAACACCTTTTCTTTCAATGTGATTTTGCTATATCTATATGGTCAGCAATCCAGATAGTCTCTAACTTATACCCACCTAAAAGCGTTGCAAATATTTTTTGGCAGTTGGCTTAACGATGTGGATCCTAGGTTTAAGCTACTGATTAGGGTGGGAGCGATTATCGTTATTTGGTCGCTATGGCTATGTAAAAATGACAAGGTTTTTAACGATAAAAATTCGTCTCTTATGCAGGTCATCTACCGGTGCACAGCTACAATCCGGCCATGGTCGCCGCTACAATGTGTGGAGCACCGTGACTTATTCACGGAGGTGTCTGCGCGGTTGGAGGATTTGGCGAGGGATTTTTTTCCCGACATGGATGACAACATAATCTAAGGATTTGCCCACTATCTTTTGAAACTGGGCAAGAGGCTCGCCTTTTCATTTATATAGAAGAAGTGAATTGGCCAGTTTATAGATTTGTCCACTATCACCATAGGTGTTTCTACAATTTCTCATTATGATATGTAATTCGCCTTTTTACTTTTGCCATTGAAACTTGTGGACGTGTGAGGGCTGTGTGCATACTAGTTATGCAGAGGCCGGGTGTACTACTTAAAACTTTTTAAGTAATAAAATTTCCTTTATCGAAAAAAAAGTCCAACTTCTTCCCTTTTCCGTTCTAGAAGAGATTGTTTTTCAGCAACTAACGCAACACGTAAACACGACTGAAAAATGTAAAGTGCACACACCGTCCAAGGTCGCCTCTCCCACGGAGTTAGCAGGATGGTCCAGTGCCACGACGAGTAGCCTGTGCTCCGTCTTTTTTTTTCCGGTAAGATCTCCCACATATGAACTCTAAGAGCATCCCTAGTGGCATGTGTATATGGACGTGGATAGTAAATATACACGATGGAGGCTAAAAAAACGTCTCCAGCGGAACGTGTATATGGGCGTGCAAGCTATTCACGTCCATCCACGACGCTACTCGTCGTGGAAGTAAACACGCCCACGCCACGCTCGTGGAGATGCAAGAAACGGAGGCTGCTCTCCCGCCCCCGTCCGGAGCCGAGCGGAAGAAATTGCCCCAAGCTCGCCGGCGGCCACTCCCCATCGGTAAGCTCTCTCCCTCCGTCCTTCTTTTTCCATTCCCGTGTGTAGAGTAGAGCGCCGGCCGTCGGGCGGCCGCCGCACCGCTCGCCAGATCTGGCGGCGGCGGCGCGAGCCATGGAGATGGGAGGGCGGGGAGAGAGGGGGTGCGGCCGCGGCCTGGAGAGGTTGGCGAGCTCCGGCCGTGAGCCTGTGCGGCGGCGGCGGCCTGGAGAGCTGCGGCGGCGGCGGCCTGGAGGAAGACGGGCTGTGGGTCGGCGGCGACGGCCGGCCTGGAGAGAGACGGACTGTGGCGAGGCGGCGGCGGCTTGCTTGCATCGGAGGAGGGAGATTGGGGCGGCGGCCTGGGGTGCGAGGGACGAGGGGATGGGTGGAGGCTGCGGGATCTCCTGCTTGCTCGAGGAGATGGATGGAGGTTGCGGGATGGCTGGGTGGATAGGATGAGTGAATTTTTTTTTGATAGAAGATACGTGAGTGCTCTGCTCGATGGCTCAGATATTTGTGTGCATCGTTTGTCTCGGTAGAGAAGGTAGAGTTGTAGTAGCTGTGGTTTGATAAAATTGGTACTGCATTTTGGTCTGATATATAAATTGCTACCAAATTTCTATCAGTTTGCTCAGATATTTGTTGTTTCCTATATGATTGTTTGCAGATGGATGCTGATGAAAGTTTTTTGGACACCATGGGTTTTGGTCACACAACCAGAAAGTCCAATTGGAGAGCAGGCAACCCCATCAACTCAGCAACAAGCAACACCGTCAACGCAGCAACGTTCTGCAATAACAGAGAAAGGAAAACCCAACAAAGGAAAAAATTGGTCAAAATATCCAAAGTGGCAGACAAGAGAACATGAAATATGGCTGTTGGAAATATAGCCGTTTGAAAATATAGCCGTTGGAAATATAACCGTTTGCAAATATAGCCGTTGAAATATACACGTCCTGATTTACACGTCCTGAATACACGTTCCACTGAAAAACTGGTAAGTGTAAAATTTAGCAAGGTGTAGATGGACGTGTATATAGAGATATACACGTCCAAATTTACACGTTCCACTCGAGATGCTCTAACCAGTAATCCGGTATGCATGTCAAAAGCCATCATGATTCACTGCACGAAAGAGGTCGCTCTCGCCTCCTCTCGGATTCTAGTGACTGTCATCGATCTTAATTGACCGAAGACCTATAACAGAAGAAGCTTAGCCACAGACATCGCCGCTTAAAAGACAAAACTCTCCAGAAAAGATGGACAGATGCCGTGTTAACCCAGCTCTGTTTTCTATCTGGTCGTCCCTGTCCCTGCTGAGGAAGATAGATACCACTCCTAGATACAGATAGAGATATTGCCTGTACACTCATCGGGCTAGATCGACGGCGATCTCGAGAAAGCGAGAGGCTCGCACTGTGCCGGGAAACCGACGCCGGCCGCTGGCCACCGAGCCTCCACTACTAGCTTGTTTGTTATTCCTGGCATGGCAAGGAGATCGCGGTTGGCCAGCACTCTGGGATCCGCCTGTCTGTGTAGAGTTTAACTAGCCGGATCAGGCCTAATAAATCCCCGGGTGGGGGAAGTCTTTGAGATGACATCAGGTGATAAGCTAGGCTCCTCTTATCCTCTTCAGACTTTTTGATGTCTAGCTTACTTTAGAAAACTGTTGCGAGCACGCCAGTGATCTGTTACGACGCTGCCGGCTTCTGATAAGCTCAGGACAAGTGGGTGGATTCAGTTCGACAGGGTTCGTGGTCAGTCAGATACCGTGTGCTCCGTCTGAATCCCCTGAAGATCTCCCCTTCAATCTGCATGCCCCGGATACGGATAGGCACAAAGATCACCATCCATCCTGATGCTATCAGCTCACTGTTCTTGTATTGTGCGTACACATAGGATGCTGGGAATACGTGCTCGTGTGAGATGCATGCTCCGATGGAGATGCCTTCATCACACACGATGGAATCCATGGAAGATCGTGCTTGCCGTTCTTGACGGGGAGTGGTCAAGCCATGGCAGAAAGGGTGAAGAGAAGTGACCACATACATAACCATACCTCTTGTGCGTAGTGGACCTGTACTTGTCGTCAAGATCTCACCTCTACGATCTGCATTGCATCGAAAGGGGTTACTTCAGCGTACCCTATCCTAACACCTTTCTGCGTAGTAAATACATACGGGTCACACGATACAGCTCTCGGTGGAGGAAGGTGAGCTCATGCGGACGAAAAGGCATCATCAAGTTGGCCACGGAACAGAACAGAGATAGGAGATGAATAGGGTGCTTACACACGCCATCAATAGTTCAATACGAAGATTACACAGATTTTGTTATTCTAGTACAGCACAACGCGGTCCGTTCAAGTCCAATGAATTGCCCGACTTTAGGACAGCCTGGGAGTAAATTCTCAAAACTCATGGTTCAGTTAACATTAGGGTCGAGAGTCCAAGAGAAGAAGAAAATGATATGCTCTCACTCATGCCACCTGCATATAGCGTATGTGACAGACATGAAATGAGACGGAGCTGAAACGGAGTGGGGATGTTTTGCCGGCCTGCTTCTGCGGCATGACGTGAAGCTCTCATGACCGAGCACACTACAGATACTTCCTCGCAAGGGCCCTGACCTTGGTGTCGAAATGAGAGGACGCGATGCGAGAGCCAGGCAGATAGAGGGGGTTGAGGAATATCTGCACAACAGGAACATTTGTAAGAGTCTGTTCACCATATCAAAACTGACTGGTACATGTCGGATCTTCTTTCTAGAACGACGCTTGTCATGATTTATTGTGAAATCGTGCACAATTCTGCATCAGCAAGCAACTTTGCGAGTTATGGGACTCAAAAGCAACCCGTGCAATTTTGAGACCCATATCGTCCACGCAACAGCTGCCTATTTACAAGATTGATGACAGGTTCCATCACCTTGACACAGACAGCATACTGAACAGCGAAACATAATAATCTGATGCAAAAAAAGGGATACTGAGAGTCTTTACTATTTGATATACATGATTTGAGAATTGATGTTTGAGTGTAGACTTAATTGAGTGTTTAGCAATATTAAATGTGGCAATCTAGGAGGTTTCTCCAGATTGTAGATGGACAGATAATCATCTTACCTTGATGTAAAGCTCATGAACCTCTTGAAAAAAGCTTTTTATTCCATCCTCGCTACGTGAATCGTGAAGCAACATGAATCTAGTATGTGTCATACTTGCAGTTAAGGAAATAAATAGTATTGCAACCATGGCACTTTCATAAAATGCAAAGAAAACAGTGTAAATAGCCGGTTTTAAAGGATATGACCAGCAGTTACATAAACAGACACCACGAGGTCATTAAATCTATCAACTGATCTCAAGAACCTGACAAAACAACAAAATCATATAAAGGGTTAGTCGAGCTAAACAATATACTAAAAGCTATATTATGATTAAAAAAAATTGGTTGTGGTGTTTCTGCATGCATCCTACAGGAGTCACACAACATTTTTTGTGTGTATCCTACAGAAAAAAGTTTAAACAATTGATCCTCACATTGCATTTGTGGTCCATGCTAGGTCCTGAACAACATCAAGGGCAGCATGTAGGATGAACTGGTGGTGGTAAGCTAGATCTTCTTTCTGACAGGGAAAGTAAACGCCAGAAGATTAGAAATGCATGTTAGTAATAATTCAGTATGCCTACACCACTTCAGAAGACAGAGAGTTGCATGTAAATTAATGCTATTACATAGGAATCCTTAAATCTGTTGGGAATAATAAAAATTGACCAAGAGGCGTATTATATTAAGCGTGAAATGTCATTAATCATAGAGGAAGAAAGAAAACCATGGATATGAATAGGAAAGACACAAGCTACAGCACTGTTTTAAGTATAAAATAACAATTCACAGAACTCCATAATTGTTATCTCATAGATTTTCGTATGTAGAAGATAAAATAAGAGCATGACCCAACATGATTTATGTTCATCCATTAACTATTTACATTTCTAATATCTGAAAGACATTTTTACTAAATTTCATCACAAGCCAAATGATTCAAATTGTGGTAAGAAGGAAATACTATAACTATAGCTAAATGTAATAGATAGAGAGGAAATGGAGTGTGACCCACATACTTTGGGTGCGGATCCAACTTCTGCCTCATATATTGGGATGTCATTCTTACTTACAATCACGAAGCATGCTGTACTTGCCATTTCCACGAACACTGACTAGTTCACCGTGACAGCAATCTTCAAGATGTTGCAAAAAAAAAAAAACTAAGTTTGATAGTTGGGAGAGAATACTGTTGAACATATAAACTACTCATAAGAAAAATTGAATCACTACTGTACTTCGCCAAGAATAACATTATGCATTCAGAACTAAGTATGAACAATTCATCAACATCTGCCCAAGCCAGATAGACCTACAATGTTTTCCACGTTATTGGCATATCCTGATGCACACTACTAGTCGTATGAGTAACTCATGTGCATTCTTCTGTTGCTCAGAATTACTTTAACTGCAACCTTATACCATCTCATTTCAATTGGCTAATTCCTAATGCATTTTAATTAGGGCTCTGTTGCTGTTATCATCAAGCTGTCTTTGTATAAAAAGCTCTGTACACTTGTGTTCAGAAACAGTTTCTTTTGTGTTAAAAATCATAGTTTAGTCGAATAACTTCAATTTGCACAGATGGTAGAGATTGCAGCATGTGTGGAAACATGATATACTAAAGGTTCACAATCACAGACTTTATCTAGTTCTGTTACTGAAATGTCATCAATTTGCAGAGTAGATAACAGAATAAAACAATAACAGCCATCCTCCTCAAGTGTGGTGATTTTGTGACTGATGATGAAGCCGTGATTAAATCAAGTCTGTTTCAAGAAAGGCATCTCGCTAAAGTTGGTTATAACTATCGGTGGAAAGATGGTGAATACCAGCTTATAATGGATTGGGGATATATGCTAAAATCAGGTCTCTTTCATGGAGGCCCCAAGTGATCTAAGAATGCATCAAGCACCATAACAATATACAGGAAAAAATTACAGGGGGTTAAAGATACTCTGATCACCATTATATCCAAGACCAATGCGCTTAAACAATACTACAACACAACCATCTATTCGAATATTCTCATATAGACCATTCAGATCAGATATCTCAATATAATTCTACTTCCACTGGTCTCCACTTCTACAGCCATTCGTTCTTGGTCCAGTGGCCTTGCCAAGATCCTAGGTCTAGCTAAAACTAGTGCAAGAGAGTATTCAACTATGCATTTCCTGCTCCATTTAAGACATTTTTTTTACTTTCACTCGATTAGACTCGGTAGATCTTCCACCTACACTGCTGCCCCTTTGTTACCCTCTTTGGCATCAATAACTGAGATTCCTCCTCCTCCAGGGCCTCGCCGAATATGGTTCGTCAGGCAGTCAGCCTCTTCCTTGCTGAGCCTTTGCGCGAGCTCTCCAACGAACACAAGTTTATGGACCAATTCCACCCGCACACGAGAAATTAACCCCGAAATAAAACGAAAGCAAGCTCCTTTTACATCCACTCTTTGCTGCTGACTAACTCAAGGCTAAATTAACACATCAGAAGCAAACTAACCTTAAGATGGAGGAGGAGAAGAACCGGACGAGGTGGAGCGTGGGCGACAGAACGCTGAGTCTCCGGTCGCCGGAGCCACCCGCCGGCGTCTTCGTGCTCGCGAGAGATCGGAGCCAAAGGGGGAGATCTCAGGTAGAGCAACGAATCAGAGCTCCCTCCTTCCCGTTCGCTAGGAAACCGGAGCTGCTTGGCTAGGATGGGCCGCTGAGTTGGGCCGATGGGCCGATGACTTTACTACAGACGGTTGGGTCGCCAGTCTAGCCTAGCCCGAGTCCCGAGACCTCCGGCGAGACGCCGGCGCTGCAGGTAGAACTAGAATAAGGCGTATCCTATACCGCCGGCGAACCCGCACCCGACGCCGCGCCGTGCCGTTTTGCCATCTGTACTGCCTCAAACAAACCCGTGAGGATTCGTGTGATGCTCCCGAGTCCTGAGCGCTGAACTGGATCTGAAGCGGGTGGCTGTCTCTGAAGTGGGGTTTCCGGAGTTGAGAGCCGTCTTGAGGGGATGGGGAGGCTGGCCGTCGCCGCCGCGGTGGCCGCATGGGCGGTCCCCGTGGCCGTTTTGGTCGACTCCGTCGTTCCTGATCCCTACATGGTGAGCCATCTTCTCGATATGCTGGTTTACTTCTGAACTAGCCAGATACGACGCGAAGCTTTTGAGCTAGTCGTGTCACTTGCTTTAGATCTGCTGATGTACAGTGAGCAAATGCAAAATAGTTTCAGGCAAATGTAGTTTTTTTTTTTTTGGGGGAGGTGAATGTAGCTATCTGACAGAATTTCAGATAGGAAATAAATTAGAGAGGACTCCTTTTAAACATCATGCGTAAGAAATTGGGTACGAAATTGCAATGGCATTTTTAAGTAAGAGATTGGTAAAACGTTTGCGTAAATATGTGACTTTGTTTCATCATGTGAAAAACATTAGTATCAGTTTGCATAGGAGTTTGATGAGCTATGGCTATCTAGAAACTGGATTTCTCCAGAAACGACATTTTGGTAAGCAGGCGTGGGGTGCGCTAGAGGTTTTGCAGGATCTTTAAGATTTCTACCTTTGTTTAATCTTTCTGCTTCTCGTTTCTGAAAATGTTGATAGCGCCAAATACTTCCAAATAAAGCATGATAATCACTACCACGTTATTTTTCTGTTTAGGATGAGATCTTCCATGTTCCCCAGGCGCAGCGCTATTGCCGCGGAGAATTCTTAACATGGGATCCCATGATCACCACCCTCCTGGCCTGTGAGTTTCCACAACTCCTCATTGCTTCAGCCTCAAATTTACCTTGTGATGGACTTTCTCTGCAATTTTGCAGGTACTACATTTCTCTAGCATATGTTGCTTCTTTGTTCCCGGTGCATGGGCTATTAAGGTAGCAGAGGCCTTTGACCCCTTTGCAGCACAACACTTCTCCGGTCGACTAATGTTATAATGGCAATGGTCTGCGGTGTTCTTGTTCATGACCTGCTTCTGTGTATCAAGCCAGGGATTGGCAAGACGAAGGCAACCGCGTATGCTATTCTTGTAGCGTTATATCCTGTTCACTGGTTCTTTACCTTTCTGTATTATACTGATGTCGCATCATTAGCCGCAGTTCTTGCGATGTACCTGTTCTGTTTGAAGAAACGGTTTTGGATTAGTGCAATGGTGAGTATTTGAACTAAGTGCTTCATAGATTTCAGTGATAAAGTTGCATTCTGTGGGAACATATACACTACTGTTGATTTGTTGTGTTCACAACAGAATCTATTAGCTTGTTGAATTGTAGCCACTCACACATTTGTAACAATTATCGAGTGTACTCGGTAGCCATCATCTAGTTGATTCATAAAAAATTGTTCAAGACTCCACATCCCTTTTAATGAATCTAACAAATAATTGTAGCTACTTACTCTATATACACACCTTCACAATCTTGTTTTCGAAACTTTTTATGTACTCCTGCCATTATGATTTAAGTGGATTTCTTTTGCCTGCAGTTTGGTGCCATCTCAATACTTATCCGGCAGACTAATGTAATATGGATGATATTTTTTGCTGCCAATGGTGCTATATCATATACACAAGATCTTTGTCTCAGTGACTATTTCTCTCACGAACAGTGGACTAACAGACAAGTCAAGCACAGAAGTGTCCGACGGGGATAATAACAGTGCCAGTGCTCCAGGTTTAAGAAGACGGCTAACTAATAGTTCCATAAGTAAGAGGAGAGTTGTTTCTGGATCTACTAAATTGTACATCAGTGAGTACTCCAGCTGTTTTAATTAAGATTTTTTCATATTGTATTTCAACTTTTACTGCAAGCTTTCTCCTCCCCTTTTGGATTAGATGGCATGCTTAATGTTGATTGGCAATCAGGGTTACAACAGACTGTGACATGGAAAATATTTTTATGATATGCTTGATAGTTTTTTATTACATTATTAAAACACTGGATGCAACCTTGTTGTTTATATATGATTTAATTCTGAATGTGGTAAATGTATTATTGTTCAAAAGATGAAATTTAGCATGCTCATGTGATCTCCATTTCTGTTTGCAATCCTTTTCACAGCATATCCAACATGTATGAGTAATATGCAGGTTTTACAGAGGAAGTATTGGATATCAGCTTCAAGTTATGGAATTCAAAGTGTAAAGTTTTAGTCACTTTTACACCATTTGCAATCGTTCTGGTGGTATTTGTAGCATTTATAATCTTGAACGGTGGCATAGTACTAGGTAAACTCTTAAGTTTAACTGTTCATGTTTTGCATATTTCATTGGGCTTAGCAGTTCATGATGGAATCTATAGCTTGCTAAGCACGAGCCCTTGTTTTGATTGATGCAGGTGCTAAGGAAGCTCATGTTGTTTCACCTCATTTTGCACAGTTTTTGTACTTTGGTCTAGTGTCAGCTGCTGCCCTCCTACCCTTGCATTTTACTCCCAGACGAGTGTCAGACCTTTTCCATACATGTGCAAAGAACAAAACCTTTAGTTCTTTAGCAATGCTGGTGGCTCTTGGTTTAAGCTTCGTGGCTGTACATTTCTTCAGGTTTGTTACCTGAATACCTCTTCTGTGTTAAGTTGCATTTTATAATTGTTGCAATTTAGGTGCCGAACCACAGCAGTCAAACTTATGCCAGAAGATCATCATTGATTCCATTTCTCTTCTACTTAATAATGTTATTTATCTTGTATGTGTTTGCGGACCCTAATAGTCCCATCTTTTGGTGCAGTATTGCGCATCCGTATCTTCTTGCTGACAATAGACATTACACCTTCTATATCTGGAGGAAGGTCATCCAAACTCATTGGATGATGAAATACATTCTGATTCCAGTTTATATGTACTCCTGGTTTTCAGTTATCAACATCTTAGGTAAACTTTGTCAATTAAATTCAGACGATGCCGGCTATTTTGAGAAGTATAATAAACTGCAATTTCTATTTGTTTTTCTTATCTTACAGGAAAATCTCGGACAAGGGTGTGGGTGCTGTCCTTTGTTTTTGCAGTTGCTCTAGTTCTCGTCCCTGCTCCGTTGGTTGAATTTAGATACTACACGATCCCGTTGGTCATAGTGGTTCTTAATTCCCCAGTAATTGGTAATGGCAGTTTGCTTGCTTTGGGGTCTGTCTATGCTGCAGCTGATTTGTTTACTTTGGCAATATTCCTGTTCAAACCATTCCATTGGGAGCATGAGACGGGAACACAAAGGTTTATGTGGTAGTTTAGATTAATGAATTTATAAGAGTCCAGCTCCGGTGTTCAGTCTCTGCTACAAAATGTGAGGTGCTGCTAACAGGGGCCGTTAAGCATAGCTGCCCCGGTTTATTGGACGAAGCCTTGGGAGAGAATCAAAACCCCAGTGATGTGTGATATAATTTTTTGGTCAGTCTGTCTGTAAACTAGGGAGTTCTTGCGAGTCTCTAAATAAGTGTGAAACTCGGATGTAACCTTGTTATATCATAACCATTCTTTGAAGAAATAAATATTTGATGCCGCAGTTTGGCTTGTGCATGCTTTCATTGTTTTGTGAAGTTCCAGGGTGTGCAACGCCCCCCTATCCAAATCTTATCCAGGTCAACAAGTCTTGCAGGTCAGATAAAAAAAGACAAGTCTTTGCATGTTTCAAAAACTGAGCACAAAAGCTGCACTGTAGTCTGCACCATTACACTTCCTTGAGGGCACAGATCACTGGAAACACTGAACTGGCTAATGGGCATTACACAGAAACCATCAATTCTAGGGTTGTACACCAGTACACCACATTGATCACTTAATAGATATACAAATACAACAAAAGTGTTGTAACCCTGTACAGAGTTCAGCTGTTCTGTATTTTCAAAAATGAGCGACAATCTGCGGTCTTAACAAGAACTGAGTCCAGCTGTAAAAAGGGGAAAAAAAGAGCTCATCCGTGGAAAAGCAGCAGCCAGTAACCCAGTACCAGACGGTTTAAAGGCTAACTTCTCTGCTTTGGGTTTTTGCGTAATCCCTTCGGATCTTCCAGAGCTTCTCGACAACTTCCTTCATCTGTGGCCTGTCAGCACGTGTAGGAGCAACGCATTGGAACATTAAATCGAAAATCTTAGTCAGTATGTCCTCGTTTACTGGTTCGCTCAACATTGGATCCAGTATGTCGTGAACACCGCCTCGGTTATATTTCTCGAAGGCCTGCATCAAAAGCATTACGAGACTCAGATGGGTAAACATCGTAATGACTACTCACGTGTGTTTTCAGTTTCATGGAACTATTTCAAGTACATTTCTAACGAGTTAAAGATAAGGATCTAGTATTCAGGATAGTGTGGCAATAGTATTTTGTCTGCGCACATGGTGGGAGGCCGCATGGTGTATGGCTCAACTTGTAACAAAATATCACATTCCAAAGGAAGACATGCACATGAGCACGTCACGTGCCGACACGAAAGGACACACAAAAGCACATACATGAGCATGATTGTGCAATGAACTGAACCAAATAAAGGATTGAACAACTAGTTCTTAAATTATCTTCTGAAGCTCTCTCTGAAACTGTGTTGCCATTGAGTACTACATTTATGTATTTGTGCTTCTGAGAACCTTGGGTAGAGACGCCGGTGTTCTCCCAACCAACCCATGTGTGAAGCCTGGCTTCTGTGGATTACACACCATTGTTCTTCTAAATTAAATGCTACTGGTACCAGTGCATGTTTGCTAAGTTTTTTTTCCTCTTTGTGCTTGTAGTTGCAAATTGTATCCAAGTGGTTCGCTCTACCTGTCACGGGGTACCACTAGGGAGAGACCTTGACCGACGTTACCCAATTCATAACAAATCTTAACTACTAAGAGTAGCTGATAAAAAAATTGAAAGATGTCAAAAATGAATTGATATGAACACAAGATTCGGAGAGAAAACGCACCCATCGCACTGTAATCTTTTCTCTTGATCCCTTATTCATCTCAATAGGACGACGGCCTGACAGGATTTCCAGGAGCAAGATACCGTAAGAGTACACATCACTCTTGATTGTCAGATAGTTTGTCCGTAGATACTCTGGATCTACATAGCCGGCCGTTCCTTTCACGTCAGTCTCTATCGGTCCTGACTGCTCTGAAGAACCAGTTCTTGCAAATCCAAAGTCGGATACTTTCGCCCTGAAGCCTTCGGTTAGTAGAATGTTTGATGACTTCACATCCCGGTGTATTATGGGTTTCTCTATAATCATAACAATACAATAAAATTTAAGAAAATATATATATGTAAATTGCCAGCAGAAATGATCAAACTATAATCTCTGTGTTGACCTGTGGATTCCCACCGTTTCAATTACTAATGTACTAAAGAACAACAGTGTGTTATACATGTTTACTTCTATTAGAAAGATAGTTGCCTATCCATGCAGTTAGTTCAGATATTTCCTTAACGGAGGACACAAAAAATCTAGTCATATGGCTGATCTTTGTGACTTACTAAACTTGAAATTCAGGTCACATCTGCAAATTAGGATTGTGTGTGTGTTATGAGAGTACTGTCCTTGTTGAGCATAGCCTCAAATTACTGTAACTATTGAACTTTCTTCTAAACGAAAAGATCTGCAAATGCTTATTTGCACGTTCTCCAAAAAGATTTAGGCCAACTTAATAAAAACGCTATAGGTGCAGGTACATATCATTTATCTTGAAGGAATAAAGGGCCAAAATAATTTCTCAAATAACACCTCTTTGATTCAAAGGGTTTTTGGAGGATTTTAATTCTTAGGAAATTTCCTATGTGGGTTGTTTGATTCGTAGGATTAAAATCCATTAGCATCTTTCCAAGGATTCATGTACATTACATTTCATACGAAATTTCCATTGACTCCAATCTCTTGGAATGTTTTTGTATGAGCAATAAAGTATCCTTTCAATCCTACAAAACTCAAGATGGCATGGCATTACAATCCTATTTTTTTCTATTCCTGTATTTTGTGAATCCTGTGAAACAAAGAGGCCAAATAAAATTATGCAGTCATGATGAATGACATGTACTAAATAAATTATGATTCAAAGGGTCAACCTTTAGGGCAGTAAGAATATTACTATGTACCTGGGTTTGGTACTGCTGTGGTAAATTACTTACTAAATTGCATGACTGACTTGCATCAGAATATAAAGTAGGACCGTTTAATTACTGTTTCATTAAACTGTTCAATGCTCAACAGATGAAAACATGTAGGCAAAGGTGTACCAGCATATAGATGCAGATAAGTTAATCCATGGGCAACATCTATGGCTATTTCAAGCCGCTGACCAAAGCTCAATATTAGCCCATGATGTCCTGAAAGATTGTTTAAAATATGTTACTGTTCATTTTGAGAAGGAATAAAACAAAGTAGCAATCTGGTTTGCAGCATACCATCCAAATGATCCCTAAGAGTGCCATTTGAAACAAACTCAGTTATGACAATTCGTTCATTCCCTTTGTCAATATAACCAAGTAACTGGACCAAATTCCTGTGTTCAATCTTTTTAGTAGTGCAATTTCGTTTTTGAATTCTGCGTGTAAAGAAGCGAAATGTTCCTGAAACAAATAAAACCTATCAGAATCACAATTGAAAACGGGGAAAAAGAAGTGAAGATACCCCATTTTTATCAAGTATCAGGATTGCTGAGGAAAAACAGATGTCCGACTAATGAACAGGCTTACACAAATATGTAATAAGTTTTCTACAACTACTGGAACAAAGAATGCAACGTTAGTGCATATTTTATTGCTGCATAAACTGTTATTCTTCTGTCCGTCTACACACATATGGATCAGCAACTGTGTCTACCTAAACCTTCATTAGCCGATCTGTTGTTCTTTGTTGATTCCACTCAAAGAGAACAAAGAATAGATGATAAGCTCAGCAAACAGTCTAGAAAAGATCCAGCCCAAATAGGACTAACATTATGAAGTGTCTTTCTAATTAGGCCTGTAATTATACTTTATAGTGTGAATTCAAGCAACCAAAAAATAGGATAATAGTTCAATCATTGTGTACTGCCAAAAAAAAGGAAAGTACCTTTCTTGCCCTTTTAATAGCCACAACATGGCCATCTTGCAGCTCCGCTCTGTAGGCCTTTCCAAAATAACTTTCGCCAATCATCAAGGCTGGTGAAAAGTTACGCGTCAATTTAATAACTTCTTCAAGACTGAGGTTCAGTGGATCATTTCTACTTGGCTGTGAAGACAATGAAAATCTAGATGGACTTGCAGGTACTCGAAGAGGGCTTCCAGGCATTCTGTCAGAAATTGACCTTAGTTCAAAAGAACTAGCTGAAAAAAGTAGGGATCAATATGTCAAATGGTTGCAAGTGTAGCTACACACAATTTCATCCAGACAAACAAGTTAGGCATTGTTTCAGTATGTTAACAGGCTTCATAACCAATAAAGAAGAATCCTTATTTCCACTTACAGGAATTTACATCTCTTGTGAAACAGGATCCTCACTTCCATCATTCCTCTTCGAGCCAAAACAGGGGCACAAGGCTTCAAAACACACAAGAAACATTCCTGTAGTTGTAGTGGCTACCATGGCGTTATCTCTCCAATCCTCCAATAAAGGACCGCGGTGTCCTCATTTTTATTTGATCTCCCACATTAGCACATTTCTGGATAGAAAATTTGCCTTATCTCACTTCAGAGCCAAAGTTGTCCTCTTTTCTCCTTTTTTTGAGGGCTCCTCTTTTCTCTTCTGGTAATACACTGCAAACAGCAAAGGCATAAGACACTTCCTTTAGTTAATTACGAATGAATGACAAACGGAATAGCTACATGACGAGCGTTGATATTATTGTAACTGGTGAGGTTATGCAACTTCAGTAGGCAATTAATAAAATTTGATCTTCGGAGGATACACCATTGTGCCAGAAAAAATGCTACTCATCTGCTCCAGGCGTAGTCAAAACACGAAACAAAATGAATAGAACATATGTCTATCATCATCGTAATAGTTTTTCTAACTAGTCTTTTAAAGTTCAACTGTAAATGTTCCTGTTATTTTACCCTATTAATTAATTGAAAAAATAAAGGGTCGACAATACGAACGAATTATCATCCTAACCAATAACCATAACTGTCTGCTTTTCCGGAAAAGCAAACTTGGCTCGAAACATGCATTCATGGAGGTTTTTAGTAAGGAGTGCCTCTGCATATTTTTAGCAAGAATGAACCTTACTGAACAATAAATGCAAACCAAACAAAATCACGCTGTCTAAACAAAATTGGACCGACAGCACCGGTCGAACTAGTACGCCATGAGAGAGGCAGGTTTAGCCATTTGTGTGCTGATAACCGATCGTGACCTACAGCAAGCATAGTGCCCCAATTACCGACATCAACAAAACGCCTAGCGCGGGTTCCGTACTTCCGTTACAGAATCGCGCGGGACGCTGCGACGGAGCAGCCCGCACCTGGTTCCCAGATTAAACAAGCAAGCCCAGCAAAGCATCGAGAACCGGTCACAGAAACAGCTCCGGAAGCGCGGGAGCTGCAAGCAAGGAAGGAAGCGAGGACTAACCGGAGGAAAAGAGGTCGCCGCCGCCGCCGCCGCCGCGCGCCGAATGCCCCGCCACCTCAGAATCCACCTAACCCAGGGGAAGCGTTCACGCGGAAATGGCGAGGAAGGAGGCGCTGGAGGGAGGGAGAGGGATAAGAAATTAATGCCTTGGGTTTGATCGGATCTTCTCTCGGGCGGGTGGAAACCGTGTGCGGGAGGGTGACCGGAGGGAGAGGGAGGCCGCCGAGACGAGACCGACGACTTGGCGTTGGCTGGGGAGGGGGCGACTGGTAAACGACGCCGACGCGCGGATATTGTGTGGCGCCACTTGCTGCTGCCATGTGGGCTCGTTTGTCAGCGGGAGCGCGTGGTGCTTCCGGGATGTTGTGTCGCTGCGAGTGGGGGGTTGGCAGCGAAGTAGTAGAAGGAAACGGAAAGTGCATACGAAACTCGAGTTCGATGTAGCTTTTTTTTTCAAAAAAATTAAATTGACGCTTGTTAGGTCATGTATAATGGGTAACATCAGCCTTCTCTTAGTTATGCTCTGTTCGGATGTTCGCATTGGGAGGTTCATATTGATATTGGGTTGAATATCAATATCATGAGATATTGATATTGAGTTTGAATGTCAATATTTTTGTTTGGATGTGTTAGATATTCAGAACTAGACAAGATATTGAGTTTGAATGTCAAATGTTGTTTGGATGTTCTAAAAGCAGTATTTGTAGACATTGATCATTGTATTGTTATATATATGACGGAATGTGCAAAACAGCCACATATTATGGTACAAACAGCTAGACAAATACGTTAAATTCTCCAATATTTATCCATCTACCAGGTCCACGAGAGCCTTGGTGACCTCCTTGGCCAGGTCGCCGCGGCGCATCTCCACCCTGATCTGGACCACCCTCAGCTTCTTGATCTTCTCGTCCATGGCTCTCACTTCCACTAGTCTCCTCACATGGACAGTCCATGCCTCTCACTTCAGACCATGTGTTGCCGCCGGCCGTCGTGCTCGACGGCCATGCCGCTACATCCCCTCTACGCCCTGCCTCATCGTAGCCCTGCACCAGTGAGCCCAAAATCCCTTCCACATTTTTTAAGAGGGTTTTCCCCTCTGTTTTATTTTATTAAAAACGAGGCTACATCAAGCCAGCCAGAATAAACTCTATGCAAAAAGGCGAAAAGAAAAAAGCGAGACATCATTTTTACATCAACCTGCAATAAGGCTATGAGATCAGACCACCGACCCGAACTTAACAAAGAAAGTTACAAGAAATCTAATCCTAGAAAGAAATAAGCTCCTATAGCTAGAGAGCAACAAATCTTCTCTTTCGTCGTCCAATTCCAATTCTTTGCTGCCAGCCTCTCAAAGCAGCAAACACCTCCCCTTGCCACCTGCTCGAGCAGTCTTGTTCCCCACAGCAGTAGGTTTTTTGTTGCATCCTTTCTTTGCAACAACGACCACATATGAGGCCAATGACCAATTAATTTCAAAATCGACAGAAGATATGATATTTTTGCTCATTGAAAACAAATGATATTCCTCGTGGTCCAAAACAACCAGAAGACAACTGTAATGCCAACCAAAACCAACTCCCGCGCTTTGTCCAACAAAATTATCAATCCATGAGGTCCAAATTTGGTCTAACTTTGTTGGCAAGTTAGGTAGGCTAAATACACATTTCAGGACATTCCAAATGAAACGCCCCATGGGGTAATTAAGAAAAAGATGGTCAATTGACTCCTCTCCATGCAGAAAGAACAACCTGTATTCCCAGGCTAACCCTCCTTTTTAGGTTGTCCCTAGTAAGAATGCTATTATGTGTAATAAGCCACAGGAAAATTCTATTTTTCCACAAGAATTTATTTGGAAAATTTGTGTCTTTCGAGACGTATGATTTTTATTTTAGATTAACCGGCTTTAGGTCCGGTCTCTAATGTGATAATGTGAGGTTTTGTACTACAGTACTAGTGATCTCCAAATTTTTGTTAAAAATCTCTAATAATTACTAACTGGTATGGCCAATGTATCTTGTAATTTTACGATTTTTCATGTACAACTGATTGCGATGAGGACTTAAAGTTAGTTGTAGGTATGACATTCGATAATATGGAAGCCGTCGAGGATTTTTACAAGGCTTATGCAGACAACATTGAATTTTCCATCCTAATTGGGCAAAAGAAGATTGTAGATAACATTATAGTATGGAGGCGATTTCTTTGTGGCAAACGAATAAGGAGGAGGAATGCAAAACAAATTTGAGTGGAGAAAAGATAAGAACACATGCAAGAAATATTACTAGATGTGGTTGTGAGACCATGATAACAGTCTAGCGTACGCAGGAGGGCAAATACTTGATATCACATTTTCATGAAGAACACACCCATGAATTTGTCACACCTAGCAAGCAACATTTAATCAAGTCTAATAGACAAGGCAGTGAGAAGGCGAAGAGCACACTATTCACGTACCGCGCAGCTAGCATTGGCACATCTGGGACCTTTCGATTGCTTCATGTTAGTGAGGGTGGATTCGAGTTTGTGGGGGTGCACAAAGAGAGACACGCAAAATTATCACCGCGACATGAGAAGTACCATGCTCATTGATAGCCTTAGAAAGAGGAAGCAGATCACAGATGATTCTTCTTTGAGTATGTTCTTGACGATATAAATGGGATTTTGAAACATTCTTGGAAGCAATGGATGGGGTAACACCAAGTCTCATAATAACTAATGAAGACCGAAGCATGAAGACTTCGATTGGAAAAGTTCTACGTAATATTATATGTAGATTATGCACGTGTCACATAATGAGAAAGCTTCCAAATAAAGGTTGGCCCTCCACCGAGAGAGGATGAACATTTCTACAGTACGGCTAACTCATGCGTAGGGTTGTAGCACGGTGCCCGAATCCATCCCGCAAAACTGAAAAAATGCGGAAGCTTAGTTAGTAGGGAGTACGTACTAATTAATTTGTGTTGGTTTAGCTCAATTTGTGATGTAATTTACTTTCGCGAGTCATGTGTATGGGGCTAGCCCAGCTGAATTCGGAGCAAAATGGTCTACCGTGATACGTGAATTTGGTCTCGAGGTAAACAACGAAACACGTCCGGCATCAATTCGTGAGGGGTTTATCCATACAACCTCACCGCGGTTGGTAAAACAACGAACTGAAAGCAGTAAAACCGCGGGTCCCACGTGTCTGCAGTTCACAAACGAGCCAAAATCCCGGGAACGGGCCCACAAGACCGGCAGCACAATCCGGGGGTGCCGTGCGGCCGCCCGGTACCACACCATCCTTTGCCTTATCCCCTCCGCTTCCCTGTGGCCCCATCCTCTCACATCCTACCAACCAACCCCACTTCACGTACACCCTCTGACAGACCGGGCCGCCAGTTTACCCGACCCCGCATGTCAGCTACCAAGAGCACGTGGCTCAGGGTACCAGGTCTCTCCTCCACGACACGTGGAGCTCGCCCGCTGCTATAAGCCATTTCTTCTCCACCCTTTCCCTCCCCACATCCATGTCGTCACTCTCGCTCGCCCCCGGATTGGAATTAGATACGATAATACGATGATGATTCGGTCGCTGGGTTCGTCGAGCTCTGCTAATCCCAGTCTAAACCCGGGATTCGGCGGTTCTGGTGGCCCGATTCCGCGCCCGATCGGGTAATTTCGTTGTTTTTATCTTCTACTCTGCAACTAAGTTAGTTAGATTTTTCCGGTTTGTTTTGATTTCGCCCAACGGCATATCCTCTCCGTTGATGCTGGCGATTTAGTCTTCGGTTCTGTTGTTTTTGTTTTGATTTCTGGGCATCTTTGCAGTTGTTTCCACTTTCCCCCTGCGTGATTCGCAGAACATTCGGCACTGTTTAGCTATTTGGGGGTTCTGTGTTCATCGATCGTGCTTCCGCAGGCAGGAGCCAGGAGCGACGCTTTCATGCGTAGGGGTTCATTGCTTTCATCCGTTGCTCGATTGCGTGTAGGATTGGTTCGCGGTTTGTAGTGATTGGACGGGGGCTCAGTTGCGTGGGGGACAACACTTCACTCGAAATCGACCGCCACTTGCGTCTAGATCGATTATTACCCGCGGTTCAGTTTTTCTTTTTTTTGACTGCTTCTGCACGCAATCTAATAGTTTCATGGATGCTGTGCGTAACTTCTTTTATGATGCAGCATGGTGGCGAGGAAAGCATAAACTATGCCAAGTCGTAGTCGCGCCGGAAATGGATGCTAAAGAGTCATGACATCGTCACCAAGAACCAGCCGGCGCCTCAAGCTTGGAGTGTGAAATTGTATATGCATTCGTAGACTTGACGCAGTGACTGGGTTTTGTTCGGTGTACGAGCTCGGTCATCATGGGCAGTGCTTGCTCAAGGAAGAGAGGCCAAGTGGTCCAGGAGGATGAACTGTACAGTGTGAAGTTCTCCAAGAGCGGCAGCTTCAAATGGTTGCTGCACGCGCTGTCCCGCAGCAGCTCCGACGTGCTCAGGAAGGCGCAGGGGCCTACGCCAGGTCGGCGCCCGTCGCTGGTGGAACTTTGTGTGGCCAGAGTCCGTGAGGTAGTCAATTAGTCATGTGATCTATTGTATGTTCAGGTTTGGTGAAGCATCACGGCTGACATGATGGGGGTGATTGCAGGACATAGTAGGTACTCAGATTTCTCCGTGCTGCCTAGGGATCTTAGCCAGCAGATATTCAATGAACTGGTGGAGTGTAGCTACCTCACTGAGGAGTCGCTGGCAGCTTTTCGTGATTGTGCTTTGCAGGTGAAATTTCAGTACTACTTGTTTGGCACACAGTTTTGACTGAAATACAGTGGATGTTTTGTGCTAAATAAATGATGAATAAAAGAATACAAGCCTATCTTATTCCATTGTATTAAAGCTCCGGTCACATTAGTCAGGCCTCTCGATGTTTATGTGTTTTATCAGGGAGTGAGGAAATGCGTCTTAGCAGATATTTCTTGTCAGCTTTCCAAGGCTCACTCAGCAATTTAGAATGCAATTATTATCAAGCTCGTAGAATATTCATGAGCTTATTTGTAGGGAGTATGGTAAAATTTATCCTGTAAGCACTAAAAGTCTCTTCCTCTTAAGGAAGCCCATTTAATAGACCATTTGAGACCACTTAGGCAGCTGCTATATTATTTCAAGTCCAATGAGACCTTTTGCTCAAGGTATAAGTTGCAAGCCAAGCTACCAGTTTGCTTAATAAGCTAGGCCTAAGGCCATAAAAGACAAAACATGAAAATTCCTATCGCTCTGGGATGAGTCAGCCTATATGGCTACCAGTTGACATTGTACTATTTCGTATCAGGATATTTGTCTGGAAGAGTACCCTGGAGTGAAGGATGCTTGGATGGAAGTAGTTGCTTCTCAAGGGCAATCCTTGCTATCTGTTGACATCTCTTGCTCTGATGTGACTGATAGTGGATTGAACCTTCTTAAGGATTGCTCAAATATCCAAAGTTTGGCATGCAATTACTGTGATCAAATCTCTGAACATGGACTCAAAACAGTGTCAGGTAAGTCATATGGCTATAGTCCAATAGCTGTGCTTTCTTACATCTGTATGAGTCCTGGGTTGAATTAGTGTGACCAAAACTCTGAACATGGACTTAAATATGTCTAATTCTGCAGGCCTCTCAAACTTGACATCGCTGAGCCTTAAGAAATGTGCTGCTGTTACCGCTGAAGGAGCAAAAGCCTTCGCAAACTTGGTTAATTTGGTAAATTTGGACCTTGAGCGATGTCCAAAAATTCATGGTGGCCTTGTTCATTTAAAAGGTGTCCTTTTGTTCCCTGAATTTATTGTTTGTAAAGCATAACAACTTATAAGACATAAATGCACCAGCTACTATAGGGTACCACAACAACAGGGGCATCTGGGGTGTTTTCTTCTTTCTATTTCCACTTCCTGACACAATACCTATATATGTTTGTAGTTACTATATGAACTGGCACTCAGCCTATCTATTCATAGTTGATTCAATAGCAAATATCTCATAATAATTACTTATGTCTGGTGCGATAACATAAGATTCTTTTACAGGCTTGAGAAAACTGGAAACACTGAACATGAGATATTGTAACTGCATCACAGATTCAGATATGAAGTATTTATCAGGTTATAACTCTCCCACGATTTATGTAAACTAATCTATCTGATTACACATACTGAACTACAATGCAATGCCTTTTTCCTTCTGTAGATTTTACGAATTTGAGAGAGTTACAACTGTCTTGCTGTCAAATAAGCGATCGTGGTGTTTCATATCTCAGAGGTAACCCTCAAATAAGTTCCTTCTTTTCGAGTGGAAGTTTGATTGATTTTGTATTACTCTGGACCTGGAGGGTTTGATCATCTAACATACATGCTCTTGAATAGCTTTTTGCTGACTAACTCAAGGTTTTATATTTACTAAGTAACTTGATGGTTCATAACAAATTCAGCTGTGCTTACGTTACTTGTTTGATCTTTTAGGTCTATCCAAGTTATCTCACTTAAATCTGGAGGGCTGTGCAGTGACTTCTGCTTGTTTGGAGGCTATATCAGGTTTTTCATCTTTTCCTGATAGAGCACTCTGGTGTAAACGCTACTTCTATATAAATATCTTTGGTTTAGTCTTTCATAAATCCTTGAGGGCGCTTTGCTTACCCATTGAAGGGTTCCGACAATTGTATATATTATAATCTGTTATTTATGTCGAAGCAGGAGGATGGTTGGGCCTTAGGATCTGTAGATATGTTTGTGTCATGAACTTATTCACAACTTTACCTCTGTTTCTCCAAAAAAAAGTTTACCCCAGCAGTCTTGGGTTTTTATTCTGTGCACTCTAGAATTCATACCCCAGAGAAATGTGTTCTGGCAGAAAGATGGCATGGAAGTCTTGAGAATTTTGTAACTGAAGTTTAATGCGAACATAATAGTTGACCTTAGAGTGCTTTTATGCTACTACAGGGACAGCGCGTGTTTATGTACGCGATGACATTCTTTTATCTCTTGTCACTGAGAGGGGGTATATGGAATTCCATTTTGTTATTTTGTAAGGAAACTTGTTAGTAGCTGGAGGAGTTTAATCTTCTTTTCAAAAGGGTATAGTTAGTTATGAAGTCCGAACTTACACTTTACTGTTGCATCTAGTTGTTTACTGATTTGTTGTACTCATTTATGTTGTAACATTCTTTAGCATATAATTTTATAAATAAACTCACCATTTGAGTACCAAACATCACTAATAGTCATGCTATTTCAGGATTGACTTCGTTGGTCCTGTTAAATCTGAATAGGTGTGGCATATATGATGAAGGCTGTGAGAACTTGGAAGGTAAATGTGATAGTGATTTCTGACCATTTGGTGAACCCGACTCCTTGTTACTTGCAGAGATCAAATTTTTATTATGGAATCCAAATAGGATAAATGTTTACTTGTCTGTGATGAGTAGATGTCTGGCTCGGTTATTGAATCGACACATGGTCAATGTATCTTTGTTTTATTCACCTACTGTTCTGTCAAGTGTCGTGCATACATGTCTGCACTCTCCGTGTGACCTGAATCTGTCCAATCGTGTCTCTTTGTTCTGCACGGCTACACCTTTTTTAACTCACTGGCTGGTGCCGTCTTGCAGGTCTTGTCAAACTGAAGGTTCTTAATTTGGGTTTTAACCACATTACAGATGCTTGCTTGGTTCATCTAAAAGGTGAGGACTCTGTCATTGTTTATCTTTATATAGCAACTTAAAACATTCTAGAATTAAAATGCTACACTATCTACCTAAGTGTTCCCATCTTCCAAGAAAATTACTGGTAATTTTCCCATGCACAAAATTCTTATAATATGGAACTAGAAGCATGCCAAATAATTCGCAGAGGATCTTGCACTTTTCGCATGTTTTGTTGTTGATTTTCTACATTGAAGTGCAGTATTAAGTGGGAGCACATGTCTCCTCTGTTTAATCTTGTAGAATAATACTCCCTCCGTTCCAAATTACTTGTCTCAACTTTGTCCAAATTTGCATGTATCATGTCTAGATACATGCAAATTTGGACAAAGTTGAGACAAGTAATTTGGAACAGAGGGAGTAGTTTGTAAAAAAAACGTAGGAGAAGTACATCGGAACCGTTGAATCGGTGTAACACCAAACAAATGCATAATGTGGGGGGACAGTTTGTTTCTGATATTCTTTGTTCCTTTCAGAATTGATCAGTTTGGAGTGTTTGAACTTGGACTCATGCAAGATTCGTGATGAGGGGCTATTGCACCTGAAAGGTGAATTAATTAATGTCTTAAAAATTCCCGTACTATAGTAGCATGTCTCCCTTTATTTCAGTTTACCTCGTGTCTTATAAAATGCCGAAGAGACGAACCAGCTAGTTAACTGGATCATGCAGTAAGTTGTAACTACTGTTGTGGAATAGCATATGATTTAAATTTACCAGATAGCAAGTCTAGTACTGCTGGGGCATTCGTATGGGGCTTTTGTGGCTAGACAGTTTGAGCGTACTTTTTTTGTTTGTAGAGAATCTAATTTGAGATTTTTTTTGTTTTGAAGCACTAATTGATACATTTTGCGGTGCTGTAGGCCTTTTACAATTAAGAAGTTTGGAACTTTCAGACACTGAAGTCGGGAGCAATGGACTTCGTCATCTCTCTGGTTTGTTTAAATTCTGCCAAATGCTATCAACTATCGATTCTCCTTTAAATTCTTCTTTAATTGCCTATGTTGTAGCAATTTAGGTGGTGTCTTAACTTGGTAGATTATTGTTGTTGCTAATTTTGATAAACTGAACTTGTTTCTACTGTAACTGATGTAAGCTAGGTGAGCACCATAACTCCGCGATTTACGTAGTTCCGTTTCCTCAGCTTCTCGGCCAAATAAAGGGTTACATGATTGGTTGTTAGATGCAGATCACTTCCAGTAATGTGTTTACCCAAATATAGTTCTCATCTTGGCGCCCATGCATTCTCTTTGTTAGATTATCTTGTCATAGTATGAGCTGCCTACCTGTTTATGGTCAAGTGGCTTATGTCAAGGCATACACCAGCAGTTTCAGTGTTTCACACGACTTAATAATTTGGTAATTTTTGCAAACATACCACTCAAAGTTGCAGTGGTAGAGGGCCAATGCTGGGATTTATATGATAGCAAAAGACTCAAAGTTGAATGGTACATGGGCATTTTCCTGCTACAAAGAATGCTTAGCGTCATGCGCCCTCAATAAATGATAACTGAGACATATTATTATTTTTAACTACAGTACTGAACTGTTATTTACTAGATGTATGTGCCTGAACTCTTGCTGTTATAATTTTTCTTTTGTTTTTTCTGTGCGAACGCTCATAACATAATTCACTAAGTTATGCAACTGTTCTATTTTTGCAGGTCTTCGGAATTTGCATAGCATGAATCTGTCTTTTACATTGGTTACAGATATTGGTTTGAAGAAAATTGCTGGCTTGAATTCGATTAAATCACTTAATCTTGATAATCGCCAAATCACAGATAATGGCTTAGCAGCTCTTACAAGTATATCTCTCCCAATTTACCATTCAACTTGTTTGTTGCTTGTCACGCTAATGATTGGATTGGATTTCCAATCATGTACTCCCTCCGTTCCGTAGTATAAGATGTTTTAGCTATTCCAATACCGACACATATGGAGCGAAATGAGTGAATATACGCTTAAAAAATGTCTATATACATCCGTATGTAATCCATATTGGAATACCTAAAACATCTTATATTATGGAACAGAGGGAGTTCTATAAACAAAGTGTCTACACGTTTCAGGAGTTCCATTGACGATATAAGGGTTAAAATATGTATTAATAACTGAATCATGAAGATCTGCATTTCCACTTTTTAGCTTTTTAGTGATGCCAATTCTGTGCCATTTAGAACTTGTAAGTTGTAATGCATGCAACAATGGGTTTTCTGAATGGAATTTTTCAGGTGTTGCAGTATTATGTGTAGTCTTTCGGATGTGTGGTCATAACATCATGTTGGCTAAAGTTCACTTATTTGGTTAATGCAGCTCTCACTGGGTTAACGCACCTTGATCTGTTTGGAGCTCGTGTAACTGATTCTGGGACAAACTGCCTCAAATGTAAGTGTGCACATTCTTTTTTCCTTGAGAAAACGCAAAAGCTTTGCGTTTCATTGCATTGATAGAAAGAGTTGAATACAAGCCTAGAGAGGCCACACCCCAGTACAACCCAACACTCTACAGGCTACAGCTAAGCCGGAGGGAGGATCGCCGCAAGACTCGATGCTCCCGCTGCAGCCCATGATCTTGCTTCCGCCTTGATCGTGTCGAGCAAGCCACCGAGATGAGGTCGCGCACCAGTCAAGTGTGCACATTCAAAATTTGATTGATATCTAAGATGTAGTGTGCGTGGTGCTTTTGGACCATTGAACATGCTACTTCCTCTGTATGGTACCCGCTTCGTTCCTCTTCAGAAGACGAAAAATGTTCATGGTCACTTTGGAAAATGTGAGGCCCAAGATGTGCTTGGACCGGGTAGTCGATGTGGACAGACAATTGATTAATCGGGCTCAATTTATACTCCGATACCGTTGCCAGGTTGTGAACATGGGAATTGCTAAAACCCGATCGACCACTCTGAATAATCACTTGTCACACCACCGCCGGTTAAACAACACAATAGTAGTTAAAAGGAAAGCATGTTGTTGGAGTTCTCTCTGAGCATCTCATGCAACATTGTTTTTAGTTTGATGAAATCTTTCTTTTAGGTATAAGGACGTTCTCTTTATGTCATTATAGGTTTTGCTAATTCTTAGGTTTGCTGACATAGCTGTTTGAATAGCGATGCTTATGACTTATGGCTGAAGAACCGACTCAAACCGGGCTGAAGCATCATACGGCACCTAACATGATTGCCAACGTTTCAGATTTCAAGGGTCTGCAGTCTCTGGAGCTCTGCGGCGGGCTGATCACAGATGCTGGAGTGAAGAATATCAAGGACCTCAAAGCTCTGACGCTGCTCAACCTATCCCAAAATGGCAACCTCACAGACATAACCTTGGAGATTATTTCAGGTAGGCATCGTTTGCATCCTATCTTGCTTAAAAGCCTGTTCTCACAGCGTGCTTCTGTTTGCCCGTGACTCTGTCATGATCTCAGCGTTTATGTTTGGTGACAGGCCTGACTGCTCTGGTCACGCTGAACCTGTCGAACTCCCGGGTATCCAACGCCGGCCTCCACCATCTGAAGCCGCTGCAGAGCCTGCGCTCGCTGTACCTGGAGTCCTGCAAGGTGACGGTGTCTGAGGTCAAGAAGCTTCAGTTGTCTGCCCTTCCCAACCTGATCAGCGTGCGGCCAGAGTAATCTGGTAATTTGCACCCACCTCTGTCGACCTGTAAATAACCACCGCATGTGCTAGAGCTGGCACGCGTGTCTGTACATAGGTCTTTTGAGTTACGTGAATGATCTGATCTGATAGACTGGTGAATGTTTTATGTCGTCTGGGTAGTACCCACCAAAGGTGATGCGAAGAAACAACTGTAAATATGTCGTGCTTCCTCCGCATTTTGGATGGTATATGTACTGGTACGAGTATATATGTCGTGGTATTGCTAAAGTGTCTCTGCGTGGTGCTGCAATATCAGTATGAATCGAGTTCAATGTCAACTACGTACTACTAACCTGTGTTGTGGTGGTGTCGCTGAAGCGGACAAGTGATTATTCAGAGTGGTCGATCGGGTTTCAGCATTTCCCGTGTCCATAACCTGGCACCGGCATCTGAGTATCCGGTGAGCCTGTTTAATCAACTGTATGTCTACAGAGACTACCCAGAACTAGCTTGTTGGTGATACTCCAGGTACATCACATCTTGTGCCTCGCATTTGCCCAAGTGACGGGTAGATGCCCATGCCCATTTCTCGTCATGTGAAGCTGAACGAAGCGGGCACCATGCAGAGGAAGTTGCAGCTTCGGATGCTGGTCTCACTACCAGCTGCTCTCTTCGTCAACGATTTTACTCTGTTGTATCAAGATCAATGCTGCTTGGTGTGTGAGGTTGTGGTCTCACCGTGGTCCCAGTCCCACTGACCCCGCGGCGCCATTAACTTTCAGAAACCACAGTATTATGTTTAAATAAGAGTTATCAACATATTTGCAGGTAACATCCGAAATTCTGATGCAATTGTCAGGATGAATACATAAAAATGGGACAGCTAAAGTAGGGACAATGTTCAAAACCCATATCTATATTCTATATTAGACACAATAATACATCGCCATGTCCCGGGAGAATACACCAAAGACACTATCTATAACCGCTACATGGTATATGCTAGCCTTCGGCCACCTACACCATATCTACAGCAAAATCTCTCCATCCCCTTCGCCCACCTACACAACAGGACCGGAGGTGGCAAACATACCATTGTGATGGTACATGGTCCAAGGCTAAAGAAGAAGAATCTTGAGAGGATCGAAGACTCTACTAGAGCAGCATGCGCGGAAGCCAAGAACTCTTCAGCCAGCCCATGCCTCGCTTCGCCCGCTGATGAATATCGGCTTCTCGTCTTTGCAGTGCTCTCAGAAACTCCTCTGAGCTCAGGTGCCCATCTTGGTTCGTGTCGAACACATGGAAAATTATGTCCACCACTCTGTCAGTTAATTCAACACCACAAACCTATAACGCAAACCAGGGAAGGCATAAAACCAGTCAGCAATGTGTTACAGACTACACTACTAGGTATAAGACTGAACTGCTGGAATAACAGTTAGCAGCTTGTCAATAAAACTAAGGGCTTGAGTATCGCGCACGTCAAATTAGTAAAAAATCTTACATGCTGTGCTGCACGCTGTAGATCCTCTTTTGTCAACATCCCATTTACTTGCCCATAAGCAAATATAGCCATCGTCAGTGGTTCCAATCTCCGACGTAAATCAGCAAAAGCCTTGAACTCCTAATGTTCCAGAAAAGCACCTATAAGAATCACATGAGAAAATAACTATGTGGAAAAGACCAACTTGGCAATAGGTCAAACCTCAAAGGTGATGCGTAAGTGCTTGAGATAAGGGTCATTGCCTATCATATCAGCTTTATCAAGCAGCTTGCTGATGTGATTCATGTCAGCAGAAGCGACCATGGACAGTGCAAAGTCCTTTGCTGGGATAGTGTTCACTGACTTGACATCATAATGATTGAATTCCAGACGAATAACCTGCAGAGAAATGACTCAACGAACTGAGAAAATGAAGAGAGTCTGTGATATACAAAGGGAGAAAAATATAGGGAGTCTGGGAGATACGCAAAGGGAAAAACACTAGATATAATTACTAAATCTTAGACGCAAATTAGATCAACAACGCACACTTTAAATGAAAAAAACTGTATTCCAAAAAAATGGAGAAGCAAAAGAATGAGAGCTAGAAAAGCTGCAACATTCAGATTTAAACTTCAGATAACATTTAGTTTCCATTATGAAATAAAATATGTTTGCGTTCTTTGATTACACAAATAGCAATGTCATGCAACATGCTTTCAGAACAAGTCATCGAATATTGCATGCATTAATGAGAAGCCGTGTCAAGTGAAGTCCAAAAAAAGGAATTATGGAAGTAGCAAATCACCTCTTCATGCAAATCCTTCATAAAACTTGTGAACTTATCGAAGCGTAGAGGTTCAGTCCCATCACTACCAAAGAAATACTCAACCAACCCACCATTTTCCACAGACTGGCCAACTTTAAATCCTGTACGTAAGCCATCCCTGTGGGCAGCTCCTTGTCTGTTAAAGGACCGCATCAATGCCATTACTTTCTTGAACTCTTCTTTGTCTATCTCCCTGGAAATGTCAAATGACAGATAAGGACCACAAAATAGCCGAGAAGAAGCTGGCCAAAATTTGTTCATACCCTTCTTTTACCATCAACTAACAAGCCAGATGATTGAACATGCTCATAAAGAGCAGGTCTTTTTTCTGGGCGACAAGAGAAATTAACTGCACGCGAATGATCACAGGTAAACAATAATGTAGCACAAACAAGACAATATCAAATTTATCTTGTTTATGCATAAAACCAAGAGAACAAAAGGGAAAACATACCTTTAGCAGCTTCAGTAAATAAAACATGTCTACAGTCTACACGATAAACAAAGAAAAATGGATTGGAGCCACTAGAATTGATACATAAACACGGCATGCTAAAGTTTTTCTCTTCCCCTACCAAAAAATTGTGCTTAATTATTTGTTTACATGCAAAAAGAACTGTAACAGGTTTATTGATCAAAGAACTACAACATGGCAGATACATATCATTCTGCAGCTCGAACATATTACTAAGACCAAGTAATGGAGTAGAAATATAACTCACCCACTAAGGTCAATGTCAAACATTTTGAAGGCCGCACTGAAATTTGACTCGGGAATGCTGAGTAATGTAACAAAAAAGATGTACCTGCCATAGACACCAAAAGCATAAACTACCGTCAAACAAACTGAGTAAAAACTACTTAGAAACAGGTTATACGCAAACAGTGATCCATTAATGACTATTGAGAATAAATCATGTCACCTAACTGAATGGGTCTTATATTGCATCTTTGCATCTATGAATATTTATGCAAATGCGCAAATTTTATAATATAGCGTTTCAGATAAATGGCAGTTCACTTACTCAGCAAACGAGATGAGACCGTCGGTGTTTGTGTCGAACAAAGTGAAGAACTCGGATGGAGCACAATGCAACTCTCCTGGGTTGCGTTCCCCCCTTAGTCTCCCTTCCCGAACAATATTCGACTCAGATGGAGGAAATACAGGAACTACCGCTCTCATCAAGTCAGCAGGCAACATGAAGATTTCCCCGTCTGGGTTTCGCACAGACGCGAAGTATTCAAAAATCTATCCAATATAGCACCAAAATTAGAATTCCTAGAGCATACCAAGATCAAATTACACGGAACTTTACTCAATGCACTAAGCTAAGCACATCATACTTCACCTTTTCAGGAGGGCTGCGAAGCCGTATCCGTTTTTCGTAATTGAAGAACACCCTTCTGCGGTAAGAGTCTGCAGCAAGAGCAGATTTTTTTTATCAGATGCCATTCAAATGCACGCAAGCAGATGGGTACAATACAACTATAGTTCGATAATAGCGATAAATACTGGTAATTATCAACAACTTCATGCCTACGTGCTGTTCGATCGGAAAACAGAAAGCGTCACGAGACTTTGCTATATATACTCTACACAATGCCTAGTCATCTATTTGGATTTTGGTGGCGAGTTGGCTTATCACTTATATGTGGAAACAGATCAGTACAGCAAGGCAGCGACCGTACTGATCGCAAACGCACTGCTGATTCTTCCCCCAAAAGAAGGCGTGCGATCAGATGAACAGTAAAAGGTAGCAGCGCTACTAAGAAAAGTGATATTCGTGGAGAAAATAATGCAAAAAGGGCACAGCTTTACGGAACGAACTTCCCAAGTTCCAAACCCCGGTAGCCAAGGAAAGAAAAGATCACCGGACAACAGCGGCGCCGGTGAAAGAAACGCGCGAATCAACCAAAGGCCGCGGGAACCACCGACAGGGGACGGGGAGAAGGGGGAAGGTAAAGGTTCACCTCCGAGCAGGAACCTCCTCCTCCTCTCATGCCGCTCCTCCACGTCGCCGGCAGCGGCAGCCGAGATCTGCCCGGCGGTCTCGCCGGAGTCGGCGAGCCCCGGCGGCATGAGCCAGAGCCCCAGCCCTGACCCTGCGACCGCCACGGCGGCGGCGATGATAGCCCCCTCGCGCCAGGATGCCGGCGCGGCGTCGCTGGAGAAGGCGGCGCCTCGGCGGGCCGACGCGGTGCTCAGGCGTCGTACGGTGGATCGTAGAAGGGCCGCCATGGGCGTCGTGCTAGCGGGGCGGGGAGGCAGTTCGCTTCAGATAACTACGGAGGTGGTTATGAGTTATGACGAGGAAGAGAGGGAAGACTGTGGAATCTGGCTTCTCGGTGATGGAGGAGGCGGCGATTCGTAGATGCGCCGAGCAGCAGAGTGGAGAAAGAAAATGGGTGCGGGTGGTGGCCGCGTCGTCGTTGCCGGGTCCCTTTTATGGAGGGGAGAATTGATTTTAACCCCCGCAGCTCAGCAGCCCTTTTTTGGTTTGCCTTGCTCTGAACCCCGTCGCTGCCTAATCCTTGCTGCTGGCCCCTTCCTGCTATCTTATCCCTTCAATTAGCTGCTAACGAACGGATTTGAGATTAATTATTTTTGAAATGCCAAATCTGCCCTCCCCACTTACGATACACGGCACGCCTGGCCTGGCCCGTGCCCGACCTAGCCGCCACTCTCCTCAGCTCGCGCTCGACCTGCCACTCGCCCCAGCTGCCGCGACCCGCCGCCGGCGCCCTGCTGCTCCATCCGTCGCCACGTTCGCCGCCCATCCGCCGCCCTCCATTGCTGGCCAAGGTAAGACAAGCTCTCTCCCCATCTTTCTTTCACAGATTTTGTGCACTTGCCTCCGTTCCGGTTCCTAAAATAGTTGAAACCCTAGGTTTCGAGTTAGATTTACATGGAGATTTGAGTAGGAGGGTCTAGATTGAGGAAGGAGTGTGATGGATCTAAAAAGGTAACATCATAGTTCCTTGTTTTATTCCAGCTGGGTTGATTTATGCATGCGTTTTGGTGTGCCAAATTTATGATTTTTCTGTCTATATTGAATAGGATCGATGCAGCGTGTCTGCACTCATTTAGGCCATATTGAACTTATCATGTGTATGTGAGCTAGAGACTCACTTTGTTGTCATGCACTCATTTTGGATACACGTATTGCAGCAGAGTTATGCCATTTTTTTTGTTGTTCGAAACATGTCAAAACTGAAGCAATTTGATTGTTCTTTATTTAAACACAATATTTGGTCGCTGGGACATTTGTACAGCGTACATATGTGTGTCTTATGAGCCCAGGGGTAATTTTGTCTATTCATGTTTCTATTTGATGGTTATATACTGAAAAAGTGCTAACCATGCCAAAGGGGCATCAGCTACAATTAGACAAATTGGGGGGGGGGGGGGGGGGGTGGGGTGTGTGTGTGGGGTTCAGAGCAAGGCAAACGAAAATGGGATATATGATCAAAGCTGCTGAGCTGGGGGGTTAAAATGGTTAAAATCAATTCTCCCTTTATGGAGGCAGCGGTGGCTTGACTTTGCCGTGTTTGGTTGCTACGTCCAGCACCCAACAGAGGCTGTTAGGCGGACAGTACAGTATGTACAGTAGAGTACTGTACTGTAAATTGGCGTTATTTATTATGCTTATATACAGATAGATACGCAATTGCTACGGCAACCACGAAGTGCACAGAAAAGCATTGGTTGTGCAATGTTTTTGTATTTAGGTGGGGGAAACTAATGCGTGAACGTAAACTAGTCTGCCTTTTTCTCACAATTTGGTAAGCCGGAGGGCAGCAAACTAGCAATAAGATAGTGGCTGGGCTTTTGGGCGGTGCCATACGCCATGCCACCCGGCCGAGGAGAATCGCCCACCGATTCCCGCGTCCCCCGGATGGACGGAGCCGCCGGCTGGTTCTACTTCCGTCGAACCTTCCACACGCATAGCATGGTGCCAGTTGGTGGCGCCGGCGGCCGGAGACACGCACGGCCGCCCGGCGGCCGGACTGACTGGTAATACTACTCTAAGGGCACCTCCAACGGTGCTCCGCATCCGGACGGGCCCTGTCCGAATCTGTCCTTCCGGACAGAGTGGCCGCTCCAACGGCCCGGCGTAAAGGGACAATTGTCCCCGTGGACAGGTTTCTGGCCCCAAACCTGGCCCAAGTTTTGTCCATATTTAGGGAGAAACGGACAGCCAGCCGGTCCGCCCTTGGTCCTACTTGTCCGCGTCGGGCCCGTTTGCCAGCGACAGAGTCCCCTTTCTCCCCCTTGCTTCCAAATCTCGACCGGCCGGCTGCTAGATCGCATCGGCCGTCGCCGTCCCCAATCTATTCGGCCTCGTCGAGCCTCGACAAGGGCCGCCTTGCGCCGCCGTCGCCGTCGTCCGCCGCGACCGCTGCTTCCCGGGACGTTCGGCCGTTGCACCAGAGGCGGCCGCGAAGTCCACCGCCCGGCAGGTGTTCGACGAAAGGTATATGAGACTCAATCTCTATCTTTGTTGCTAAAATTGATGTGAATTCCATACTAATTTGTTTGTTTTGCTTAGATGGACAGTGATGATGAGTTCTTCTACAAGACCTATATCGATACGTCGGACGAGGACGATATCAACATGCTTCAGCGGTCACCAGTGTTCGACAGACTGGCCGAGGGCGATGCACCGGTGATCAACTTTGAGGTGAATGGAAATGCATATGACAAGGGGTACTACCTTGCTGATGGTATATACCCTTCATGGCCCGTATTTGTGAAGACCGTAAGTTTGCTCAGCAACAAGAAGCTTGCCGGAAGGATGTGGAGCGAGCATTTGGTGTGCTCCAATCCCGGTTTGCTATTGTTCGACACCCCGCAAGAACGTGGAGCAAGGAGGTCATGTGGGAGGTGATGACTGCTTGCATGATCATGCACAACATGATTGTCGAGAATGAACGGGATGATGCGAGGTTATTTGATCAAGGATGGGAATTTGAGGGCGAGTTGGTTGCGCCTACACCTGGACTGGCGACGGACCAGCAGTTTTCAGACGTGTATGCGGAGATGCGTGATAAGCCACTACATGAACGTCTCCAGAATGATTTGATAGAGCACATGTGGATTCATCTGGGAAACCAGTAGCGTTTCCTGCTCAATTTTCTTTCTATTCGAACTTTGTTTTAATAAACGATATTTCAGCGTATTTCTTTCTATTCGAACTTTGTTGTAGAACGATATTTCAACGTGTTTTTATTAATTTGTTGAACCGAAACTTACAAACTTTGTGCAAATATGCCGTCCCAGGACAGAAATGCGGCCGACCGTTGGGGGCACCTCCACCCCAAAAAGGACAGAGGCCCAAAATCTGTCCGCGGTCCACCCAAAGCGGACAGAATCGGTCCGCTTTGGCTGTCCGGATGCGAAGAACCGTTGGAAGTGCCCTAACTGCTTTCTGCGTCTAGAAGATCCAGGTTCCAGTCTTCCAGACCGACCGGGTCCTAGTCGAATGCCCGTTAAGAGCGTGCAGACCCGGCCGGTTCCTTAATTAATCTGGTGTTACAGAAAATCGCTACAGATCCACTTGTCTCGCAACATGTCACCTGCGTGACATGGCGTGCACTTTGTAAAGTACGCCCACTTGCTCTGACTACGAAATACAGTACTAGTTGGAGCTTGGTACAGCAGGGAACAACGTCCTGCCAGCTGGCTTCCGGCTTTCTTTTTTGGAATGGTTATTAAGATAATCATGCGGCGACTTGTAAGCGTCGGTCGCCCGTGCAAGTAGTAAGTTGGATCACGTATTCTGTCATTAGTTGCACTCCGTGTCACGAGCACGTCCAAATCATACACTCCACCGGCGGGTAAGATAGTAATATAATTTTACACTTCAAACCAGCTTAGCTAGGGAGAACGCCTTGGTTAGGAGGTTGGTCGTAGTTGTACACCCAACCTAGGCATAGTTCGAACCTAGGTTTGATCATGTTGTTTCTCTTTTAGCGGGAATATTTTTTAGTGGGACGCCACATTCTCGTCGACTTGAGTTGTCTGTGGTAACTTTGTCAATCTCAAGATTTAACCCGTCGGCTCAGCCTTTTAGAGGTGTTAATAGGGATAGGGTGTGCGTGCGTGCATTTATAGGGGTTAGTATGTGCTCGTATATGTGAGCATTGCGTTTGTACTGTGTTTGGAAGAAAAAAATTAGCTAGGTGAAAAACAGTTACCCCTCCTTTCATAATTATCGCCACGACAAGAATTACAAAATGGAGGTAGTAATGTTGATGGGTGTAGGACACGAAAAGGATACTTCATAGACGCATATAAAAATATAAACAGTGAGATCTCCACCCCTTTCGAGAGCTTATGCCACGTCGGTCGTCCGAATCAGCCCGTTTGTTCGCACCGACTTTTTTTAGCCGCCACAAGCAGTGTTTTCCGGCATCGTTGCACATACCCTTGTCTCCTCATTCTGACTCGCAGTTGTTGGACCCGACTGCTCTCAGCTCTACAACGCATCGTCTGCTGGCTCTGGGTCTGACCATTTTTTAGTCCACCTTGTAGGCATGGGATGGAGGTCGGTCTCTGTCGTTGTTTTGACCCGCGGGGCATGTCTCCTTGCAGGGCGGTACAATAGGTTTTTCGCGCTGCTCGCAGGGGCGAAGCTGGAGTAAAAGTAGCCCTGATGCCCTTCGGAACCGCGAACAAGTATTAGTGCCATATTGTTGCTTATATTGCCTTGTGGATCCTGGAAAATGGAATGCATGATGCACACTTAGTGGCCTAACATGATGCAAAAATCCTTTTTATATAGTAATTAAGGCTAAACATTTTTTTTGGACCCTGATGCATGTGCATCAGGGTGTGCCCATGCAGCTCCGCCCCTGGCTGCTCGCGTCCCGGCGTCTCAAGCCTCGGTGGGTTGCTCTCGTTGTCGCCTTGCCATTAGTAGGCGGATAGCTCCAACAGGTCCCCATTTTATTGTGTTTCTTCTGCCTCGTTGGTCTCACATCCTCGGCTTCGTGCTGCCGCCACAGATCCGCCGTAGTTTTGCATTATCCGCCCTCCATCCCGTCGGAGCCGGCTGCTGTCGTTGATTCGTTAAGTTAGGGCCTGCCTGGCCCGTGGGGATTCGATTATGTCGTCTTCTCCTTTTTTTTCTTTCCTTTTGATGGTTTGTTCCATCCTGGCATCCTCCCATTGGAAGGGCTTTTTTTTTTTTGCTTTAACGCCTGTCGCAATCGTAGGTCTCGTCTTTTTCTTCGGTCGTTTCTTGCCTCGATTTTGGACGGGTCATGTTCTCTTCTATCTGTTTTAAGTTCTTGATTTTTTATTTCTTTCAGGTTGTTTTTTTGTTCTTCCTTTTCTTTCTTTGCAGGTCGTCATCTTGCTGGAGATCTCCGACTCAGATGTCGCGCTTGTTTTCCTAGGTTTAGAGGCTTGGTGTGTCTATGGTGAGTTTTACCGTTCGGCTATCCATTTTGGGATCTTTATTTTTGGTTTCTTTCGGGTTTCTTCTTATGTGTTTTGTTCTGTTTTTCCTTTTTTTTTTTGCAGGGCGTCTGATCGAGATCTCCGACTCGGGTGGGTATACGACTGCTTTCGTGGGTCTAGATCCCCGCCTGCAACTGTGGTGAGTTTTACCGTTCGGTGATTGCCGTTGTTAACTTTTAGCCACAGAATAGTTGGTGCCTTGTTGTCTAGGAAGATGGGTGGGATGGAGGTCGGTCTCCATCTCATTTTGACCCGCGGGGAATATCTCCTTTGGATGGGGGTACGACGGGGTTTTCATGTCGCTTGTGTCCAGGCATCTAGTTGTTGAGAACTTGTGTTGTTAATCTTATTATATATCTTATGTTTGCTTGTTTTCTCTTGTGCTCTTATTGTGCAGCTTATGTTGTCTTAAAACGTCTATTCACCACCTTCTAGGTAGCATCTAGGTCATTTTCACCCGTATTTCCAAGAATTAGGAAAAATGTTAATCAATATGGCCTTGTCCTTTGTGCAGAGGCGATGAGGGCATTAATTCCATTGCTAATTTCCCCTCACCCCCGCGTCACCCTAACCCTAGGCGACACGGAGGGATTCCGCGCCATCGGCTCCTACTCCCCTTCCCACCCCTCCTCCTCCTCCTCCCACCGCCTAGGGTCAGCTAAAACGCGGCCTTGTAGTTCGAGCTTGGGCAAGGCGTGATAGAGAAGCATGCCGACATGCTTCTCCATCGCACCACACCCATCCATTATGGGGATTATGCATATGCCCCGGTGAATAATCAATGTGACCTCTGTTCTCCGTGGAGCTTTATTTAAAAAAAATTAAAACTACATTTGTAAACTCTAAATATTCTGAAAAATATGAGTGCGTATAAATGTCTAGTATGCATAGACTAATTTTCATAGACATTCCTTTTTCATATGTGACCTACACATGAGAAAATACAATCTAGGGAGCAATCGAGATTTTTTTGGTCTTTCTAGATCCATAATTTTATGATTTTTATGTAGCCCTACAAAGTATTATTTAACTAGAAAGATACCCGCGCGTTGCGGCGGAAATCTCTTAAAAAATATTGTGTAAACAAAGGCATATAAGAAACATAAAATGTGTTGTTTATAGAAATATGGAAGGTTCAGATGATCACATTGTCGAAAGGCTAAATTTAATTGACATGATTTTTTTATATTTGATGGTTAAAAATTGGTGACGTGGATAATTGGATAGATGAAAAGTATATGATGTGAATATGTTGCATGCAAGAAAATATGGGCTTTAATTCATGTTAGTGGGATGACATGGACATTTGGTTGGCTAAGAGAATGAGTGATGTGGATAGATTGCATGTTGAGATAGAAAAATAATTAATGCACTTAGTAGGATTTTGCTTTATAAGAAGTATAGATAGAACATTGCAAAATTTCGGTCTCCGGTGATCTCTGGGCCAAAGCGCCGCTCTCATACGCATTGCCGCTAGAAGTTTCTCGTTGTCATTCGTTGTGCAAATCATAGCAGGCAAAGAATGACAAAGCTCATTTGTACTCAACTTTTCCGGATTGATGATCTTTGTCTATGTACAAGGGCTCAATGTCATCACAAATTGAAATCTCGTGGCGTGGATGCAATATCATTGCGGGACAGTGATCTTTATTAACTGCCAGGAAGAGATCATCATCAAACCTCTGTCTGGAACTAAAGCACATTTTGGGTGAATTAGACAAAGGAAATTATGAAATGAATGCATTTCCTGAGAATTCTATTTCAAATAGAAGTGCAAAATTATATTGAGCCCCCTGGTGTTAAGTACATGATGTTAACATACAGAGTGCAAACTCCAACTAAAGACACAGTACCAAGGTGCAAACTACTCACTCCGTCCAAAAATAAGTGTCTCAAGTTTGGCAAAAAGTGGATGTATTTATACATGAAACATGTATCTATACAATCTACCCAGATATTTCACGATTCTCAGCCCATACTGGCACAAGCGAGAATGAAAATATCCATCGCTTCAAAGAAGAGTGGAAATATTCTGACGTATTCCGAGAGCGGACGATCTGAACGCAGCGCCAGTTGATCCGTGCTATCTAGCCATTGAAATTCTCAAAAAAAAAAAATCTAGCCATTGAATAGTTTTTCGGGATTCGCACCACATTCTTAACTCTATTGCTCAAACTAGTTGATACATGGAAAATACGACTCCATTCTGACACGGTGCAGGCTAGCTAGTGACATGAGTCCAGGTCTAAATTTAGCAAGTGCATGCGGTTACTTTTTCAGGGTAAAACCCAGTGCATGCACATACTCCCTCCGTACCGGTTTATAGGATGTATTCTCAAAATCAGGTTTTCCCAAGAATAAGATGCAATTTAGCCAATTAATGAGTAATTAAGAGAGAGGAAACGGAAGGTAACCAATGCATGCGCACCAATTTAGCCAATTAATGAGTAATTAAGAGAGAAAAAAAGGAATGCAACCAATGCATGCCACCAATTGTGTTATTCAACCCACCAATAGTTAGCCACCTAGGTCGGAGAGAATTGCCAAAAACATCATATAAACCGGTATGGAGGGAGTAGTAAAAATCACCAGCATGACAGTTACCTAGTAAATGCCCTCGAGTAATTACTCCAATGACGAGTCAAAAAAGCAATTTTCCAAATGGAATCGGACTGGAGTTTTACTTGAACGATCCACAAAAACAAAACAAAAAGTACGTAATACTATAAAATGACAATTTTCTTAAAATAGATGCCCGCACATTCAATTCGGTATTTATTGGCAGGCAGTATGTATGGTGGATTTAGCTAGGACGTAAAGCCAATATTAATCATCCTCTACATAAAATTGTGGATTACGATATGAACAGTGTAGTTTGATTTTAGCGAGCCAAGAAAAAAATTAGAATCTTATTTCTAGGAACACTTCAAGATGGAAAAAAATCTTAAAACATATCCGATACTATTATTTTCATCCAAACACTTCAAAGGTATGTTTGAGCAGCAAAACAAAAATATAATCTTATTTTGAGGAACACTGCAGCATAGAAGAAAAAAAATTAATCAAATATCCTATACTTTTTTTGAGCAAATACTTTAAAAGTATGGCGGGGTAAAAAAAATGGAATGTTAATTTGCAGAACACTACTAAATGGGAGAAAATTTTAAAACATATGTCATGTATTTTTTTTTTGCGCAAACACCTAAAAACATGACAGAGCAGAAAAAAAACGCATACTGCAAAATGGTAGAAAATCTTAAAAACTCAAAAAATATGGCCGATGCGCTAAAGGTAATCTTATTTTCATTTACACCACAAGATTAAAATCTTACAACATATGTCTAATTCTTTTTCCTAGGCCAACACCTTAAAAATGGTCGGTATTTTTTTTTCAAGAAATGACTTAAATGGAGGACCGTACAATGGCAGTCAGCTAGACCCCACGAACTTGGGGCAGGCGTGCAGCTTTGCTTCTGACCGGTGGAGTGTTCTAGTGCACTAGCTTTATTATATAAACCTGTATTTGTATAGTTTGCTATGAATATACACCAATCATTGCTCCATGCGTTCTCAATCTTGAAGCCATGGTAGCCATCGATTGTTCGGGGCAGCTGCCGCCCAGGTCAGACGAGCATTTTCCGGCGTATTCCATGCTAGTATTATATCGCTTGCCAGTGGCGGACCCAGCCATTTGCTCAAGTCTGGGCGTGCCACAGTGCAAATAAAAAATTCTCGGACTATTGTAGGCAATATGGAGCAACTATTGTTTTCAAAACAGTTTTAATGTTTCCATAATACATCACGCGCACAACACATTCCAATGATCACAAGTTCATAACACATTCAAATGCTCATATGCGCTAAAATTAGATAAAATAGGAATTAGCAAGAACTCCCAAAAGACTAATGAAATTCTGACGATAGATGCGAAAAGTTGCAAGTGCAAGCCACCCATTCAGAGTTCAGAATGTATACAAGATACTGAGATAAAATACAAACTCATGGCACTTGTACCACAAACACGAAGGGGGATGCAGAAGATAATGCTAATTGCGCAGCATCCTCAAAACCTCCCTGGTCTCCTGATTTATAACAGTACAAGATCTGCTCATAGATACGCACCCACGCTGCATCGGCGCCATACAAAAACAGGAAGAAATGAAATCAAGAAAGCTATACACTCAAATACAATAGGGACGAATCAAGCAAGCAACCATGGGCAATGCACACCACCGCAGTGTGATGCAGACAACCAGTTCATAATTTCCTCTGTTTTTGTTTTTACTTTACATACTTGCGAGTTTTCCTCTTGATGCCATTGTAATCCATCAGCAGAGCTGCTGATATCGAGGGTGTCTGAACGATCCGCTGGAGTAGAGCATCTGATAAACTGGCTTGATCCTCGCTATGAAGAACACGCTGATAAAAGTTCCACAGCAACACACGATGGCACAGACGTAGAAGGTAAGCCTGAAACAGTCAGGCCCGTAGCAATTTGAAGGTTCCAGCACACCCGGGTTCTGTCTAGCTGCCTCTTTGTCGTAGACATAACCAGCAAGAAGGGCTGAGAAGAGAACGCGCCGATCGGATTCACTAGTAGCATGAAGTTGTACATCAACCCGAAGTCCTTCAGCCCAAAAAGCTCCGAGACTGTTGGTATCATGACGGCAAACTGGACACCGTAACAGATCCCCAGAAGCGTAGTCGAAAGATAGATCAAGCTATGAAGACCAGTTGCGAAAAGGAGGAAGGTTATCACCATGATTATCTGTGTGCACATCATCCAGAAAGGACGAGGAAGCATTCTTGTCCTGCAACATATCAACTGTTACGTGACTATTTTCAGAAGTAGCAACTCAAATTACATGATGTTTCAACAGACTAATAATTCACTTGATCGTGGATGAATGAGTGTTCAAACACATATAAATGTAAATATGAAGAGATATAAAATAAAGTTGATACAAACTAGTTAGAGAGAGCTGACCTTACGAAATACTCAGAGACAGATCCACCAAGGATACGGCCAACAAAGTTGCAGAAGCCAAGAGGCACAACAAAACAGTTGTGTCATTTGCACCAACAGCAAGTCCTATCTGAGCTAGGTTGTTCAGAGCAGTAACACCAGTGCCAACGCCACAAAAGTATACAATGAAGAGTAGCCAGAAATCTGCCTTAACTAAGGCTTCACGGAATGTGAAATCATCCCCTCTTCTTGGCCCTCTTCTCTTTTTCAAATTCACTGCTCCCTCACCCTCAGCCAGCAGAAGATCAACATCGGTAGCCTCATCAGAATCATTGGCGCCTGTAACAAAAGTTGCTGAAGTGCCACGCAGAAGTGGTTCTGAACTCTCTTGATCCGCACCAGACAAACTATCAGTCGAATAAGATGGAACGATGGTGCTGGCCTTTTCCCCTTTTGGTTTGCTTGGATAAAGTGTCATTTTTATAGGTATTACAAGTGGAGAAAGTAGCAGAAGTATCATTATACCAAACAGAAGGTAGGTAATAGTCGCACTTAGTTTCAAAGTATCGCCCAATACTGTAGCTAACATCAGATATGCACCGAGAACCACACTAGAGACTTGTGTGAACACAAAGTGGCTGTGTTCTGTTGCATTGTCCTCGTCGAGCGATGGGGTGCAAGGCCTAACAAAATACATCACCACAATACATGCTACAGGGATCCCCAAAGCAAGCAATAGCAAAAGGTTCGTGGGTGAATTGTTAAGCATTCCATTAAATGTTTCCGTGTAGACAGCAGCACTAACAGCAACATAACCTTTGATGAGACCAGCAACAGTTCCTCGACTGAGAGGAAAATTTCTCATGTTGGTCACAAGCGCCGCAGTGCCCAACCATGCACTGCTGTTTGTGCCAATACATAGAGCTATACACAACTGCAAGGGCAAAGAAACAATATTCATGATGTAAAACTTATATCAAAGAGAAAACTTGAGGCTTTAAGATTTTTTTTCAAATGGAAACAAAATTATATCAACATGTCATACATTGAGTATTCTATCAATATAAAATAGCTAAATAAGATATAAGCGTGCTTGTTGGGCAGCTAACTGCATTTTTGGTTGAGGAACTATATATAGTTTATAAATTTCTTCATGAACGCAGTAAATCATTGATCACCACAGGAAGCTAAATCAGGGAGCATGAAACAAAAAAAAAGGATCACCATTTTCAAAGGCCATTTCGTTGGCTGATATTTTGAAATGTAGAAATAATGATAGCAAAGTGGCAGGTGTTTGGGCAGAAATTTTGGTGAATTCAACTTCAGTGATATGAAAAGTTGGCAGCCATTTCCAGATCATTGAGCAAAAAATTGCAACTGTTCAAAACTTGCTCTTTGTAATACCACTATCTTGATACAGTTGGTTAAATCTTGATAGCAACATATATTTTTAGGAAAAGTGGAAACAATCGTGTGTAACTCCTGAGGACTCTCACGTCCTCTTTTTCTTAGTGTTAGAACTTAGAGTACACTCCACTCTGTACACAGTTTCATCATAATACAACTTCAACTCTTATTGATAACTCTACCAGACTACCACACCACCCATTGATGACCGTATATTTGACAATCCTAAGTCCTAACCACAACAGTTCAATTGTGTGACGATGCATTGATCAGGTTTGAGCCTACCACAGCTCAGTAAAATGTGTGGCAAATATGGTTTCTTGTTCTCTATCATGACTAAATCAGCCATGGGGGGATGTGTTAACAATAAGCAAATAGTGCAGAAAGAGAAACCTTAAATGGATTATGAGGAATCAGCAGTTCAGCACTCACTTTTACGCGCAGTGTGAAGTGTCTAGTGTATACTATCAAAATTTGTATAGGAATCAGCACATTATATCCTTTCAGATTTTTTCGACAATCCTCCCCCTTTATGACATGATAACAAATGGAGTGGCATCCGTTGTCTAGGTGACTACCAATAACCGTTGTTTCCCTGGTTACTGCTGCTTAAGACTAGTCACAATGGGGAGTACTAGCCCTCTGATCTTTCGTCATTTCACCAGATTTTACTGCGAACTGGCGTTGAAAAAGATCGCTCACCTATCAAATCTCAGTGAATCAGTTTTCATAAAACCAAACACCAGAATCAGGTAGGGAGATCTGCTCCCGTGTGAGAATAGTGCAACATTGTGAGCTGGCTGATTCAACAATATTAAAAAACAATCCATGTTTACCACGCGGTCCAACACCAAAACCGATTTTGGCCCGCTTGCAGAAATTGGTTGGTCAGACACTCAATGTGATTTGCCTAGAGCGTGGACCAACCAAATCACGACAGGTTCAACGAAATGTCCCGATTAAAAAAAAATGCCAGGATACCACATTTAGCTTCTTTTTTTTTTCCAACCGGTATACCACATTTAGCTTCACGCCAGCTTGAAAGCAAAACGTCGACTGCTGGCAAAATGCCAATCATACAATGCGCACACAATGATTTACGGAGTACTTACTAAGAAAGGAAAATAGCATCCGGCATAAGGTATCTTACTGAATTTCACCAGATAATCAACACACGGACACGCGTACCATGCTCAATAAATTACCACTAAAAAACTAGAATGGCAATCATACAAATTACTGCCTCTAAGAAACTAGAATGACAATCATACAGAGAGTGAGAGAGACTGAAACAGCTGTGGAACCAGAACAATCATGCACTTCAATTCAGGCCGCAGTTAATTTGATCATCTAGCCGTCAAAATCAATGGAAACATGCCAGCGAGACCGCAAATGTGTGGATGCGGGCAGAGAAGAGTGATAGAATAGAGAGGGGGAAACTGAAAGGGGGGATGAAAGGGAAGCGTACGTACCACCCAGTATGGCATGGCGACGGTCTTTGTAACGGCGAGCCAGACGGTGCCGAAGCCGAAGAAGGCGCAGGCGGAGCCGATGAGGAGGATGAGCCAGGGCGGGAGGCGGTTGGCGAGCACCCCGGGGACGAGTCCGACGTTCTCGCCGACGTCGTTGGCGACGCCGAGCATGGTGAGCGACTTCTGGTTGTAGCCGAGCGCCTCCTTGACAGCGTGGGAGTAGAGCGGGAAGACATAGGCGCTCCCGGCCGCCACCTGCACCCACACCGCCGCCGCCAGCCCCACCCACGGCGGCCGGCTCCCCGCCTTCACCTTCCCCAGCCCTCCGCCGCCGCCGTCGCCGCCCGCCATCCTGGAATCCCCTTCGCGCAGCAGTAGCAGCGGGAGCGCGAGCCTGCTAGGAAGCTCAGTAGCTAGGTACCAATGGTGTGGGTGTGCGTGATTGATGATGCGCGTGGTCGGGGACTCGGGGTGTTGTTGTCATGTGTGTGGGGGAGAGAGCAGAGCAGAGCTTTTGGCTGAGGAAAGAAGCTCAGCTGGCAGTATTAGTAGGCACTAGACACTAGCTTAGCTAACGTGGTGGCGTCAGTTAAATAGTCTTGTCCTCCTGCGCTTTGTCCTCGTCATCACGCCTCGCCTCCTGGAACTGAGGATGGCCAAACGCCACTCGATTTGCTGCGATGGTGACAACAACTTCTTTCCCTTACGGTGGGACCTTGCTCTTTTCACTCCAGTGAAAATTTATATTTACATAGTTTCTAACCAACTTTGATTCATTTTTTTTAGAAAAGGGAAAGTCCCATGCATCGGTTAGCATCAATCTGACACACCCTATCTCACGATACACACAACCGCACAATATGAAACCAAACAAAAAAAGACTATGAAAAACTCGTAAAACACTTAAGATGACGGAGAATCGATCTGTAGACAACATTGTAATCCATTTAGAATAAAAATATCCCTTACTGTCTTTGAACCGTGTACATACCTCTATGAACAATTACATAAGTAATTAAATAAAAGTGTTACATAAGGACGAAGAAACAAAAACAAAATAACAAACCAAGAATATTGATAGGCTCTAAAGTTATATCTAAGCACTCTAAAGTCACCGTAAAATATTTAAAAATGTTTTTAAAAGCATGAGGTTTAAAAATATTTTTTGGAGCACTCATTTTGTTTTCCGCACAGAGTACCACATATGCCAATTCATTATGAACATTTGCACATATGTAAAATATTTGGATATCTTTGTTGCCACTTTTTCAGATTTTTAAAAATATTTTACTATTTTTTGAATTTCCTATATAGCCAAGAGCATATGATGTTGGGAACCAAAACTGCATTAGTACTACTATTATGTGAAAGAAACTTGAATTGCATGATACACATGTATCAATTTCACGAGAAGATTCCGAGTGCCTAAATGAACTGAACACATCAAAAGCTTTATAAATAACCATGCATTTGTTTTCCGCAATAACATATGTAGCTGTCTACGTCCTCACGTTTTGGGAAATTGGCTACCACCTCTGCACAAGCCACGACGGACTCCGTTCCGGCAAGACATGTCCCCAATCGAAGAACCTTTTCCACACCAGCGGAGGCTTATCCCTCTCCTAGGCCCATCCAGAATACCGCGCTCCACTCGGCCGCCGCTCGCGGTCCCAACCGATACTTCTCTCCCACCTCGGCTCATCCAGTGCCTTCCATGTCTTCCTGACACACAGTCCGCCTATTTCACGGGGGCAATGACGGTCGTGCCAGACACGACCTCTTGAGTGCCAATTATTCCAACTAGATTTTAGGCCCGGGGAATTTAAAATAAATGTTTATACTCAACTTTTATACGTATTCATATTTTTGTTTTAGATATATGTGTTGTATATTCCTTAGTTACAATTGTTAACCATAAAATAAGTTTTCTTGATATTTATTGTTGTGTTTTGTGCTATATGGTTGTAGTGTATATTATTAAAAATATATCTAAGTTGCGCAACCAAAAAATTCCTTCCCGAGATATTACGCTTAACAAGATACATAACCACCTTAAATGAGAAAAAAAAAACACCTCCTTTAATCTTTTTAAAATGAATTATATAGTGTATATGTATATTATTCTGAGTGTCATTCCCTATTTAATATTATTAAATAAACTGAAAGAAATTACAAAGCATAGGGCCTAGCAAATATCTTAGCAGAGGTATGTAGTGTATGATTAGGTAAACAAATATATAGAAACTTTCCGAATATAAATTTAATAGTTGGCATGATCATTTTTATATGACCAAATGGGTCTTGAGTTAAATAAATAAGTTGACAACTTGTTAATGGTTTATACTTGTATTCAAATATAACCACTTACATAAATCACAGACTAACATATTTCCAATCCAAAATTCGTATTATTCAACCCTACACAAAAAGATAAATCTGGCAAAATCATAAGAATTTGAAACTATGTACCGTTTACCGTCCGAGATCTACCAAATTATCATTTTTTTCAGCCTAAAATACAATGAATGAAAACTTAAAAATGCAAAAAAAAAAAACGAGCTACATGGAAGTCAGGCTCACCAAAACGCCACTTCATTATACATGTGATTCATAATATAAAATTAAATTGTATTGGTGAAATACATATTGATGCACCTGGTATTTCAGAAACATTTTTTGAAATGTCGAAAAATTCAGAAATAAATTTTGTGGATACATCTTCTATGTATTCACAAAGTCGTTTCGTGGAAAACTGACATTTTTTATGGCCTGCGCAAAACGACAAAAAACAATGCCCCATGAGAAGCCTTATTTTAGCACCAAATTTTGTGTGCTCACAAAAAAATCGATTTTTCGTGAAACGACTTTATGAACAAATAGGATGTTAAAATCTATACGCGATTTTTTTGTAATTTTTTTTAACATTTTCAAAATGTGTTTTAAAAATATTTGAAATGAAGAGTGCATATGCACCCGGGAGTCAATACAAAAGATATGTATTGTCACTATACATTAGAAAGTGCAAATGGAGCCCGAGCTCCATGTAGCTTGTTTTTCCAAAATTTAAAATCGGCACACTTTCATTCCCAAATATTGAGTGAAAATCCCTGGTGTAGATAGTCTTGACATCTACAAGCATGCAAAATGTCAACTCAAAAATCATATTCTGGCTTACATGTTCACTACCTAGATCCAGCCGTTTGTCATTTTTTGTCCAGTCGACAATACAACAAATTTCGAGTTAAAACTTTGCGCACTTGTAGATCTTATCACTATCTATATCTATGATTTTTCCTTTTTTTAAACAAAAATGTAAATTTTGAATTTTTCAAAAAAAAGAGAGCTATTTGGAGCTCGCGCTCCAAAACGCGTCACTCCACTGTACTATACGCCTGCCAAAATGGAACACTGGCTTCTCACTCCTCTCCCTTCGAGTGCAATTCTGAACTTCTTCACCTTGCTGGTGTCACGATCAGTATGAGATCCCAAACATTGGGTGACTATTTATGCCCTTCACCGTTCAGCGTCAACACAACAGCCATGTAAGGACACATGTATCTATCGTGTAAGAAAAAATGGACCCGATTTCGCTTTGACGAGCAATTCACGAACAGTTGCTTGATAACTGAATTCAACCATACAGAGTGGAATGATCAGTTCTCTGCATTGACTCTTTTCTTGTACAGTACATGAATATGACAAATAAAATGATCTCGAAAGTAGGCTTTGCCATTCGAATAATTTTAGACAAGTCTGTAAGGTACCGACACAATTTCTATAAAAAATTTTAGCTGTTGACAGAAGCATCTAGGAATATCACTAGCTACTTCTAACAGGTGACTTTTTTGTATAGAAAAAGGCCCCTTCGATTTAAAATATTTTTATAGTGATTTTACAGGATTAGAAATTTTTATTTTTTTTCAGTTCTTCGATCCTTATGAGTTCACAGTGTAGATTTTATTGTATACATTTGCTTGCAAATATTCATACAATTTTTTTGTCGACTCAAACCTCTTAGAAATATATTTTTGTGGGGGCAATCAGACAACTTACAGGATTCTAATCACATGTTTCTTATGTCCACGTTTTCTTGAACAATGTTTATCAACATGCCTGAAATTTCCTCCATCTTATTTTACGGGCGAAACGTCAGTCAAAGATTAATGACATTGCAAGGGGGACGAATCTGGGCGTCGATCAACTGGCTATCGACGCGTGACTGACTACCCGCCTAGCCCGTGACCCGCGTTCGAGATCTTGGCTCCACAAAATTCCGTGCCAAGAGCTGCTTCCATCTCAATATCTTGACGTAGGGGCTCCTCCTCCCTTTGTTGGACATGTTTTAGTGAACTGGACGGCTGAATTCTCTCCTCCGAAGATGGCTAACGGCCGGGCTAGTTCCGGGAATGTTTCCCGAGTGTCGACTCGGCTGCGTGATGCCCTTCGATTACGCTATTGGCGGTTGTGTAAAGCCTCGGCGGCACATGGCCCTTCGTCCGGGTGAGGACTCGGCGATGTGTTGCCCTTCGGCTGCTCCAACTCCATCGTGTCTGATCTCGGCTGATTGAAGCTTTTCGTCTACGGCGGTGAAGCTCTTTGCGCACTAGCGTCAAATGGTAGTCGGAAGACGATGAGTGTTGAAGGCCCTGCTTGTGGGGTTGCTTCTTTGTGTCTTGTTTCTCCCCCTATGTAGTTGTTATTCTGTCTTGCATCTACCTGTAATTTCACCGGCATTTGTCCGGTTCCCTCTGAATAGAAAATATCACAGCGCTCGATGTCATCGTCAAAAAAAAAGTCAGCGAGAAAAGGGGAACAACGTTTAAGCCATTAGGTGTAGGCGCTTTCTAGAGGTGGAAGATTTTTTTCCCATTTGACCGATATGTCCCTAACGGTGGATGCCATGAAACTTACCATTTGGTAGACACATATCAGTGCACCACAGACTTCACCGCCTCCTAGACACGGTAGGTCCACCAATAGTGCCAATGAAGTTTGTGACATACTGACTAAGTCCCCCTTCTTTTCAGCTTATTTTTCAGATTCTCCCAGAAGCTACCCTCCATCAGCTTCTCCCAGAATCTCGTTTTTTAAATTTGTTTAAACTTCTAAATTTGTTTTCCCAATACTTATTTAGAAGTTTAAACAAATTTAAAAAACGAGATTCTGGGAGAAGCTGATGGAGGGTAGCTTCTGAGAGAATCAGGAAAATAAGCTGAAAAGAAGGGGGCCTAAGTCATAAACACTCGCATAAGAGCATGATGGGATTGAGGTGGTAGTTCAGATTTCGAGTCCAGACACTTCTAATACAAGATTAGGGCATGTTTGGTTTGCAGGATTCTAAAAGTACAGAAATAGGAAAACACAGGAAAAGGATAAGAATGCAAGTGCAAAACAGAGATTAAAAAACACAATAATTCTATAATCTTGGTTGTTTAGTTCACATGAATAGGAAAACACATATTACTAATAACAACCACTTGAGAAATTATAATTAGCATGTTATTTTGCCACTAGAGACCTCGGTCTTGTTCTTCGTCGTAGGATTTGAAAAAGAGGTCAAAGTGGATTGTAAAATTCCCGTGTTTTCCTTTGAAACCGAGTTCAAAGGAAAAAATTATGTGTTTTTCCTTTGCTCAATTCTTTTGAATAAAACAAATGAATAGTGCCACCATAGAGAATTTCATATTCCTACATGATTTCTCCACTTTTCTTTTCAACCAAACGAGCCCATAGTTTTCCGAGGAGGATAACCCCTGACCTTTGCATCGATTGGTGCACACAACTATAAAAATCATTAGTATTTTTCATTATGTTGGCATAATGTCCTGTCCTCATCCTCCGATGCCTACCACCACATACAGATGAGAGAGAGAAACAGGAAGACATAAATTGGAGGCATATAAATTGGAGGCATACAAGAAGATCCAATGCCCTTCTGCAGAATATATTTTGCTTTAATTAAATCGGAAACAGGTTGCTCAACAAGCATTATACAGTACTACACATTGTCTCCATTTTTCCTATTTGATGTGGACATGTGTCTAAATTATTCATGCGTGTCCCACCTGCAAGCTTACGTTTAGATTAGTCCAGTGTTATCACAATGTCTAGACATAGAGTCACATACATATAGGATCTAATAGTTTAGTGTGCTACATATACATTGTCCTTAAAATACCAGAGATTTCTGTTTAATAAGCGCGAGTACAAGCAAGTGTAGGTCCTTGTTAGACGCTGATACCTCGCATGATGGACCTGCTCACCCCCTCAAGTTCGTGCATGCATCACTTTCGAGACTAGACTGCTACTACTAGACGCCCTCTTAGGATGATCAGGAGTCGCGATTTCTTATTGGCTTGCCTTTACTATAGATCGTTAATTTGATGGATAAATATTGTGGTCGAAACGGACGTGGGGAGTTCAGTGCACTACCTCATGATATCAATTTGAAGCGTTGAACTCTAGCGATCGTTGCTTCACCTATCACATGCTGATGGATGACTGACTTGAGCTGTCGGTAATTATGCGTTTTTGGCATATTATTAGGAGCTTATAGAACACATTAATCTTTTTTCGCGTAAATTGACACATTGATCTCACACAAGTCACAAAGCAATTAATCTAATCCAAGACAGGGCCTACTTAGAGCATCTCCACCGGGGCCTCCAAATGACCCCCCAAAGGCCCATTGGGGGTCCGGACGCCTAAAAACGCCACAGCGACACCTCCCAAAGGGTCACCCCGAGCAAAATCGTGTCCGGCATCCCCGAGAGGGCCTCCAAGTTGCACCCCGAGATGGCCTCCAAACTTGGAGGCCCTCTCGAGGGTGCCGGACATGGGTGCGGACATGCTTCTGACAGGGCTGGCCCGCCCATCATACGCACAGCGTCCCGCCCCGTGTTAAGTTGGGCTTGGCAGGAGGAGGCCGTTGCGCCGCGTTTAATGGCGAGGCGACGAGATGGCGGCTCGCCTGTCATCACGCCTCGCAATAACGCTCCGCCCGTTTCCCATGGCGCAGACGGAAGCGACGCGTGCTGCAGTCGCAGCGGCTGCCTGCGGCGGCGCCCTGCGCACGCGTCGTCGGCGTCAATGCGTGGTCAGGCGAACCGGTGGCCGCGTTAATGCAGGCCACCGAACCCCGCTCCTTCGGCCGCCTTTAAAACCCGGCGCGTCGCAGCCCTCCTCTCCCCACACCACCGCTTCTCCCCTCTCCCAACTCGCCACCAGCAGATCGGCCGCCAAGCAAGGCGGGCAACCGCGAGACACCGGAGGAGCACGAGATCCGGCGTCATCGCGACTTCCTCTCGGCGGAAAGCGAGCGCCGCGGCCAGCGACGCCGCGAGTAGATGGAGGAACACCGTCGCCGCAACGAGGAGGCGGAGATGGCCAGGGCATATGAACGCGAGCGGTGGCTTGAGGACGCAGCCAACGCGCCGCCGTACGCCGTGTCGCTGGAGACGGTGCAGCTGTGCAGCCGCCACAGCGTGCCGGTGGAGGGGGACGCGTCCCTACCCTGAAGGGTGGACGAGGAACGCCGTCAACGTGCCGGTGGCGCCGCGGCTCAGCGGCAAGGAGCGCGTCGGCTTCATCATGCGGAAGTGGCAGGCGATGCCGTACGAGCAGAAGATCGACCCCAAGCACTCCATCTCAGCGCCCTACTGGCATGCCGTGGTGGACACGGAGTACGAGGCGCGCTGTGGCGGCGACTTCCTCCCTACCGGCGCGCGGGAACCAACGCCGGAGTTGTCTGCATCGGACGACGACGACGCAGCCGAGGACGACGACCCCGAGCTGCCCGATCTACCTATAGAAACGGCAGGCGGCAGCGACGCCGCCACCGGAGAAGGGGCGCAAGGTGAAGCCGGCGAGGCTTCCGATTAGGCGGCCAGGCGGTAGATGAAATCCCACCAAGCGCCGGCCGCGAAACCAGAAGCCTCAGCCACGGCGAGGCTTTGTTTCTAAAGGCAATAGCCGATGGGAATAGCAGATGAAACTTCCCGCGCCGGATCATCGAGACATGCAAGTCTGTTGATGATTCTGGCGCTTGGTTCGCATCTTCTTCCTCTTCGCTAGGCCATCGAGCGGCATCTCTCCTCGCCGCCGGCGCGCTTAGTGGTTGGCTAGACGCTGTAGCGTGTAGCCGGTACCGGCGTAGTTAGGTTTAGTTTGTTAAATCTCGTTTAGATTTTAAATTGTAAGTTTGTTAAATCTCGTTTAATAAAATCCGCCGCCCGTAAGGTGTTTGTTCTTTGATCGGCATGTCGGACCGTTTGGGGGCGGACGTTTGGGGTGCGCCGCTGTGTACGCGGTCGAAAACATGGGCGGACACATGTCCGTCACCCCCAATTGGGCCTTCATTGGGGATGCCGGACACGAATTTGGAGGTCCCGCTGGAAATGCTCTTATACCCGTTAATCATCGAAGCAGAGGGAAAAGCCGTCCGCAATCCCAACGAGATTGTGATGCCGCACCGAGCTAGAGAAGCAGAACACCAGGACCTCTCCTCATTTCCCCATCTACAGTGAAAGAAGGCGATTTTTGGGCTCTTCCCGTGCGACCAGCCCGCCGCCGGCGTTCCGTTCGATTCTTCGCTCTCCGCGGCCGTTCCGGCGGCGGGAGGACGGGGAATCAACGGATCCCGGCGTGTACATAGTCTAGGTGTGCGTGGGGTGCCTGCCGGCGGCGCTGTGGAGGTGGCGGCGCGGCCGGAGAGGCTTTTGTCGACGGCGGTCCTCTCCTCTGCCCTGGGTGCTCCGGTGGAGGCTCTTGGCAGATCTACCGTCTCCAGCGCGTCCGCTGCTTCTCGGAGTCGCGGCGTGCTTCCCCTTGAGCCGGCGTCCGTGATGGCGGTGCTGGTTCTTGTCCATGGGGTCCTTCGTCCTTCGCCTCGGTGTAAGGTGGTGCTTTTGCTGAAGGAGCGTGGGAGTTTGCAGGCGGGATGCTCTTCTTCGCCGGTGGACTCGGTCGGTTCTGTGGAAGACGGGTGGCGCCTTCGTTTTCGTCTCCGGCGTGAGACGGCGAGGGCGAGCTGGCGGCGGCTCGGAGCCGATGTTCGTTAAGCGTGCAGATTCTGGCGCCTGCGTCAGTTGGTTTATGCGGCATCTCAACAAGGTTGTTCGAGCCGTTGGCTTCGGTACGAGGTGAGCTTGCTTCCTTCCATCCCGGCGGCGTGTTGCTGGTGCTCGAAGGAGGTGTGCGGCATGGTGGTTCCGGTTTCGCCGTGCGTGGTGTGTTTCTTGCCTCTGTTCGTGTGTGTGCGTTCGTTTTCCGTACACGAACTCCCTTAAAAAAAAGAGATTGTGATGCCGCTTGTGGAGGTAGGTCCTCGACTCCTGGGCTCGACCACAGCCATCCCAGTGCGTAGGCAACCAACGACATTCTCCGTATGTTTGTTCTCCCAAATCCAAATGGAGATGGAGATGAGAACAATCTGGGACTGACGTCGATCTGTAGCACGAACAAACGGATGAGGATAAACCTCTGCAGGAAGCAGCCTGGGAACGCCCACATTAGGATACCCGCTCTCACGTACACACGTCTCGATCGATCAACCGATCGCTTTCCTCGATCGGCTTTTGCGAACCCGAAGCAGCGGCCCCCGATCGAGGAGAAAACAAAGAGAGATGTCAGTTCTATACTACAATAGTAGTTGTAGACAGTAGTACTACTACCTCTTAGTTGTAGATTAGACTACATGCGATGAGGATTGATGATGATTGGACGTATATAGATCGGCGTCGTCTCCTTGCTGATACGCAGACGCGGAAGCGGCCGCGCGAACAAGTCCATCATCTCGGGCGATCAGACCAGATAATCAAACGGCCCTTCCGATCGCGAGGGCTCAAAAGCCGTTTTCGAGTTGCTTCCTCGCGGGATCAGCGACAGGGAGAGCACGGGGTCTACGTATCCGGCGGAGATCGAGGGAGGGAAACGTGGGTAATGGATGAATGAATGAATTCGAGAGCGACCGATCATGGCGGCGAGGCGTGTTGCCACGGACGCCGACGCATGTGCCAACAGCTAGCGGGCCAACAAGGGAGAGTGAGGTACGTGGTGAGCCGTGATCGTGCTAGCTGTTGCTGCTGATGAGCGGGGTCTTGCCGTCTTTCGTTTTCGTTCGGTCTGTTGAGGATTTGCGCATATCTGCATTTTTCGTTGCAAAAGCCTGCAGATTACCGTCAGAATTTTGGTGCTTCAGCCACCTAAACTACCAAACCGATCGCATTTTGCAACAGACCGGTCAGTTTTCCTTTTTTTTCCACTACCATGTCGGCATATATGTCTTATCGCAATTCCATAGGCAGCAAAAACAGTATGTAGTGTCAGAAAGATATGTTTCGGTGGCGCATGCATGATGCTGCCGGGGGAACTAATCCACCCCTGTGGCCAAAGCAACTTCCAGTACGCGCGCACGGGTGCTAGCTTTTTCCCATGTTTCTCGCTGTCAAGCTTTGGGGTCGACCGATCTACCTTTCCTCTTCCACTTTTGGCAAGAAGCCAAAGCACAACAGCTTGGAGGGCACCTGGGATTGCGAAAGCCGAGGCTTCGAATCTTGGTACAACCTTTTCTTTGTGCGAAAGAATCTTGTAGATTCAGAAAGTTTCTGTTTAGGGTCTCTTTGGATCACAGGGTTGAAAAACACAGTAATAGAAAAAACATAAGAATTCTACAAGTTTACCAATACAAAACAGGGGATTGTAAAACGCATAAAAACTACAGAAATAGTCGTTTGGATGAAACGCAAGAAATCACAGGAAAAGTGCATCGGTCCTACGCACTTGAGTCTAAAAAGAGATTGAGGTGGATGTTCAAATTCCTATGAAATTGAGACATAAGAATCCAATACATAGGAATTTGGGTAGTATCATTCCTTTGATTCAAAGGCAATCCATAAGAAAAAAAATCCTAAGAATTGGAATCCTATAAAATTTCTACAATCCAAAGAGGCTCTTAACATGGATCACGGAGTAGGTTCTGCCGTGCTCTACTACTAGTAGTATATTGCAATTGGCCTTTTGGGGTATGTTGCGCGGGAAAAAATAGTACCCCCTCCGTTTTTGATGTAAGGTGTATAGTTTTCTGAAAAAAAAATCCATAATATAAGTTGTATTTTCTATTTATGAACAATTTGACCCAACAAAAAATGCGACCTAGTCTTAAAAGAGGGGTTTTATGGATTGTATTCATTTTGTGTCTATTAAGAACTCATCTCTCGCTATTTTTTTCAGAAAAGAAATGAGTCCACTCTATGCAAAATACACATGTCTTAATATTCGTGCAGAAAACTATACACCCTACATTCAGAAACGGAGAGAGTATGTATTTTGCTCTGAACAGTGTGTGCATCACTTCGTTTTGACTGAACTCAAAGTTATAAATTGTCAAAAATGTCATGGATGCAGTATACGCTATAACATTCAAACATGACAAATTCGACCCCAAAAATATGACCATTTGTGCTCAACACAAAACGAAGTGCATGAATTTTTCTCAACTTTCAGAACTCCTAGGTGACTCAAATAAAATGACAGCACTCACTCATAACAATAGAAAAACCTCTATTGTTTGTCGGTGTCCAGACCCATCCTGCTACTAAGCTTTCAATCAAACAAATTGTTTGGTCCTTCTGATGGTTGGCTCATGCCCTATTTCTCCACTGTATTTAATTTTCTTGTCCCCCGAAAAATGCATTGGCTAAATTTTTTATAGTCAAACCAGACACTACACGCCTTTCCCCAACCAATAGCAATAAGAACTTATCAAAGCATGGATTTTGAATAAAACATGTTCGACAGAGTACAAAACCTATCCTATTATACAATGTTATAGTGGTGATAGTCCATACCTGAATTTGCTATGCACCTGATTCAGTTACGCTATCACCCTTTTCTGCAAATGCATCTTCGAAAATTCTTCCATAATCGCCACTGACTAGTATTGCGAAGTGTTCTATATCCAAACAAAAATGTCGCCAGCCACAAGCTACGTCGCACACGTACGCCGACCAAACCTCTCCACAAGCTTCTGCTCAATCTCCAGCCTCTTCTTCGTCAACGTCGTGTATTTGTTCAGGAGCTCAGCGTCCCCCTCGTTGTCCCCAAATGGAACAGCCAGCTTCACGCTTAGCGACGTTGTCTCCAATCTGCCCGAGTACAAGCGTGGGACGGGCACCAACTCTCCCTGTTGCTTGCAGAGCCACCCATGGGCTGCTCTCAGAGCAGCACCCAGCGAGGCAGAGTCTGCAACGATTGGTCGATCGAACGACATATATATAAGCATCACAAACATGAAAATTGAGTAGATGCAGAGTCTTGAGCTTTGTTTCTAAGACAATGCAACATGGATAGCAAGGGAGGAACAGATTGGCATACGGTCCAGGACCCCATGTGGTGTAAATGTCCTGCACATACCTGGTCTCTGAACAGTGTAAACTGGACAGCCGAAAATGGATGCCATGATCTTGAGAATAGCCTGGTTAGAGGATGCGCCACCGGTTGCTATAATCCGCTTCGGAGGCACCGGCAGGCCACATCTCTCAGCATGGCCCCTCATCGACAGGAACTGGCCTTCTATTATCGCACGAACCTGAATAACTTTGTGTGAAAACGGCCCAAGTGTTTGGCATGTTTGGTCATTTGATGACACTGGTGAGTTGGGAAGTACTCAAACCTCTGACGGAGGATCAAATTCGTCTGTTTGATACCGTGCAGTCTCATCTGAAGATCCACTGGTTGAGATATCGACAAGGTAACGGTGAAACCCAACTAGGCATATATTAATCAGGACATTGTGTGAGATTGTGACATAAAGACAGGATGGGAAAGAATATGCAAGGTCGATAATAACCTGGGAGCGGTGGCAGGATCTCGTGTTCCTTGTAGTAAAATCCCAGCTTCCCTCCTGTGAAAGAAGAAAAACATGACATGATAATCCGCGGGGAAGCTACTTTATGTGGTCAATGCAAGCATCTATCCCGATAGAATGAAAGGCACCTGCCTTGCCCTTAGTGGGATCAAATCATTATCCTACAGAGGTATCGACTTGACAAATTTATAATCTTTACCTGCTGGTCTAGATACCGTTAATCTGGCTGAGATTTTCAAATCCAGGGCTCCAATCTTTTTTTGAGATGTGCAATTTGGTTCGAAAAGAATATGTATCATTTTGGGTAGGGAAATGTCAGGACCCTGCTATGCACCTGAAGAACTGCAGTCTCGCAAGCTCGACATCAACCAACGGTCCTGATCAAAAGATACCCTTTCAGGCAGATCCGACGGTCCAGGAGACAAGAGCTCAAGTTATCATTAGTTAAGCTGTTTAGCATTTTAAGTGCATTTATTCGTGTAATGGAACTTATCTGTAATTGTACTGCTATTAGCGTGGTCCTACTCTTTCGATATAAAAGAGTAGGAGAGGGTGGCTGGGAGGCACGCTAATAAGAAACCCTAGTTTCCTTTATCTTTTCTTTCCTTTACCTATTTTGCCTAGTAGTAGATCTGAGCATCGAGCTCTCTTCCTTCCCTTCTATCGATCGGCATGTCAGGCTCCCGCTGGCCCTGACAAGAAAGTTTAATTTATGGCCCCTCGACTTTTGCCAAAGTCTAAATTTGGGCCCTCGACTCCATATCAGATATCGGTCCCTTGAGTGTCAAAACCGTATTTATTCGGCCCGTTGTGTCACTATAAATGGTTTGGACGATGATGTGGTGGAAATTTGGCCCCTCAACTCCATATCAGATATCGGTCCCTTGAGTGTGAAAAGCGTCTTGGTTCGCCCCATTGTCTCACTAAAAGTGGTTTGGAAGAAAATAAAATCATGACAAAATATTTAGAAGAAAAAACATAAATGTTCCAGGAAAATTAACAGTGTACGAATTGTAAAATTGGATAACACCCACAAATACTCTGCAAAAACAATTGGTTTCAATAGATTCGGAAGTTCTCCTAACTTTTCTTAATATTAGCTGAGTTCTTGGAAGAAGTCTTGAAAAATAAGCTTTTCTCTTTTTTTTCTGATTTTTTCAAATTTTCTGCTGACTGGCCTGCCACGCCACATCCTCCTCAAAACTTCTTTCACTAGGGCAATTGACTAAATCTGTATGGTTTAGAGAATGGAGAGACCAGAAGTATCTGGTATATAGTTGACTGAACTTAGACTATGGCAACAGTTGATGGATAAAAATGGACCTTTTAGTCTTGAGTAAATACATTGCGTACCATTTAAGGGGTCTGTTTGCTCAAGGAAGTTGTTGAACACATCCCATGATTTCTCGGCATAACGATCACGAATATCTGGCAAGACATTTTCTTGAGTTAGCTATAGGAAATAGTATACTAGAAGGCATTGAAAATGGTACCTTCTCGTGTTAGAGATCCATTTTTATAGCAAAGCATAACCATGTAGGTCTTGGGGTCAACTGGATTAGGAAGGATGTTTCCATCCAGGGATGGTTCAGGCACATCAGTTATCCCAAATACCTGAAGAGCCATAAAGGTGTCACAGTCACCGCCAAATGTTGATAGAAACAGAACAGCGTTACACAATTAGTCATCTGTTCTTTGCATATCCTTTTATTAAATGTTCCACATTACAAGAATTTTTTTTTTGAAAAAATAGAAGAATATGTAGGCATGGTGATAGATGATTACTGTATCACTGGTTCCAAGGCTGACTGCTAGATCACCAGGATTGCTCAAAGTTAAACCTGCAGAACAAATATATCAGGGTTACTAAAATATTCTTTTAAGTTTACATTATGGATAAATTCCTGTATGATTTATATTAGGAAATGATTTGGCACGAGGAAATAGACATATCCTAATTTTTACGAGAATCGAGTGCAGAAAGTTAGAAAACTTTAAGTACCTGCAAGGCTATTGGGGTTGTCCCTGACCATTGAACAGCCAGACAATTGCTTGTAAACTGAAACCTGAGAAAACAATAAGTATCCAAGTCCATCATTCTGACAAGTTGATCACGCACACATAACTAGTGACTAAAAAGTTAATTTGGGGTACAATTCAATGTTCACATTAATTGTATACTTAAAAAGGTAACTGGTCTGCAGCATTATCGCTGTTGGAAACATTTTTTTTTTGAAAGGCCAATCGGCTAGCTTTATTAACTCAAAATACAGTTACATCGTTTACCAAAAGTGGCAGAATAAAACCTGGATGTATATCAGTTCGTTTGTGCATATAACTCGGGTTTCTAGATTTTTACTCAAAAAGGTATCCTACTGAAGAAATATGAGACAAAAACATGATACAAAATCGCATAAAGCTACCTCTGCACAAAATAAGGAGCTATAGTTCCAGCTATCTCATGCGCAGGTGCTAGCCTCCCAATCTTCGCCTCTAAATCTGGAGCTGTAGCCTGTAAACTCGGAATGAATAATCGGAAACAATCAGAAAGTCGCTATGCCGCTCTGCTATTTTCAGTCCCCAAAATGTGGTTTCTGCAAACTGCAGTTGCCAAGCTCTGAACATTACAAGAAGAAACCAAACCTCAAGTGCATCTTGGCGCAGCTGGCGCGTCCGGATGTCCATCAAGTTCATCCCCGCGCCATCAGTCTGGTCGATGCAGGCGTAGCCGCCGATGAGCAGCGACGCCATGAACGAGCTGACGAGCGAGATCCTCTCGGTGCCGTCGTAGACACCCTCCCTGGTCTGGAACATCTTCCTTATCTGCGGGCCAGTGCACCTCTCGTGCGCCCGGCACCCCGTCATGGCGGCCAGCGCCAGCGCGCCCCCCAGGGCGTCCTCGACCTCCCGGCACTGCGCCGTCGTGCTGCTGTCCATCCACACGGGCGACTCCGGCGCGGCGAGGGCGCCCGCGAGCTGCGTGGCCAGGCCTTGGGACGGGTCCAGGGAGTCCAGCGCCGCGGAGCCGTCGCCGAGCCTCCAGTAGACGCTGCCGTGCTGCTGCGCGCTGCCGGAGACGGCGGCCACGCGGCCGTAGTCCACCCTGGGTTTGAGCCTCTGGAGGAGCAGGTCCAGGGCCTCGGCCCACATCAGCGGCAGCGACACGATGCGGCCCGGCTCGGCCGGGTCCCGGCGGACGCCGCCCTCGGTGCCGTAGTGCGGCAGCTCGGAGTCGAAGTGGACGGCATCGTGGGCGACGATTGCGAGGTCGGCGTCCAGCACCGTGGCTTTGAGCGACCTGCGGAGACAGCAAAGACCGTGCCTGATTAATCAGGAATTCAGGACGGAAGATGATAACTTGATAGGTTGGAACTATGTAATGTTCTTACTGCGTGGAGCAATCAAACCCGAGGAAAAGGGAGCCATTTGGGAGAAGCGGCAGGGAGCAATCATCGCCATCAGCCATGAGGACGAACAGGGGATAGCAGCTCTGTTGTGATGTGTTTGCGGATTTTGACGACGGGAAGACGCAGAGGATGATGTAGCAAAAAAATTGCTTTCACTGAGAGTTGAACTCAGGAACTCCCGCTTACTAAACGGGTGCTCTAACCAACTGAGCTATGAAAGCTTCTTGTGTATATTTTCTCTTATAAACTATATAATGTTAAACTAGGACAAATCAAAAGAAGACGATACGAAGCCTGCTTTGCGGATTTTTTTTTTGAGAACTGCATATGTATTAGACTAAAAAAGAGTACAAAGACTCACACAGTACAAACCAACATACACAAGAAGCTTAGCAACGAAGAACAACGCCGCCGCCGCTGGAGACGATGAAGCCGATCCGCCTTTCTTCCTTCGCCCGAGAGCACCTCCACATTGGAAAAGGCCGCAGAAGCCGTCCGCCACCCGGTGACGAAGCCTCGCACGATGAACACGCTCGGACAGCGCCCTCAACAGCCTCCAGCTCCACCTTCCGACGGCCACCGATCTCGACGAATCCCGGTAGAGTTTCTTCGCAGAGCGCCGCTTCAACCTCCTACACACCACCTCCCCAGCTCCACACCGCCGCTGGAGGACGCGCCGGCGTGACGACGACGAAGCTGGGGGACCCGGAGTCCCATAGCAGCAGGACAACGGCGCCGACCCATCGATCTGAAGCAGGGGCCTGGACCGCTCGAGGAATCCGAAGATCCGCGAGCGCCAGGACGACGACGAGCGCCCAGCTGCACACGCAGCAGAAAGGGGAAGCGCCGCCCCCAAAACCACCACCGACCGCGCCACCTCCTCCATAGCGCCGCCGGCAGGAACGCCCCCTAACCTACCTATGTACAAGGCGAGATCCGGGGATTCCCCAGCCTCCCGCTGCCGAAGCAGCCGCCGGAGACGGAGGGATCCCACCGATCGCCGCCGCGCGAGGTGGATTCGACGACGAGCTCTCAAAAATCACCCCTGGCCACTATAGCAAGGGGATAAGGGTGGGTCGCGGGTGGATAAATGATCTGCTTTGCGGATTTATGTGAGAACGTGTTCGACATTTCAGTGATTGAAGCGTGGATGTAGTTGATCATGCATGGCCTTTAATGCCACTCTTCCCGCCTGGGCTCCGAAGGTCAGCAATTTATGTGTTTTTTAACGCAAAGGCGCTAAGGCCGTTCATTCATTTCTAAAAAACATTGTACATTGCATATTCTGAGGATTTCAAGGTAGAAAATGTTGAAAGCCTCTCTATTACAATCAGAGGGGGAAATGTTGAAAGCCTCTCTATTGCAATCAGAGGAAGAAAATGTTGAAGGCCTCTCTGTTAGATAAACTAACAGGTTACAGAAAGTCAAGGATTTTTTCACAACGTGAGAAGTAAGAGATTTGTTCCCTCACATGTGTTGCCCTAGCTAAAGCATCTGCGTTATAATTTTGTGTTCCTCTGGACATAAGCGATACTGGCCTGTAGATGAGAAACTGTCTCTTTGATCTGCGTAATAATAGGATGCAATGTTCAGTGCAAAGAAGGTGATGAAGATTGGGAGGTTCATTGCACAAGCACCTGGTTTTTGGCAAGAACGCCAAGTAGAAGACCGCATGCCTAAGCATGCATAGCGGAAAGTGCAACCTTAGGTGATAGCATGTATGTTAATGTTAAACTTTGATGAAGCTGAGCGAGAGAAGAATGCCCAAACCTGTTGTGTGATGTGTTTGAAAGATACGACAACTCATGTAAAACCAAGTGTGGCGAAGAGTAGTTTTCCCGATGGCCACGTTGATATCTCTCGATAAAATATATTCATTCGTTACAGCTCATATTTTCAGGTTTTCATGGATGAATCTACAAGAAATATTTGAAGCAAAACAATAAGACAGTAGAGAAATTAAACAAACAACGTCAGGGGCAATACGAAATGGCCTTCCGCAAGGATCCTCCCCCCAGTACGTGCGAATACGCCACTCATGACTGCTTGACAGCATGAGAAGCACGCGAATCCCCATGAGAATTCCACTGGAGCAGCATCCATACAATCGATGTCCCTAAATAAAAAGGAGTGGGTCAATCAGAAAGGTCTTTCTTTTTTACCTGACTTGATCAGAAAGGTTAAACAGAGCCATAGATGCATCATTATCTGTACGGGTTAGTCATTTCATTTCAGGTTGGATTACCAAACATAAGCCTACCGAAATATGATGCCCTATTTGGCCAATCTACAATGTTTCAAACTAAATTGACAGAAGGTAGAAAATCAGCCTGCACAAGACAGGGCTTGTAGCAGCATTATTTCATAAAGCTAGATTAAATGAATATTTAGGATTGCAGTTTTGCCAACATAAATGTAGGAAACAAGTGTAGTACTAGCTAGTACTCAAAGCAAGTTACATGACTGTTCTGTGACAAAGGTGAAAGAGGAACTAATGGCGCACACAGATTCAAGTTGTGGTACGGTACCTGCAAAGAAGCCAACTGTGCTGAGATTTGCCGCAGCCATGGTATGATATATCAAGTACTCCGTGAGGAAGTGACCGAGGGCATAGATGAATGACAGGAAGGTGGCAATGTACAGAGGCTTGTTGTCCAGGTTTAGCGCGCACAGAAAGCACAGCGTGCAGGTCAGAAGTGTCCAGACCCCAAAAGTACGACCATGTATATCAGTCACTGCATGTATAAGAAAGAACAAACGTTTTTCATATTAGCTCCACAGAGAAAACGTTTGTCATAGTAAGATTAAGATATTAACTCTCAAATGAGCAACTCTTGGAAACAAATGACAGACAGGAGACGATAACATATTAGTATGAGGGCTGTGGTAAAGCGACCACAAAGCTATTATATAGGAATACTGGCTGTTATTGGTTCATAATGCTCAAAGATAGCCATGTAATCATTATGCTTAGGGAACAACTTTTTTTCTCTCAAGAAAAAAAATCGTCATGAAGACGACTTCTGTTACGGATATATCCATGTGAAATCGTCATGAGTGAAGGGGGGCAGCCCCGGTGCAGTAGCTCCCGCTTGCGCAGGGTCCGGGGAAGGGTCCGACCACTTTGGGTCTTTAGTACGCAGCCTTTCCCTGCATTTCTGCAAGAGGCTGTTTCCAGGACTTGAACCCGTGACCTCATGGTCACAAGGCAGCAGCTGTTACCGCTGCGCCAAGGCTCCCTTCTGAAATCGTCATGAGTACATGACATTTTTCTTAACCTGGTCATCTGTACGACATAAGTCAGTCCACTCAACTCTTCTTTTATTTTAGTCACAGTCCACTTAACTCTGTTATTGTAGTATTCTCTCCAAATCACCAGGTTCCTAGTCAAGCACGCAGATCCTTCAGACCCAAACTCCAACGTTTGGATCACCAAATTCCCACTTAAATCGCTAATTCCCGCAACATGGAGCACTAACGAGTGACTAACGAGATCCAACAGCAGAGAAGCGAATCCAGACTAACGAGATCCAACAGCAGAGCAGCGAATCCAGACAAGCGAGAGAGAGGAGGAATGAAAGGGGAGGGCACGCACTGTCAGTCTGGGAGAAGACGGCGACGCGGAGCGCCCAGATGTTGAAGAAGCCGAACCAGACGGAGGCGAGGCGAAGGGAACCGACCAGCATCAGCCACCACCCGAGCGCCGGCACGCCCTTCCTCTCCGCCATGCTCTCTCCAAAATCCAAATCCTCCTGCGCGGTCTCCCCTCTCGTCTCTCTCCGGATGGTTCAGCAAGAGTCAACTGGTCAAAATCTCTTTCTCTTCAGCAAGGCGTATTATGGGCTCTTGTTAAATAGGGCCTCATATGAGCCAAAGCCCACTCGCGCCTCCGCAGACCATTACGCTATATATCGCGTACAGCGGACGCTCCCCTTGTTGGGCCGGCCCAGTCGTTAGTCAAATGGCTTTTTCGGGTTTATTTTTCTGTTTCGTTTTTCTTTTTTCCTTTTAATGTTTTCAAATTTGCAAAATGTTTAGATTTGAAAAGTTTAATTTTTGAACATGTTCAAATTTAAAAATTCTTCATTTCTGAAAATGTTCAATTATAAAAATGTTCAAATTTAAAAAAAATCAGATTTTGATTTTTTTCAAATATAAAAATGTTCAGATTTGAACTTGTTTATTTTTAAAAAACGGATTTGAAAAATTATTCAGATTTGAGTACGATAATTCATTCAATGACAGTGGGCCGCGGTGAGGTTTGTGGAAGGTCTGGTGGTCGTGCGGATGGCGACCGTGCCGGGCACGTTGCGATTCCATCTGGTCCTGGTCACATATATATTTTCCCCGGTTCATCAAATGATCACCGATTAGATTAGTGTCCTACCCCGTTTGATTGTTCGGGCCGGCGGCGCGAGCTTTGGCGGGATTTTTCTCGTCGTTGGGATTTGGGAAGCCGAAATCTGAAGTGCCAGGCGATATTCACGCAAACAAAAATGTAGAGCAGTGCACGTGTGGACATCCATAAGGCGTTGCGTCTCGATCACCTATCTTGCACTCCCGGCACATGCCCCCATTATTCGATTACCAATGTGAGAAAGAATATGTGCAGGCTTCAACTACTCCGACCACTTAGGGCTTCAACAACGTGAAGTAGCATTATTGAACAGTAAATAACCGACCACTTAGGGCTTGGTCTAGATCCTCCGATGGACTCGCCAACGGCCGTCTGAACGACGCCGTCGAGCATGTCGTAGAGTCAGGGGCGGAAGCAGGATTGACATATAAGGGGGGCCGCATAACATAATCTAACCCTAAGGGGGCTGGCCAACCTAATTGGAGCTAATTAGACTGCTAATCTTAGCTAAATCATGGCTAAACCATAGAAATTTTCTTGCTGGCCCCCTAGCTCCGCCAATGCGTATTGTGCGCCGTTGCTGACCTGCTGCCTCGTCGGCTGATCCAGCATCACTATGATCGCGCCCATGGCTGCGGTCGCCGCCGTCAGCCCCTTCAGTGTTGCCGCAATCATTCCACACACCATGCGGAGGTTCTCTTCCTCCATGGCTCCCTCGCTCCTCTGTTGTTGTCTTCTCTAACTCTGATTGTACTGGCTAAGTGTGCAGGTGCCTGCTGCCCTAGACTCGCTCAAGGTGTTCATATAGCAGTCGTCTCACGGGCAAAGGCGCAAAGCCCATGACGAAGCCTAGCTCTGGTTTGTAATCGGCATTTCCTAGTTGCCGCGTAACGCTGAGCCGGAAAAACCTATATATGCCGTAACGCGGACGCTAAGGGCTCATTTGGTAGTAGGGGTAATAAAACCCAGGGCAGGCCCCAGGGGATTTTCTCACGGACGCATGATTCCCTGGATGAGTCGGGGCCAATCTCCCCAGCGTTGTGCTTGTTTGGCTGCACGGGGGAAGGACGGGGGAAAGGAAAGCACGGGAGGAGATGCTAATCAGCCACATGCACACGTAGATAGCTAGCTAGTAGAATTCGTACCAGAATAATCTAAAAAAAAGGATTCGTACCAGAATATAGATAAGTTATGTAATCAAACAGGAAATAAAATGCAAAAAATTCGAAATAAGATGTGACTCCACACCAGATGTCCAGATCATCGGATCACATATTTACACGAAATAACAATAAATCACAGATTTAATTCTTGAACAAAAAGAGAAGTGAAAACATCCTCATACATTAATCCAATTCCCGATTCGATAGAGCATATAACAATTATTGCATGTTCAAAAGTACAAGCTTTCAAACTCCCATACATTAATCCAATTCCATAAACTCCCATACACCAACATCCATTGCCCATAAACAAAATGTTGGCATACCTTCGCCAGCTTCTCTTGTTCCATTTTCTGCAGAAATAGTTCACCATGCATGTTAGAAGACGGCATTGCAATTTGCCAAAATCCACACATGGCTAAGCAATGACAGGTAAACAATAGTATTAGGAACAACATCAATACTGTTAAGTGTTTAAGCCCAATCCAACCAGTTAGGTCATCAGCCACAATTCACATAGCATCACATATGTGATCCGATGTGATCTTTACCTCAGGAATGTTAGGAGGGGGCCTGAAAATGATGGCCGGCAGCGATTTACAAACACAAACTAAACATATCTAGAACTTACATCATGTTACAATCAGCATGCAAAAGCTTAGAATTACAAGAGAAAGCACAGCCCAGCTTTGGATTATTACAATTCCACAAAACAGATGAATAACATGTAATTATCTGCTAACTACAATTTCACAGAATGAAACCTACCTAAGAACTAGCACAGTCCAATCCTTCATGAACGCATCTTCTCACAGCACGTAGCTAAACTTCAAGACGAGTTCCTAAGCTATACTTCTCACAGTACGTTACCTACCAGTATTCAGCAATCAAAGAAACAAAAGCATCACATAATATACTAGTAATGTCTACCATGCTAGAGTCAAGAGAGCAACATAAGAGATAGATTAGGAGGAAGATGGAGCCGCTACCAAACGGAATCACCGTGCCAAAATACACTAGCAGAAGCAAAGCAATCTCCACGAATGCTAGACAAACCACGTAATGGAAAAGCTAGAGCAGGCAAAGTTTTTATCTAGCAGTATTAACGAACACAGCACTTGCAGCTTGACGCAAAACAAAACAACTTAATGCAGATCGATGTAGATGTGCACGTGTTCCTGGCCTGCACATAGAACAGATGGAATTTGATGGATTAGAGGGCGTTGTCCAGAAAATTCGCGACCCCGTGCAAGGTTGAGGAACACGGATCGAGTTTCGGAGACACAGCTCGCCGGGCGGCCGCTGCACACGCTAGACAACCCCCTATCGATCCAGCTTCATTTTACCGGTATTCACAAATCGCAACCAAGAAAATATCAGGTGGGGATTCAATCAAAATCCTTTCGCTCAAAACAACCGCTGCTGCTTCCTTTTGCATATGCGCAACCAAGAACTGTGCTCAGCACGAACCTGGAGGGGCGGAGGCACGGAGGGAGACGGCGCGCGAGCCACCGCTACGGGCGGTGAAACGGATCGAGGAGGCGGTGGCGGTGGCCGCGCGGTGCCGGGGAGGCGGCCGAGGAGCGGGCGGGACGTGCCGGATGCGACCGCCGCCGCCGTGAGCGAGAGCGAGGGAGCGAGCGGATTTTCTCCCCGACCTCGCGACTAGGAGAGCCCTAACCCGGGGAAAGGCCGCGGAAGGGCCAAAATTCCCTCCCCTCACGGAGCGCCAAACGGGTTTTTCCCCTGCTACCAAATGAGCCCTAGTAGCGTATGCGTACTCCTTCTTCGGTCGGCGAAGTCGCTAGTCAAATGGCTTTTTCGGGTTTATTTTCTGTTTCGTTTTTCGTTTTTCTCTGGTTTTCTTTTTCTTATTTCCTTTTTAATTTTTCCAATTTAAAAAATGTTTAGATTTGAAAAAAAAAAAAATTTTGAAAATGTTCAAATTTAAAAATTGTTCATTTTTGAAAAATGTTTAATTATAAAAAAATCAAATTAAAAAAATCAGATTTTGAAAATTGTTCAAACATAAAAATGTTTAGATTTGAAATTGTTTATTTAAAAAAAATCAAATTTTGAAAATCTTTCAAATTTAAAAAAAGGATTTGAAAAGTTATTTAGATTTGAAAATTGTTCATTTAAAAAAATATAAGATTTGAAAATTATTCATATCTGAAAAAAATCTATTTTTTATTGTTTACTTAAAAACAGAAAAGAAAAATAATTATATATAAAATAAAAGAGGAAAATATACAAAACAAAAGTACACACAACACACAATAGAGAGTACATGGAAAATTTAGCACACTGTACAAAGTACACAGAACGATGCACAAACTAAACAGAATATGGTGTACAAACTACACACAAAAAAGGTATACAAACTACACAGAACAAGGAGTACAAGCTGCACAGAAAAAGAAGGTGTACAAAATACACAGAACTAAGAGTATAGAACAAACAGAGAATAGTGTATAGAGTACACAGTATAGGGCATATAAAATACACTTACACAGCTAGTACAAGTACACAGAAAACGGAGTATAAAAGTACACAGAACAGGAGTACAAAGTACACAGAAATGAGAGTGCAAACTACACATAACTGGAAGTACAAACTATAGAACCGGGAGTACAAAAAAAAATCGTCGAAACCTATCGATATGGGATCTAGTTTTGAAAATCTCGACGCGACGAGGTCAAAAGTGAAAACGGGTCGTAATTTGAATGAGAGGTAATCAAAATATTTTGTTTTGAAATTTTGATTTTAAAAAATAAAAGGAAAAAACTGTCCTCTCACCTCTCCTATTCTTTTCTCTCTCATCCTCCCCACTTTCGATCTGTTCAATCTGGTTGCGACAATTGTCGGACACGCAAACAACCGCGAGGGATCACGCGATGGAGAAGACGACACTTGTCACCACGACACAGCCCGCTGTGTTCCCTTTGCAAAGGAACCATTTTTCTAGTGATTACCGCAGCTGCGGCACCTCCTTGGCACCGGCGACAAAGGAAAACGTGGCTTGGTCATCGAAAGCTTATTTGTCTCTACTTTCGGGCGCAGAGTAACTCTAGTGCACCGCATCTCACCATACAATGCCATCATTGTTATCTTTGGATCTCATGTATAATAGAAAACATAAAAGCAAGTGTCGATTTCAAATAATGTTTTTTACAATTAATGAATTTGAATGCTTCGAATTAAATAGCATATTAACAGAATTCATGTCATTACACTGTTAAAAGCAGTGTATGTGTTGTATTCTGGAGTGAGGCGTTTTGGTGGCCGAGCCCCATGTAGCTCGTTTTTTTAATTCAAAATTTGTATTTTTATGTTTTGGAAAAAATCCCAGATGTTGATAGTGATAAGATCTATAAGTGTGCAAAATTTCAACTTGAAATTCATTGTACTGTCAGCTGGGAAAAAATAACAAATGGATGGATCTAGGTGGTGAACAGTACGTAGTTTAAAAACTAAATTTTCTTTGAGTTAAAATAGCTCGTTTTGTAGCCATGTATACAACGGATTTTGAGTTAAAATTTATATGGTTTTGCTTATTCATTGTTGTGGTAGTACATAAAGCCGGAAAGTTTCTAATGTACTAAATTATATTTAGTCACTCACATTAAGAGAAAAACTTGGTAATAGTTTTCTCATAAAGGCAGTTAATTAAAGTGTAATTGATCGTGAGGGTTTGTATTGAGATATTTTTGTACAAGATTAAAAACCCAAAAGTGATATTACAAAAGTATATCGACTTAGTAGATTTTGTAAAGCTTCAAAAAATATATGGAGATATTTCTCATATATGTGTTTGTTGTGGAAATATGAAATCAAATCTTAATTGATTTAAATTCAGAGAGTGCTAATTTCAATTGATAAATATTGTATGTTTTTATTCTATCAAACATTAAGTATATTATGAGTGATTCTACAACATATATAGAGTTTCTATAAAAGGATAGTTGCATCATTGATGTGAGACGTCAAGATAGCAAGTTATTGGATAAACTCATTGACTTGGTAAGGTTTCAATAGATGGTATGATAATTTCCACTTGAAATTATTTAATGCTACTACGGAACCAGAAAGAGACCGAAATCCGATTCCTAATTATGAATCCGACTTTACAATGTCAAATTTGACATGTCGAAGAGTTAAACAAGTTTGAGTCTTTTGATTATCAAAATCTGGACACAGCCTTGCATCACATGCGGGGGTATGAGTAGCACCTGAGTTCCATTTGGGGTTATGACATCGTACTGACTAGAATCATTATTGACTCTAGTGCAAGTGGGAGACTATTGGAGATATGCCCTAGAGACAATAATATTTAGTATTATTTTATCTCTAGGTTATGCTACAACTGCATTTTGCACTTGAATAGCGGATACAAAGTATTCAAGAGGAAAATCTCCAATGCACGTGTAGAGATAGGAACAAAGTAAAGAGTTCATGGTCTTATCTCTAAGACTAGCCTATCTTGTTTTTAGATGATCATGTTTTCCTGATCATGGACTTTGTATAAGTCACACAACTATAGGAGTTATTATTGGAATGATAATAGTATTGAACGACCTTGAGAACTATAGACAACTATAGACAAATCGTCAAAGATGAAGATTAGCAATTGATCATATAGAGTTTTCATTAGTTGTATTCCTATACCTTGAGAACATCTAGTGACCGCGTGTTTGACACTCACACTTTGATCGTCATCAAACGTTCGGTCGTAACTGGGGATCATAAAGGTGAGGATTGAGTGTGAACTAGAATATGTAATGGAGCAGAGAATGTTCAAGAATGTTACTTACTCCTCCAGACGATGGAGAGATACATCCTCTAGGCCATCTCAATATTATCATATCACCGTAATCATCTGGCCAGACACAGTGTGATTTATCACAAGACATTGAGAATACGGAATGAGAAAAGAGAATGATATCGGGAACGAGTTTTGTATGTGTTATGATCAAATGGGTTTGATCACACTAGAGTACATTGTCTCACCTCGTGATATCATTGGTATCGTGTACGTAAGTGTGATGAGAAACACAAGAGGTTCCGTCGTTCAATCATGAATACATAGAAGACAGTACAGACGTCTAGGTCCCAATGCTGGTTATTGTCTGGTAAGCTCCCGGACATGTCTACGTGTTACCGAACCTTCCGGGTCACACACTTAAGCTGTGAGTCAATCTTTTTTTGAGAGAATAAAGTTGTGGTTTTAGTGGTAATGAGATCGTGTCGGAGTAGCTCCGATGTCACAGGAACTTGTTCCATTGAAGGTATAGAGAAAGAGAAGGCAGACATTATATGTCTCAGGGTAATAGTAATTGTTTCTATTACTATCAGATTCATCCGAAGGTTTATATAAGAGGGAAATATTTATCCGGAGTATTTTGTTAGTGGACACTGGGTGTTCCGGGTCATATAAATAGGTTTATATGATAAGTAATTAATTTCGGGAATTTTCTATAGATGGAAATATTCAATTGGAAATTAATTAGACAAAATAATAATTAATTAAATTATTATTATTACTTAAATATTTGGAAAATATTAAATAAAAAATATAGATGGAAATATTCACTAGGCAGCCGCGCCTCCACAAGGGGCGGGTGGGCCAAGGCGGTGGAGGGGGGAAGTTCCCCCCTTGGCCGAAACCCTAGTGGGCCTTGGGCCCATGGGGTGGAGGCGGTTTGGGGGAGCCGAGTTGGAGTAGGACTCCTCTCCCCCTAGGGCCGGCGCACCAAGGGGAAGGGCTTGCCCCTTGCCCAAGCCTCACAACCCCTTGGCCTACTATATAAACCCCCCAACCCCCATGAGTTGAAACACACAATTTGCTCCCGGGTTTTGAGGTGTCCTCTCACGGAGTTCTCTCTTTTAATTAGATCTCATGTGTTGAGAATTAAACATCTCTCTAATCTCATATAGATCTAATCTAATTGATTAGATCTACCACCTAAACTACGCCGAAAGGTTGTCTCTCTTCGTCGGCGCCAAGTGCTCTAGACGGTGCAGCGCTGACGAATTGGCGCGGTGTACGTGTGGATACTGTTAGAGTGGGTTGCGCAAGCCATTACTCGACGATGGAATCGGCAACAATCTCACCTCCCGGTGTGGACATGAGATTCTTCCTCAGGCTTCACCAACATCTAATTCGACAAACACAAGATCTTCCGCAACGGTGTGCGTAAGTATTTTCGATCTAGCATTATGGGTAGTATAGATTTGGGGCTCAGTTGCGTAGCATGGTAGTCGAAATTTTAAATTACCGTTCTGGCAACCCAACAATGCATGCATGCGCTGAAATAATGCATGGCATCATCTAGATTCCCCTTTAATCATTAAATTTTAAAAAGTTTTATCTCCCAAACGGTTAATCTGATTGAAAATCCGCTTTCACGGTTGGTTAGTCGCGACGAGATCTTCGAAAGTAGATCCCTTGTTGTCATGTTTTGATAACTTTTTTGTGAGTAATTACCAAATTTTTATAACTAATTTGTCAGATTATGATAACTTGGTTACCAGATTTTTGTACACCATATTCTAGAATGTAAGGTTGCATTTACATTTTGTGGAATGATACCATCTCGTAGGTCTTGAAAATAGTTAAACTCTTACTCTCTATATGTACGTATTATTGCAATGTCTGTTAACGGGAAACAAAATTATCTGATGACAATGCACAATTATCATGATAACTGTTCGATACTAATCTGGTAACCATATTGTTTTAAAACTTTAACTAGTGTGACAGGAAAAGTTCGGCACACCTAGATGTGTCGCAACTGTCAAAAATGTGTAAAAATTAATCTGATAATCATGTATAATTATTGTGGTAGTTGTATGCTACTAATCTGGTAACTGGTGTGGAAAAAAAGTTTCTCAAAACGTATCAACATGAGATCTAGTTTTGAAACCCTCGTCGAGACGAATTTAGCGGTGTTAATGGATCACTTATCAGAATAACAGTTTAAAAGATAAAACATTTTAAATTTTCAAAAATTGTCATTAATGTGATGATGTCACTAGATTTCTGCATGCGCATGCGGCGCCTCCGTGTAGATTTTTCCAAGAAATGTAGATTTTTCCAAGAAAATAAGGTTTGATGGTTTCTCTAGAGAAAAGTAACACAAAAAATAACACATAAGATAATTATGTCCATTGAAAGTAAAAGGCATATGATCCACAGGCACTGAGGCACATGCATTTAAAGCCAGGCACAAAAACCATCAGGGCCAAAATGCACAAGTGTTTGAAACAATATATCCGCTATGCGTGTACACTGTACACAAACACAATTGTATTACAAAGGAAGCCTCCCAAGTGGCTCGAACAAATCGCAAGTGTACGGAGAATAATGCTCTTGTACATGATTTTCACAGCTGCAATGACAGCGTACAAATCGCCGCCTCTAAACTACACCAAACAACAGCGTTTGCTACTCTGTACCAACTACATGATTTGGAATGGGGATCCGCGGCATAGAATAGGTTCATCCGCTGACTCTGCCTTTGCCCGAGCACGAAGAACATCCGTGGCGTCAATTATAACAGAAGAAGATTGCAGCGAGTAGTCTCCAGGTACTAGGAAGTAGACCGAGAAAGGATGTACCACCTCCTGCAATGGTGGAACCTCCAGCTGTATGTCGCTAAGAACACCTACGCAGAAAAAAAAAGAACTTGTCAGGGTAGAACATATGCTTAATAATGTAAGAACTCAAAACAGATGATAATGAAAAAAAACTCAAAACAGATAATGATGAAACTAAAGAAAATGTAAAAAAAATGAATAACTGAATTACCAGCCCAGAGGACGGTTGCACTGTTTTCGTCGAAGCAATTATTTCCTGCAACATCTTTGCATGAAATGCTGAGGTTCATCCGAATAATTTCCTTCGTGTTGTTCCGAATTTGAACTTCCATATGGGTCATTTCATGAGCTGATATAGGATCTTTACACCTCAGAACACTCTCACCAGTAGATGGACCAACATTCTCGTCAGTAGAATGGCTGGAATCATCACCAGGCTTGGCAGACGAAGAATCAGTCTGGGCCATAGTCCCATTCTTAGCAAGTCTAAAGCTAAATGTTAAGGGATCGGGCAACAATATGTCCAATATAGACGCTTGTAATGCTGCCTGAATAGCATCCTTGATATTCAGCTCACCTGAGCTATTTCTCCCAGAATGCCACCTCACTTTTATTTTTGAAATCAAGTTGCTGATAGAAGCGTTCAGCTCTGCCTTCGCATTCTTTTCTGCTATGGTGGCAGCTTGGGACCCCATTGGCTCATCACTTCCCTTTTCCTTTATGAAGAAGGAAGCATCAAGAACAGGCAACTTGAAGTTCTCAAGCGGTATGAGAACTCTGGTAGAATAGTCCCGATCAATTCTGGTTTTGTGACAAGCCGCATCTGCAGTGTTATCTTCTGGAAGTAACATTTTCTTTTCATTTGTCCCATCCAAATGGACAGAAACATCAACATCAAAAACAACATCCGTAGGGTTGAAAAGTTCTAGTTCCAGAAGGCGGAGCCCCCAACTTCCTTTATAGGGATCAATCTTCAATAAACTAATGTCATTATGCAACATGTCACTTCCGTTGCTTATATTGTCTTCACCACTGGCAGGTCTCAAGTGTGCTTCACTAAACCGGGCTGGTATTTCCATGGATAACAGGCGTGCTCTTACAAGCGCATGCCCTGTACGACACAGATATTCAATGGAACAACAAGGCGCCTTCCAGGTGGGAGAGAAGCCTCACCACTACCTTGGTTTGCTGAAGGGCCTGAAGTGACAGAAAGTAGAAATTTAGTCCTCGAATCATGCAACAAAACTTATGAAGACATCTGCAATAGGTCACAATACAAAACTTCTCTACATGACATTTGTTTATGTTCACAAGAGTGTCCATGTAGTAGGTCAATAGTAAACCTGATGACCATTTCAAAGATACAAGCATAATGGTCAAAGGAACAAAGAATAGCTCTGTCCTTCATGACAGTCTAATAGGTGTTAAACTGAGATGAGCATGTAAGGAACCCCAGGAAGCAGAGATGGTTAAGAAATATCACATATTACAGTCACCAGGTTTTTTACCCTCTACACCAAGTTGCATGAAGGTTGTTTGCCCACAGTAAGTGACAAAGGGAAATTAACAATGACATGGATCTACTTGTTTATTTCATGCCTTAGTTATTTATTGAAGATGATTTATATGTGATTTGCTGGTATATTTGAATTAGATGTATACCAAGAAGATAGTAGTATGAAGGCACCTGAGTGAACGATCATATATTATCAGAGAAGCTAATACTAAAGGATGACGAGAACATAGAAGAGTTAGAATTTTACAACCTACCAGCATAGTGAATATTCAAGAAGGATTGATTCCTTCTCTTGCTACTCTCCTTGGGTTTGCAGGAGATCTGCTGCTATCTGCTTCCAAATCTGTCAAGCTAAGATGCCAGGCTCTTAGTGTCACTTTGAATGTCACTTCTCCACCTGGTTTTATAGGAAGTGCAGACTTCCATGTGCTATGGGCAATTGAAATAACAGAATCCTGGTTCTTTCCTGATAATGCAATATTTGCTTCTTCAACTGGCACAGTTCCAGCATTTGTCAGTGTTATTAAAACATCACGAATTTCCCCTTCATATAGAAGAATAGAACCATCTCCACCCACAACATTGGCAACTAGTAAAGGCAGGGGAGGAACAACAGTAATGTTAGGGAAGTTAACACTCTTAAACTTGCTAGAGCCACAGCATCTGAAAGGATCAGAAAGAACAAGGCCTTGTGCAGCTCCAAGAAGCAAACTGTCAACCTCTTTGAACAAGTGTTCTGTAATAACACCAAAACTGTGAACAATGCACCCAGGAATTGATACTTGGCCGACTTGTGTTGGAATTCCAGATAGCAGAACCAACTTGGAGGTGTTTGGTGGAAGATTAACAGTAACTGGAAAGGCATCAAAATTTCCAGAATGGACAGAGAGGTAAATGCTCTCAACAACTAAGTCAAAGCTGCAGGGGTTTGCTAACTCTATCATAACTTGGACAGGTTCTCCGACAATCCAATTTATCTCTTGTTTGCTACTCCCAGATGTTCCCCCCTTGGTGAAAGGTGTATATATGAAAGGCCCGGAAGGACCTGCACCAATCCACCACTCCTTTTTATGCGGATTGCGCTTTACTATTTCTCTTTGTGAAGGGTGAAATGGTAAGGAATGTAATCTGAAAAAACAAGGAATATGAACATAAGTTCTCAGAAAAAAATGCTTAATTTATCAGAAGCTTCTTTCCGAAACAGATGACATTTTGGAATGTGTGTGGTAAAATTTTTCTTTCTTTGAAAACTAATAGTATACAATTTTTATTACTTTATTAGTATATTAATACAAAACATAACGGACAAAGCTACATATTGGAGATCATGCCCATGTCTAGAAACTGCATCTATTTACAAATGAGGGAGTAGTTCTTACATCACTCAGGCTCTTTAAAGCAATGTGGTGGATTGTGATAATCACGTTTTTCCGAACAGAGTATGCCTATTTATACCATTTGTTTGACCAACGTTTTGCTACTTGTATGGCTATATTTCCGTAGCAGATTAATAAATAAGATAATCATATAACAGTTCAGCAACCGCAAACCGAGCCTTGTTCTTGTTTCCGCAAACATGATAATAGAAGAAAACGTAGCATGCCTGATAAAAGGAAGACACGGGTCGGCACAGCGTGTGCCCCATGGAAGCCTATCAGCGGAGTTTGAAAGTGAGCTTGCCAGCCCACTCTGACCAGCTGGGGTGATGAGCGGGTAAAATGATCGAAGAAGACGAGCTGCGGCGCTCCATGACGTGAGAGGATCCGCAGCGCGGATCGAAGACATCAATATCTCTCTTAGAACAACCATTTGAAGGGTACTCCACTGTGACTCAAACAATGACACAACACACTGAGGGTGCGCTTTTCCAGAATCAGTATTGCTGTTGCTGGCACCAGGTTCCTTGAACAAACAAGGCATAAAACTAGAAATTCAGCAGTTTGGCACATGGTATTACAAATATATGTAAAAAAGAATTAACTGATCAAGATATTAATATGGTGAGTACTTTTTACATGTGGCTATGACAAGGATACATGAACAGCCAAGGAAAGGTGGGTCTGCTTATTAGCACTTGTTAGCCATCAGTTTTACAACTAGCATATTTTTTCTAATCAAGTTGATATTTGTGCTGACAAGCTAATTATGAGTTATATTCTCGAGAACCAATTATCATACCTCAACCAAAGAAAAAGAGGACAAAAGTGAACACGAAGAAAACATGAAAGACGCTGCAATACACTCTTAGCTGACTTTTAGCCAACTTTACTTCGGTCATATTTCTATTAGAAATGGTAGGAAAAATTCTGAAGTTGGCAGGGTTTAAATTAAAAGTAAAACAGAAGGAAGTAATAAATAATGAAAGTATGTTAAAGAAGTTGAAAATAACCTATAAATACACAATAGTAAACATAATAAACAATTAATTAATTCTCAGTATACTATGAGTAAGTAACAATCTCACCTTCAGTGAAGCATGATCATGTCTGCTAGTCTTCCTGCTTTGAACATGGTATGCATTTGTAGTCATGGTTAGAACCTGCATAGCACTCATAGCAGCATATGCATTGTCTTGCTGAAGGTACAACTGTGCAACTTGTCTAGAAAAAAATGCCGCCTTGCGTTTATATCCAAGAGAACCAAAAAGTCGTGCGATTTCAATGTATAGTATCAGTCGGTCACTGGCATCAATCAGAGCCTTGGCACCATCCGCAGCGCCCATTAACAAATCTGACACCTCCTTGGCGACTTCGCGTCTGATACAGAAAAGGCATACATTTTAATCGAGCTTCATTCTAATTCCTAAGCACAGAAAGCCTCATTCAAAATAATTGCTCGCAATATTTACTGGTACTTTATTAGAGTCAACTAATTATGGTTTACTGAAAACACTGGCAAGTATCAAAAGAGATATTGGGATGCTCATTCCATCAGAAATAACTGCAAATAAATCACAACAAAAGTAAACCGGCTATGCAACTCATAGGTACATCGGAAAACTCACCTGCACAAATATCTTGCCAACTTCAATGCAGCTTCAAGCTCAAAACTCACAGGTGAAACTCTAAATAAGACATACAGATGCAGTGTTAGTGCATTAAGTAAATTCACCGAGTAAAGAGAGCTAAATATAGCAACCGTTTTGACAGTTTCTAGTAAAGATGACTAATTAATCGGCAAATAGAAGACGGAAGGATAGAACAGAGAAAAACATACTCAAGGAAAGGAAAGGAAAGGAAAGGAAAGGAAAGGGTGCAACACATTTAAAGCCATCATGAAATAGTCGAAACGAGACAATAATGATGACCAATTTTTTTTAACATAGCAATGAATTGGTAAAATAAATTATCCACATGGTTCCACGTATCAGCAGCTCATAAAATACGAGCCAATGGAAGTACTACAATCTTTTCATATTTAAGAAGATTGTAACTCAAAACAGGATAGCCATATATAGAAATTAAGAGATAGGCAGAAGCACGCCAAATTCAATACCTTTGAGCATTATCTTGTAAGGTTGCTCTTCTGTACAGCTGGATAATGGTGTAATAACGATACTTCACTTCATCTTCCAAAACAGGATCACTTTGGCCCATCTTATCAACCTGTTTACAAGCAAAAAAAAATCATCACCTAGAACACTCATAGGAATGCTGCAACTTGCAAGCAGTAGTTCAAGACGCCTAAACCTGCTAAGCACCACCCAGATACCCGCTTAGCCCATAGCCTTTCAGAACACCAATTGCAAGTAACACTATCATAGGTAAAATGCAATAACCAGAATGCCAACTATCAAGCTGACACACTATTAAATAACTGGAACGCTCTCCATCCCAAAACCCGACCTAACACCTTTTTAGAACACCACTTGAAAGAAACACAATCACAGGTAAAATGCAATAACCGAAATACAAACTCGATATACTGATATGAATACTCACCACTAATGCGCAGACACTACCTTCGAGAGCTCCAGCATGCCAGAAGACATCCCCTGTCAATCTTGCAAGATCTATTGCTGTGGTGTAATGTGCATTAGCATCAGCAGGTGACCCAGCCAATAAGCAATAATCTCCTATTATCTTCTGTGCACGGCCCAGCCTTCTTTTTTTAGCCTTAATCACCTATAAGAATGGGAAGTACATTGGCTTACATAAGCAATAGAATATCGGGACATTTACATCATCAACATACACTGGTCAAAATACTCGGAACACCTAAAGTATGAACCTCCTCTGAGCCAAGACTGGATTGTGAGTCCAAAGGCGTCTTTAGAATAGTTCCTGTGGATTCTGCACGCAAGACCCATTTCTCAAACTCCATCAACAATGACGCAGAGAGATCTTGGATCATTGTAAGCATATGAAGTTCCAGCGATTTCTGATCAGAAGGAGGGAACATAATGATGCCATCCTTCTTTTCCTCGAGCAGCTACAGAAGACAACAATGCAAATATTAATTGCAGTCGAGCATGGAGCCATGCAAAAAGGGCAAGACTAGAAGGGTGTCATCACAACACTGGTACAACCAATAAATTCTTAATTAAACAAACTGAGATTTCAAATTTAACTACCAGCATGTCAGCCTATAAAATATGTTTCTAAAGTACACAAATGTCATTCCTTCCATCACATTTCCCGGGTCACTTGTAAAGTTCAGGTGTCTTGAAATGTTTTTTTAGCAAGGTGAATTTTCCACCCTTTGTGGCTTGGGTCTTGAAATGCTAGTGGAACTAAAGCAATTATCCTCCCTCGAGCTAGAATTACTGTAAATTAGTTCATCGGTGTGGATTGCATGATCAAGAGGTTCCATCACTGAGATCTCATCCAACTAACACTGGCAATTTAGTTCTACTAACCAAGCGGACGAGCCACAGGAGTACTCGTTCAGTAGAGCAACTAACAACCCGAGGATGTACTGGATCACCGAGACGGGAAGCAGCTGCTGAGCTGCGTTGCGCCGATACAAACAACAACGTCATCCGGAGAGAGGTGCGATCGCGGGGGTACCTGGGCGTCGGTGGGGCAGAAGGCGAAGCAGCGGGTGGCGAGCGCGGAGGGGTAGGTGCGCGCTGCGTCGACGAAGTCGGCGGCGACCTTGGCGAGGTCCGGGGACGACGGGAGGTGGCAGATGCCGACGACGGCGAGCACCTTGCGCGAGGACTGGAAGTCCTCCCAGGGGGAGGGCACGCAGCCGCCGAGCACGAACTTGAGGCGGAGGCGGCCCGTGTCCCAGGGCTGGTGCGCGAAGGGGCTCTTCTGGTGCTCCGTGTAGCAGGGCCGCAGCGAGGCGAGATCGACGCGCGCGTGCCGCGCCACCAGCGCCGCGTAGTCCCGCAGGTGCTGCGGCGGGATCGCGCCGCCCACGGGAAGCACCGCCACGCGGATGGCCGACCCGGACTCGATGCTCAGCCCGGGCTCCATTGGGGAGGGAGCTCGAGATCTGACGGACGGAGCAGGTCGTGCCGGGGAGGTGGTGGAGAAGGGAAGGGAGAGAGAGAAATTATTTGCGAGATTTGATCCTTCGATCTGATTCGCGTCTTGGGCTGGGCCAGTCTCTGTTGGATCGTCCCGCTGGCCCAGTTAAAAGCAACCATGGGTCAATTTGCTGGCCCAGCCAAAAGCTGCCCAATGGATTAAAATGTGGCCACGGTATCATTCCCCGATCCTGGTGGTTAATTGAGCTATTAGTTTGTATCAAAAAAAATTGAGCTATTAGTGAATGATTTTAGTGAAAGTTTATCCCGTGGAGAATGTTATCAAAGTTAAAACTCTCCCCATCGAATAAGGCGGGGCTGGGTCTGAGTTAGCACTATACTTAACTGATACCCGCTAAGAAACATGACATGCGGGGGTTAGGGTAAAAAAATAGTTTGTATATACTAGAAACAGTAATCCCACCATTTCACCACCTGGTCATTTCCCCTCCCCTATCCGGTGAATCCCGTCCCCCAGCCGCGGGCGGCGGGGACGTGCCCAACGGCTTGGACGCAGCAGCGGACGCGGCGAGGATTGAGGCGGTGGACGCGGCCGCCAGGGCCGATGGCGCCGGGAAGCGGTTAGCGGAGAGGTTTGTTATGCTGGCGGAGAAGCTCAGGCGGGCCGCGGCGGAGCCGATGTACGCGGCGGCCAGTGAGGAGCCGCTGGTGGAGGTGTTGCATGGACACGCGACATCGGTGGATGCGCTCTGTGCGGACCCGGACATGCTCATCCAGAAGATGCTGGCCACGGGATCGTGGATGCTGTTCAAGTGTTCAGGACTTTGAACGGGATCGTCCTAGGCTCCTAGGGGAACACGAACTGACGAACCTCGACCTCGGAGAAATGCAACGCCGCGTCCTTATGGCATGTCGCTAGCGTCTCTCCCTTGACAATGCGTTGGGAGTCCCTGTCATATACAGAGAGGAGGGTTGGCGAGTGATCCCTTTCCTCTTTTGTGTCCGGTGGATAGCGTTTTTGGCGCATGTGCATAAACACGTGGACGTATCCTTAATATACAGACTTAATATACAAAGAGGAATATAGACAGTTTGGTCTGATGTGCTATCATGTGGGCTGGTTGTTCTCTCAAAGTTGTTGCAGTGAGAGGAAGTTGCTGTGCAGTGCTATGCTATTTTGCAATTTGGTTGGCTGTGGCTACCCGAGAAATTATTTAAAATATCCTCACAGTTCACAGAACATGTATTTTTGCTGATTTAAGTCTAAAGAAAATATTCATCATGTATATGGCCATAAATGCACATGAATATACACATTGCAACAAACATACATAAATAGCAAATTGAGTGCAAATAAAATATCCATCACATGTATTTGCAGGAAAATATACTGCATATTATTTTTATCAGAAAAAATGTTCTCAACTTTGTTCAATCATGACTCAAAGGTACAACCGGCTATGACATGAATAAAAACTGAAAATCATAAGATCTTCGATTTGTCTCACCAATGTATGAAAGATCATTAACATGAATATACACATTCCCAATGAACTGAAGTTCATAAGATCTTCGATTTGTCTTACCAACGTATGAAAGATCATTAACATGAATATACACATTCCCAATAAACTGAAGTTCATAAGATCTTTGATGAAGAGGCCAGGTAACTCCCATTTTCGAAGAAGAAAAAGCACATGAATATACACATTCCAACAAAAGTACATAAATATCAGATTGTGCAAATAAACTATCCATCACATGTATTTACAGGGAGGCACACACAGTAAGAGATTGTTTTGTCCAAAATTACATGGGCACACACTTTGTGTAGACGGTCATTGATAAGTTCATGGTTGTAGCCGTGTTTCACTAAACAAAAATAAGCCATATCGAGCGGCACGCAGCCGCAGCACCATACCGCATTTTCTTTTATCAGGAAAATGTACTCAACTTTGTTAGATTCAAAGGTACAACCGGCACGACATAACATCTGAGAAAAATGTAAAAACTGAAACTGAACTTGATAAGATCCTCAATCTCTCTCACCGATGTACGAAGTAGCATTAACATGGGATTTTTAGCTATCAGATGTCACCCGGAGCGCATCTGAACCTGCTGAAGCTTGCAAAGTATCCTTTGCGCCTCTGCAGAGAGAGCCGCAATCTCGTTTGCCAACTCCCCTCTCATCGACAGCCATATCAGCCTGGGATGTATCCAAGTCGTTGAACGACAGGCTTACTTTGCTGCTGCAACCAAACGCCCGGGAAATTCTCCTTGATTTATCATACAACCATCTATGAATAGGCAAGCCTATGCACACGATGGTGTCAGCCAGGCACAAGCATATATGCCTCCGCTCTGGAAACTGGGGAGGAGCGGCTGGTCGCCCCTCGGGCTTCATGTTGGCCCTGGTCAGCTCGCAACTCGGGCGCCGTCATCGCCGCCGTTCAACGCAATATGCAACGCTGTCGTATATATATATCCTGTGATTGCTTGACACGTGTCACCAGGCCCCACCAGACAAGGCAACCAACAGTACCGTGCGGTTGAGCCCAGCTGTGAAGCCCGTGAACCACCCAAACCACAGCCACTGTGTGTCAGTGTGTGTGGTGGATCGAGTTTGTGAGATTGTTGGTTGTCTGCTTGACTCACGGTTGGATAGGAAGTGGACGGCTCAGATGCGTGACTGGAGAGAGAGAGGATCTCGTTCCGCGTCGGATCCTCTTCTACCTTGAAAAATGCAGTTCCACTAGCGCGTTGGCCCCAACCGACTATCTTTACCGTTCATTTGTTGTTGGAGATCCGTGCAAGATCGGCTGGTCAATGTGTGGATCGCATTTGCATGATAGTCCTCAAAATATCACAAATCAACCCGCAGTCACCGCAGACCGTCGACTGCCTTATCCTCCCATCTCTCTCCTCTCTCCTGTGACTCGTGGCCGGTCAGGGCGCCTCCTCCTCCAGCTCCCCGGTCTCCGGCGGTTGGTGGTGGCCCTTACCGACGCCGCATCCTGCGCATCCAAGTTCTTTCCCTTGCGCCGCCGTCCGGAGCATGGACGACGATGACGACACCGGGAGCCCAACGAGCTCGACCAGGAGGGAGACGGCCACCAGCACCACCCACCCCTGGTACTCCCACCGCCGTCCCCCCAAGTCCTCTGGTGCCGCGCGCCGCTGCTGGGCTCTGGTGCCACGCGCCGCCGCCGTGCTCCCAGGTCGCCGCTCCCTAGGCTCCACTGCCCGGCAGGGCTACCGGCTATTCCGCACCTCCCGCACTCCAGATCGCCGCTGCCTAGCCTCCACTGCCCGGCAGCGCTGCCCGCTATTCCGCACCTCCCCGCATCGGTCGCATCAGTCAGCTCCCGCCGGGCGCCTCTCGAGCAGCCAGTCTAACGCTGATGCGCCTCCCATGGATGTCGCACTAGCAGAGCAGCAGCGCCCCGAGTGGCTCAGTTCGGCTCGGTCCAGGTCCCTCGACGTCGACGCCCTGTTCCCTTGCTCCTCTTCCCCAAAGCTTCCCGGAGATCCCCACTCGCTGTACCTTTTCTGTTCGTCCATGTACAGAGTACAGACTACAAAGACGCACAATCATTACCTCACATCTTTTTTTCTGAATCTAGCACTTCTCTGTTGTTTCACCTGGCAGTCTATATTACAATTACTGAAAGTACAATCGATTTACAATCGGCAACCAATCGCAAAAGCCATGCACTTGGTCTGGTATTAGTTTTCTTGTGTTATTTCTTGCTGCAGCCAAAGTGTTTACAATATTGAGGTGGTACTGGTAGCCTTGTCACATGTCTGGTAGAGAAAAAGCCTCCCCTACCTCTAGTTGCTGGAAGGTGGAACAACATAAATAATGTTGTACCTCAATAATCTTTAGCGAGATATTGTATACAATCTCAATAATGATTTCTAAAACGTTTGCAATTATATAGATACTGCTGAAAAGGAAAATACGGCCAAGTCCGTTGACTAGAAAATGAGAATTCTTGGTCAACTGAGAAATAGACGGTCTAAAACTATCAAGAACTTTCCTTTATTTGGCATGGCAGGTCCCTCCCCCCTTTCTTCGTCTAACAATATTTCGAACAACATATGAACGAAACATTACCAACTTACACAGTAGTTAGTATATTTTTTACAAGAGATACACAACATAGTATTAATATTTTCATCAACATAGTATGAAGTTTCATTCATAATTAACAGGATTTTTTAAGTATATAAGATATCCTAAGTAGAGCTAGGATTGCAGCGGCACTAGATATCCTAGGTTTAAATAAGCAATAATTTCCCACTAATGTTTCACTCAAGCTTCTAATTTGTTTCAATGGGGATTCACATACGAGACACATTTGAAACTATACAGAAAAATATGACGAACCACATATTATCTTGTACTCAAACGCGAGCGAGGAAATATAGAGCATAACCGGGGAAAATAAAATGAGTTCTCTTACATCGTGCTGCCATTCCAAACAGTTGTGGCGCCTTTTTTTGTGAGGCTTCACGTGGTTTTCATGTTTTACAACAATTCCAACTCATATGAAATTTTGATAGTTTTTGTAAAATAAAAATAACCGGACTCTCACATACTAAATGCAACACTATCTAGATCAAATCAAAGAAATCATGAAAAAACGTTTCCATGACAAATAAACAACAGTCGAAATGTTTCAAATGGTTTCTCGGGTCAGACGTCGGTCAGACCAAATCATTCTACATCTAAGCTGGTAGCAAAGAACAAAAATCTGAAACATGCATTTCAATCAAATAGATGTGAGACATTGGGACAACAACAAATCGTTCTCTATGGCAAAAATATCCACACAAAAAACTCAGTGTGTTATTGGACTTCATATAGCGAGCCAGAAACTAGTTGAGTAGGGTGTCCTTGTTTTATCATTTGCCATAAGAAATGATGTGACTACTATGTGAAATACTAGGGGAACAAAAAAAAAGGAAAACACTTACTCCCTCCAGTCCATTAAAAGTGCCGCAGATATGACTACACATTTGTACATCATAGGTTAATCTTCCATGACACTTTTAGTGGATCGGAGGGAGTATAATATGTCAACCACTTTGTCTCATTCATAAATTTTCAAGTTAGTTACTCTAGATCTACCGAGAAAAGATTTAGTCTGACTTGCTTATACTTGTGCTATTTTCCTCATAAGAAACGATACTTCTCATGTATGAATTTTCACAATAGCATGGTGTGATTGGTTGTTATATTTTTTGCATTAACCATATGATTCTTGACCAAGGTTAAGTGCAAGATGAGATTTGATTCATCTCCTGTTTATGTCTATTTTTATGTCTCACATGTGAAACAAATATGAAACACATCTGAAACCATGATGAAACATACTAGGAAATAATCTTGAAATCGCTTTAGAATCTTGTCATGAATGGTTACATTTGGGCCACTACCAAATTTATCTCAAATCTAACAATCTAAAACTTACATTTAGGTCAAGATCAAAATAACTATTCGAGATTGAACATAAAAATAGAATGCCTTGCCATGAACATGAGACAATTCTACCCAAAATACAGTGGCAAGACGAATTAGGATCAGGAGAGACGTCGAGCAGACCAAATCATCTCATTGAATTCCTGACATCCGAGCAAGTAGCAAAAATTGGCTCAGGAGAGACACAGACCAGAACACATCATGTTTTTAAATTCCTGATATCTGCGCATGTAGCAAAAATCATGGAGAACAAAAATTGGCTTAAGAGAGACGTCGACCATACTTACTTTTTTTTGCCGTTCATAAATTTTTAAGTTAGCCATTTTGAGGGTAGTTACTTTAGATCTACCGAGCAAGGATTTAGTCCACTTACATTTACCAGTGCTATTTTCCGTACACGAGACATTGCTCTTATACGAAACTCTACGTAAACCAAAAACTAACTTCTCATGTTTGAACTCTAGCAAATTATGAAGTCCATGTGGAACGTACCGACAATAGCCAACATGAATATTTGCAATAGCAACATGTTGTGATTAATTGGACTCGGATATATTTGCAAAAACGTCCGTAATTCTTGAAGTCCGCGAAAATTGGCTCAGGAGAGACGTCGGCCATACTTACATTTTTTTAACCATTCATAAATTTTGAAGTTAGCCATTCGCTTGTCGACTTCCCCTTTACTATTCGTTTGTCGACTTCCCCTTTAACATTTCACGAAACACCTGTCATTTTCCTTTTTATCAAATTTAAAGCACCCTTCTTAAAAACCTGTCATTTTCCTTTATATCATCAATCTCTACTTTTTCACTTGTCGACTTCCCCTTAAGCATTTCACGAATACATCCATTTTTTTTGGGAAGACGAGCTCTTGCTCTCTACTATCGAGTAGATCTGTGTTGCTCGGCCCTTTTATATAAACATTCTAAACAACCTAGCCGAAGATCTCAAGGCATATATAACAACACTACTGTTTCAGTCTTGATTCGTTAAGATAATAGACACAAAATCTCAAGTCATTGAAAAAATTGTCACTCATAATTCCTTTATTTCGTTTAAACTCACACATATAGGCCAGTCTGTCCTAAATTTTCACAATATATAATTTGATTATGTAACTACTGCATCCCATCGTGTAATAATTTCTGAAAGATATATAGATCATATAAATAAAACCATTTCCATAAATTGGCCACAAGGCATCAAAATTCTCACCGAAGACATAATATAGTTTTTATTTTTGGCTTATATCTTTGTTCGTACGTATAAATTTCATTGATTAATGCTTATTATCTGTTCGAGATTTACTTTACTTTTTTCGCTTGTCGACTTCCCCTTTAATATTTCATTAAATACCTGTCATTTTCCTTTATATCAATTTTAAAGCACCCTTCTTCTCCACATGAAACACCTGTCATTTTCCTTTATACCATCAACCTTTACTTTTTCGCTTGTCGACTTCCCCTTAAACATTTCACGAATACATCCGTTTATTTTATTTTGGGGGAAGACGAGCTCTTGCTCTGTGCTATGGAGTAGATCTGTGTTGCTCGGCCCTTTTATATAAACATTCTAAAAAAAACCGTGTCAAAGATCTCGAGGTTCATATAACAACACTACTGTTTCAGTGCTGATTTGTTAAGATAACAGACCCAAAATCTCAATTCATTGAAAAAAATTCATCACTCATAATTCCTTTATTTCGTTTAAACTCGCACATAATGGCCAGTCTGTCCTAAATACTTCACAATATATAAATTGTTTATGTAACTACTGCATCCCATCGTGCAATAATTTCTGGAAGACATGGATCATATAAATAAAACCATTTACATAAATTGGCCACAAGCATCAAAATTCTCCCTGAAGACATAATATAGTTTTTATTTTGGCTTCTATCTTTATTCGTACCCCTTCTACCCAAGTTTCTGAGTCCATTTTCAGCTTTTCATAATGCCCCTTGTCTTTTCAGAATTACGTGGATTAGCTGGGGGGACAGTGTGGTTTCATTCAAATTTTCTTCACGTTCATTTCTTCTGTGTCAACAGTGTAGTTTACCCATATTTTGAATAAAAAAATTGTATGCCTTCGTTTGGTTGAAGATTTGTTGAAGAGTTTATCAAACAATATTTCTTCTCAGGAAATATTCAACAGTATGAAAAATAATACTAACAAGAATATTCAACCATATTTAGAAAAGTTCCAAACAATACTTCAATACTGTTTTCATAAAGTTTTCAGACACATATTTTACTCGAAATTCGAAACTCCACATAAGTTTCAATACAGTTTCATACACATTTCTGTTATACATTCAGATTCAAAATTTCAGATGTTATTTATTCAAGTATGTGATACAAGAATTTTTCACAGAATATATAAATTTTCAGAAAATACAATAGAAAAAATGGTACAACAAAATGATTCATAATTGAATTTCGTCAAAGTCATACGTGCTTCACATATTCATAGAACACAGGAATCATGATATATATTCAACACGAGCTCATACACGATTCACAGAAGTTCAATGAACATCCATTGATGATTCACAGTATAAACAGAGCTTCATCCTTTTTGACACACAATCAGTATACAATCACGGCAAAAGTAGCCTGGTTTTCATGCATGTACAAATATACAATAAGTCTTGACTGAAAACTATAGCATCTGGACAGAGGAAACAAAAATAAAAATGATCTCGGAATGAATACAAAATACGAGCCAAGAAATTAAAACTCCATTGGGTATTGAAAAGAAACTTCTATTATCGGCAAAGATTTCTGGAATAAACTTGGTTATTGATTATCCAAACAAAAGCCTCGAGAATCAGATCTGAAACATGAAAAACCGTAGTCTGGTGAATTAAAAGTACAGAACAAAATGCGTGGATCCAGATAGCCCAGATCGATGAGCAAACCAGATCCATCAACAAAAAAACAAAACAGAGTCCACGGTGTAGCCAGATCTAAAAGAAAAGAAATTTCTTGAGATATACCTCCTCCTCATACCCATAGATAATTCTTGGCCTCATCCATACAGGATCTTTAGATACATCTAAAAATATCCAAAAAAAAGACGAGATCTTTTGAATCTTCACTGGACTGAGATCCAATCATCAATGAAAAATCGAGAAAAAATAGAATAGACAAAAACATTTGCTTGCATGCCCAGATCCAACATCTTCTCGGCGAGATCCATACCAGAAAACACCCAAGGTGCAGGCCAAATAAAAAATAAACCACCAAAATTGAACAGCTCACGGCTCACGCAGGAGAGGGCCGGCTGACCGGCGAAGGAGTTCCCGCTCCGGCTGCATGGCTGGCTGACTCAAAGCAGGTCGACCCAAAAAAAATTTGACCAAAAACTTCATTAGAGATTCAAGAGAAAAAGAAACGAAATAATAAAAAGAGGTTGGCGTGGCCAGGGAAAGGTTGGCTGCGGCGCAAGCCTTCACTCCTTTTCCTCCATGGCACGAATCCAAGGCTGCAGATCTAAGCCTTAATGCCCACTCAAAAAACAAGAACCAAAACACAAAAACACGGATCCAGATCTAGCGCTTCACTGCAAGAAGCTAGTACAAAGAACGCAGATCTAGATTCGGGGCGAGGATGGCCATCTCCGAAGAACTAGATCGCGTACGGAGCCGGTGGCCGTAGCGCGCGGACCCTGCAGGCCGGAGCGCACGGAGCCGGCAGGCCGTGGCGAGGTGGAGGCAGGGGGACGAGGCTCCACGCCCCGGCGACGGCGGCGTTGGCCGGAGCGCACGGAGCCGGCGGTGGACGACGGCGGCCGGAGCGCACGGACCGTGGCGAGGTGGGCGGCCGAGGAACAGGGCTCGAGTCGGCGACGAACGGGAGCTGGTGGGGATTCTGGGGTAGGGTTAGGGTTTTGTGCTATATATAGGGACGTTGGACTGCGGGTTGAATTCGGTTTTCAACAGGGGCTAAAATGCAAAACTATCCCAGACTTTGACCATTTGACCCGCACGAATCTCCAACGAAATTGGATGGCAAAGATAGTATGGGGGGGCCAAGGTACTTGTGGAATTTCCGGACCCACACACTTCTACCTTGGCGACGTCGCTCGGATGGGTTGTGGTGGAGCAGCAAAACAGCCCCAGGAACTGCCCCAGGAGCAGCCAAACGGCCACTATGGCGCTATACACCTCGCCTCCATGGCCATCCAAACCCACAAACCATTTCTTGGCCTCCAAAACATGCATGTACAGCTAGCGTTTCACACCCCCACTAGTGCTAGGCTTCTAGCTACCAGGAGGAGTCCAGGATTGAACCAGCCAGCGGCAGCAGCGATGGCGGAGACGGACGCCGACAAGCTTCGGTTCATCGAGGAGGTGACCGCCGACGTGGACGCCGTGCAGGAGCGCGTGCTGGCGGAGATCCTCGGCCGCAACGCCGACGCCGAGTACCTCGCGACTCGCACGCGGTGCGGCCTGGGCCTGGGCGAGCCACCGACCGCGGCACCTTCCGGGCCAAGGTCCCCATGGTGACATACGAGGACCTGCAGCCGTACATCCTGCGCATCGCCCACGGCGACCGCTCGCCCATCCTGTCCGGGTCCGGCCACCCCGTCTCCGAGCTCCTCACCAGCTCCGGCACCTCCTGCGGCGAGCGCAAGCTGATTCCCGTCGTGGAGGACGATCACGACCGCCACCATCGACTGCACAGCCTCGTCGGGGCAGTCGTCAATCAGTAAGCACAGGAGATCGTTGACGCTAGCTGGCCTATCAATTGGTTGATCGATATCGGTTGCTTGCTTGCTTGCAGGTACGTGCCAGGGCTCGACAAGGGGAGCGGTCTCTACTTCCTTTTTGTCAAGTCGGAGACGACGCCGGGTGGCCTGCCTGCGCGCACCATCCTCACGCGCATCTTCAAGAGCGACGGCTTCTGGAAGCTCCCCTACAATCCCCACCGCGGCCTCACGAGCCCGGCGGCGGCCATCGTGTGCGAGGACACGTTCCAGAGCACGTACGCGCAGATGCTGTGCGGCCTGTGCTACCGCCACGCTGTGCTGCGCGTTGTTGTTTTTTGTGTGTCGAATATTATGTACGAGTAGAATTAGGTTTAGACTTGGAGTTATATTAGGTGTGGATAGGTACGAGTAGTGTTCGAGTCGAACTCTTGTAATCTGGTCCTCCCATATAATGAGGGGAGCACCACACGTGTAACCTATGATGACGACGACTAGATAGCAATTGGCACGCAGGGGGAGCCGGCGACTTGTGTCGGCGCCTAGGGCGGCCAGTGTTGCGGTATCTTGGGGAGGAGCGCCCGTAGTCATGCCCCGCAGATGTAGGCGAGTTCGCCGAACTGCGTTACCAAACATCGTGCCTCGGTGTCGTCTTTGATCTTGCATGGCGCCATTATCGTAACAAGTGGTATCAGAGCAAAAATTCGAAGGGACTGGAAACTTCGCGCTATAGCAGACAAAGGTGAAGGATTTGTTGGCGCAACAGGGATGCTTGAAGGCGTTGCGGGATGTCAAGCCAGCTAAGATGGACAATGATGACTGGGAGGAGTTGCAGATGCAAGCAGCCGGGATCATACGGTTGTGTCTTTCAGACCAGGTCATGTATCATGTGATGGATGAGAATGTGCCGAAAAAGATTTGGGAGAAGCTGGAGAGTCAGTTTATGTCCAAGACTGTGACGACCAAGGTGTATTTGAAGGAAAAGTTATATAAGCTGTCAATGCAGGAGGGGTTAGATCTTGTGGAGCACATGAATGCCTTTAATCAGATTGTCACGGATCTAGCACGGCTAAGTGTGAAGGTTGACAATGAGGATACGGCGATTCTTCTTCTTTGTTCGTTGCCACCGTCCTATGAGCATTTGATCACGACTTTGACGTACGGCAAGGAGACTGACGAGCTTGAGGATATCACTGCGGCCTTATTATCCTATGATATGAGGAAGAAGAAGGTCACGGAGGAAGTCGCTCATGGCGTTGGTTTGCTGGTCAAGGGTGAGCTAGGCGGGAAAGGACATGAGGCGGGTAAGAAAAAGAAGAAGGTGCAATGTTACAAGTGTAAGCAGTGGGGACATTATAAAAGGGACTGTCCAGTTCTCAATGGTGGGTCAAGTGCTAACGTTGTAACTCATAGTAGTGACTTGGACGGCGACGTTCTCTTAGTTGCAGGTGGAGTCATGAAGGATGAGGTTACAGGAGTAGCAGCTGTGTTCCACGGAGGCGACGAGTTTGAGGAAGACTCGTCGGGTAGCGAACTATAAGCTACGAAGACGACAACCCAAGTCCGGAGTACATGAAGTTTTGACGCTTGGACAAAACTCAAGTGGTGGAGAATATTCGCCAAGGTGGAGTGTTGTTTTGGTGTGTCGAATATTATGTACGAGTAGGATTAGGTTTGGACTTGGAGTTGTATTAGGTGTGGATAGGTACGAGTAGTGTTCGAGTCGAACTCTTGTAATCTGGGCCTCCCATATAATGAGGGGAGCACCACACGTGTAACATATGATGACGACGACTAGATAGCAATTGGCACGCAGGGGGAGCCGGCGACTTGTGTCGGCGCCTAGGGCGGCCGGTGTTGCGGTATCTTGGGGAGGAGCGCCCGTAGTCATGCCCCGCAGATGTAGGCGAGTTCGTCGAACTGCGTTACCAAACATCGTGCCTCGGTGTCGTCTTTGATCTTGCATGGCGCCATTATCGTAACACGTGTCGGCGCCGCGTTCGCCTCGGGCGTCCTCCGGGCCATCCGTTTCTTCCAGCGGAACTGGGAGCAGCTCGCCGCGGACATCGACGCCGGCACGCTCACTGACCGCGTCACCGACCCCTTTGTGCGCCAGGCGCTCGCCGGTGTCCTCCGACAGCCAGACCCCGAGCTTGCACGGCTCGTCCGTTCCGAGGGCTCCAAAGGCGACGCGGCTGGCATCATCGCGCGTCTTTGGCCAAACACCAAGTACATCCACGCCGTAGCCACGGGCTCCATGGCGCACTACGTCCCAGCCCTCAATCACTGCAGCGGCGGCCTGCCGATCGTCTCCACTGCCTACTTCTCCTCGGAGTGCAGCATCGGCATTAACCTCCGGCCGATGTGCGACCCGTCCGAGGTGTCCTACACCGTCATGCCCAACATGGCCTACTTCGAGTTCCTCCCCACGGACGCCGCCGCCACGGCGAGCCAGCAGCAGCAGCTCGTGGAGCTCGCCCGCGTGGAGTTCGGGCGCGAGTACGAGCTGGTGGTGACCACCAACTCCGGGCTGTGCCGGTACCGTGTCGGCGACGTCCTCCGCGTGACGGCGTTCCACAACGCGGCGCCGCAGTTCCGGTTCGTGCGCCGCGGGAACACGCTGCTGTCCGTCGAATCGGACAAGACGGACGAGGTGGAGCTGCAGCGCGCGGTGGAGCGCGCCTCGGCCGCGCTGCTCCGCCCGCTCGGCGCCGCCGTGGCGGACTACACCGCCCGGACGTGCGCCGAGACCGTGCCGGGGCACTACGTCGTCTGCTGGGAGCTGCAGCTGCTCGGAGCCGAGTGCATGGGCGACGTAGTGGTCGACGGCGACGTGCTGGACCGGTGCCGCCTAGAGATGGAGGAGGCCCTGAGCTCGGTGTACAGGCAGAGCCGGCTGGCGGACGGCTCCGTCGGCCCACTTGAGATCCGGGTGGTCCGGCCGGGCACCTTCGAGGAGCTCGAGGACCAGGCCGTGGCGCGTGGCGCCTCCGTCAACCAGTTCAAGGTGCCCCGGTGCATCACCGCGCCGCCGGACATCCAGCTGCTCGACTCGCGTGTCGTCTCCCCGCATTGCCGCATTGGTCAGCGGTTCCAATAATCGGACAGGGGGACAATAGGGAGAAATGCTAATGAGATCTGCTATATATATACACTAGTAGCTTGGCACGTGCACGCACGTCTCGACAAGACACATAAGCTTATGGTTCAGTTGAATGACATGTTTTAGTTTTTACATACACAATAGAGAGTATTTGTTTTAGCAAACATAATGTGCGTTGCAACCGGAGAAAAAAAACATTATTGACGGGGGCTTACCCTTCGGGTGCCCCACCATGAGGATGCCTGGTGCACATACAAGCCAAGGCCCATGGATAGGCCTGCCAACAATCCATGATCAAGACCCACGAAGGGAGCCATGAAGATGGCGTACGCCCCAAGACTAGTAAACCTTAAGTCGGTAAAAACCTACCTTACCTGTAAACCTAGTCGGTTGCGAATCCCCGAGATCCAGCCTCCTATATAAAGCATGTGAGGGCCGCCGATCTAGGACACGCAATACTCAAACCACCAAACCCTAGAGAGATCGCCATCTCGCTGGGACCCCATTATACACCTCATACATCAATAACCACACAAGCAGGAAGTAGGGTGTTACCCTTCGGGGGCCTGAACCTGGGTAAACCTTGCTTGTCAGCCAACGATACTACCGATGCTACCACGTCTTTCCCCCTTAATCTCAACCCTAGGTACCGAACCATGAGATTTGACGTGTTAACACCACATCAGTTGGCGCCGTCTGTGGGAAAGACTAGCGTTGGAACCGCGGTGTCGGCGGCTCTATCAACAAATGGCAACTCGCCAACTTAATCGACTTCACCAGCAAACGGCAAATCGCCGATGCCATCGACTCCAGAAGCCAACGGCAACTCGTCGACTCCATCGATCATCGCGCCGATACACTTCGACTCCTTTGGATTCGAACCGCACTAGCCGATCGCTCGCCCGGCGTTTGCGGACCTTCACTCAGGTGCAGATCTGAATTTTGGCAACTTCAATTTCCACGTTAGTCGTTGGGGAACACATAACTTGACAGACCCGCGTCGACTCACGGCGATCGCGCCCGCATCTCCATCGACCGCATCTGCATCGAGCATGGCCGCATCGGCGACGCCCACATCGATTGCATCTCCATCGATCGCGCCATATTCGCTGGTGACGCCATCGCCCGTGTCATCGTCGACTGCAAAATTCGCACCTTTTTCGTTCGCGGAAGGAGCGTCTTTCCCGACTGCTTCACCAAGATCTGCATCAGCATCTCTCGACTCACCAGGCGAAGCCGAGGAGGAGGTCGAGTCTGCTTTCCAGTACGACAGCGACGAACCACGCGTACAGCTCGACGACTACATCGACTCCGAAAACTCCACCGACAACGGCAGCGATGGCGACCGAGGCAGAATCTCGCATAACATCCCCTTTCATGTTTGCATGGCTATTGGGGGCGCCAGGACAGATCCCGAAACATCTGAGGCTGCCGCTCGACGCGAGGCACCAACATACCCCTGGACGGTAACCATGCCGGATGGGAAGACGACGCTCGTCATCATGGAGGAGATGGCGGCCAAACCAAACAAGGCTATTGAGGAGTGCCTCATAATGTCTGATGACTCGACCCGCGATGAGCTCGCGACATATCAATATCTTATGTGGCAGGAGAACCTTCGGCTGAGGAACTACCGTGCCGCACTCGACGAACGCAAGAGGCAAGCCAGCGCGTCGAGCGCCCGGCGAGCAGGGCTGTCTATACACTCGACAGGACAGACTGACCCAAGGCGTCAGTCCAGGACTCGACCACGCCTTTCGGAGAGAGACATAGCGGAACTTACCCGCAACTTGGACATATCATTCATGACACACGACGAGGAGGGGATCCCTATCCCCAAGACGGCCGTAGAAGCACTGATGTCGGTGGCCACATACCTCAGAACAACACAACCACCCGCGAACGATCCGAACGCGGCCCTGCATCGGCAGCAAATCAAATCTCCCAACTTGGCTGCTACAGCCATAACCCCAGGAGCTGAGGCAGCTGGGGAGAGCACACCACATGGAGGAAGCAGAACCCACCACGAGGGAAGTCCACGGCGAGAATTGTGGACTCGCGACGATCGTGGCTGAGCCGTAACTATCCACGAGGATAGAGATCGCAGACATCGCGACGATGACAGTCGGAGCCGAGGACAGCTCGCCATTAGCCACCACCGGGAGGGTGATGACTTGCGCGACGTCATAACCCAACGCCGAGTCAACAAAAGCTGCTCCAGGAGATCCTCTCACTCCTCTAGCAGCGATTCATACTCTGATGACGAGTTCGAGCCATGTGGATCTCTATGCTTCACTCGCCGCATCCGCGAGTCCAGGATGCCCAAAGGGTTCAAGTTAACATCTGAAACACCCAAGTTCGACCGACGTCAAGAACCATCATCATGGCTGGAGGATTACAAGATAGCAGTCTCTTGCCAACGTGGCACAACAACAACTGCAATGCAATACATCCAGTTAATGCTTGTGGGTTCGGCTCGGGACTGGCTCAAAAGCAAACCCTGCAACGCATATGACTCATGGGATGACTTCACGGAGGACTTTGTCAAAAACTTCGCCGCAACGTGCGACCGACATGCGACATTCGAGAAACTGCGAGCATGTAGGCAGCGATCGGATGAGTCGCTGCGCTCATACATCCGGCGCTGGACCACAATACGCAACTCCGTAAGGCACAGTCTCGGAGGATAGAGCAATCGACGCTTTCACACAAGGCCTAGCAAGGCGCGATTTTCAAGAGGCACTCGGACGGGAGAAGCCGAAGTCCATCGCTCAGCTTATGAAGGTTGCAAACGAATGGGTGGATGGAGAAGATTCAGTACGAGACAAACATGAGTCACCATGCCATGACAGCAACTGGAGTTGCAAAGATGGTCGTGGCAACGATTGGAGAAAGAAGCGCAAATCTCACCACTATGACGAAGCCGATGGCACCGACCTGGTGGCAGCAGGGTATGTCGACACACGCGATGAGCGAGCCCGAAGCGGGAGTTGTCACGACGACCGCAGCGGAAGCCGACATGATGATCGCGTGTGTCGAGGAAGAAATAGATGAGCGCGCAGTCGAGGAAGAAATAGAGGAAGAATGCAGATTCCACATGTTGAAAGGTGAGGATGGCGAACTTCACTCGAGGCATCTGTTAAAAGACCGCAGAAAATTCACAAGATTGGCGAACGCATACGTCAAACGCTACAACACAAAACCTGCCGCGGTCATATCGGCGCCCCCTCCTGCACCGGCACCAGCAGCCGAGAACATGGCGGGTGCTATCCATCACCAGCCACGCATAGAAGGAGCCGGAGCGGCAACAGATGAATGCCCCGCGCCTCGAGGGCAGATGAACATGATCCAGAAGGGACGCCCCTCTAACAGAGAGCAAAAACTCATAACTCGCCAAGTCAATTTGGCCACCATGGCACCGCCCGCTGTACCAGAGTACCTGAAGGGGTCAGAAACCAGCATCACATTCTCTCGCGAGGATCACCCGTCGGCCGTGGTTCGTCCAGGACATGCTGCCTTGGTACTCGACGCTCAAATAGGTGGCTTCGCCATGTCCAAGGTCTTCATGGATGGAGGGAGTAGAATCAACATCTTGTTTGCTGACACTCTTTGCAAAATGAACCACTCTACTGAGAACCTGGCAAAATCAGGTAACACCTTCCACGGCATTGTACCAGGCAAAGCGGTCTACCCGCTTGGCACGGTGAAGTTCCCAGTCGTCTTTGGCGAGCCAGGGAACTTCAGGACAGAGAATATCGACTTTGAGGTCGTCGACTGGAAGTCACAATACCACACCATCCTTGGACGCCCGACGTTCGCACGGTTCATGGCGGTCCCGCATACCTTAAGCTGAAAATGTCGGGACCCAATGGTATCATCACGGTGAGCGGAAACTTGCAGCGCTCGGATAGCTGCGACAAGGAGTTCAGCAAAATATCTGAGCTATTCGGCATGTGGGAGCAACTCGCAGAGCTCTCCCTCACCAACGACCGTACACTCTTCCCCGAAGAAAAAAATCGGCACCCGACAGTGCCTTCAACCCCACAAACGACACAAGGTCGCATCAGGTGCACCCGACGGATCCGTCGAAGATGGTCAATGTGTCAACAACCTTAACTCCTGCATAGGAAGGCGCGCTCGTCGAATTCCTCCGTGAGAACTGGGAGATCTTCGCCTGGTGTCCAACCGACATGCCAGGTATCCCCAGGGAATTCGCCGAGCACTCTCTTCAACTATTTCCAGACATGAGACCCGTGAAGCAAACAATGCGCCGCTTCTCTGAGCCGAAGCGGGAGGCCATAGGACAAGAAGTCGACAGGTTACTCACAGCCAAGTTCATCCGCGAGATCAAAAAGTCGGACTGGGTCGCCAACCCAGTCCTAGCACCAAAGAAGCACACAAAAATCCTTCGCATATGCGTCGACTTCACCGCTCTCAACAAGTGCTGCCCCAAAGACCACTTCCTGCTTCCGCGCATCGACTAGATAGTCGATTTGACTGTGGACTGCGCGCGTCTATTCTTCCTGGATGCCTACTCAGGCTACAACCAGATTAGGATGAAAGTCGAGGACGAGGACAAAATAGCCTTCATAACGCCGTACAGCGTCTACTTCTACACCACAATGCCCTTCGGGCTCAAGAACGCGGGTGCCACATACCAGCGCATGATGCAAAACTGCCTTAGGGAGCAGATCGGACGCAACGTCCAAGTATATGTCGATGATATCGTCATCAAAACAAAGGAGGAAGACACACTCCTCGATGATCTACGCGAAACATTCGCCAACCTCAAACGATACCACATCAAGCTAAACCCCAAGAAGTGTGTCTTCGGTGTGCCAGCCGGGCAGCTATTGGGATACCTTGTCTCGGCTCGAGGCATCGAGGCGGACCCGGAGAAGATACAAGCCATCCTGACTATGGAGCAGCCGACCAAGCTTCGAGAGGTGCAGAAGCTAGCGGGTCGGGTGGCCGCGCTCAGCTGATTCATCAGCAAGCTCGGTAAAAAAGCGCTCCCATTCTATCAGCTGATGAAGAAATCAGACAAGTTCGAGTGGACGCCCGAAGCCCAAGCAGCGTTCATCGACCTGAAGCGCAAAGTCACAACCCCTCCAATCTTGGTGGCACCTCGGGGAGCGTGAGCCGCTATTCTTATACGTATCAGCCACCAACAGGGTGGTCAGCACCGTGCTTGTTGTCGAGCGCACGGAGGAAGGACACACTCATAGCATACAGAGGCATGTGTATTACCTCAGCGAGGTCCTCTCCATATCAAAACAGCGGTACCCGCATTATCAGAAGCTGGCTTGCGCCGTATTCATGTCATCGCGCAAGGTCGCGCACTACTTCGCCAAACACCCGATAACTGTTGTTAGCTCGGTAGCACTCGGTGACATACTTACAAATCCCGACGCAACCGGTCAAGTCGCCAAGTGGGTTAGCGAGTTGGGACCTCGAGACATCAAGTATGAGCACCCAAAAGCAATCAAAGCGCAAGTCCTTCCTGACTTCACGACCGAGTGGATCGAAGCCCAGCTGCTAGGAGTTCCAGATGTGTCCAATTCCTGGACCATGTACTTTGATGGGTCGAAAAAACATGAATACGCAGGCGCAGGTGTCGTACTCTTATTGCCAAAAGGGGAGAAGCTTCGCTATGTTTTACAGATGGATTTTCCAAAACCCTCCAACAACGAGCCGGAGTATGAGGCACTACTACACGGCATGAAAATGGCAAAAGCTTGTAGGTGCACTCGACTCATGATATATGGCGACTCGAACCTTGTTGTGCAGCAAACAATGAAGGCCTGCGATGCTACCGCAGACAACATGATCGCATACCACGAGTTATACAATAACATGGAGGGTAACTTCGATGGTTGCGAGCTGCGACACATTGAACGTGAAACAACGAGGAAGCAGATATGTTAGCCAATCTTGGCTCCACCAAATCACCAGTTCCACCTGGTGTGTTCCTTGAGCGCATTGCGAACAGATCTATCAAGATCAAGCAAACAGCAGAACCATTGGCTCCAGTCGCCGCGAACAAGGATGCTTCACCAAGTGCAGAGGACCGGCCGGTCGAAGTTCTTATCATCGAGCCAACATGGACACACCCCTTTCTCGCCTACATGCTGCGCGATGAATTGCCAGAAGACGTAGTGGAGGCACGGCGCATCACCCGACGCGCCAAGGCGTACACAATTATCAAGGGAGAACTCTACAAACACAGCATATCAGGGATCCTCCAGAGGTGTATCGCGTTCGAGGACGGCAAGGCCATCCTTCGAGACATCCACGCAGGAACTTGCGGATATCATGCGAGCAATCGAACGCTTATAGCCAAGGCCTTTCGAGCAGGCTTTTACTGGCCAACAACGCTAAAGAACGCAGAGGACATAGTCAAAAGGTGCATCGGCTGTCAGAAATTCGCCAACAGGCCACTCGCACCTGCATCAAAGCTGAAAACCATACCACTGGCTTGGCCCTTTGCCCAGTGGGGACTCGACATGGTTGGGCCACTCAAGAAATCCTCGCGTGAAGGGCATACACACCTCTTGGTGGCAGTCGACAAGTTCACAAAGTGGATCGAAGCGGTCCCCATCACAAACGCGACTGCCACGACGGCGGTGAACTTCATCCGGTCAATCATCTTCCGCTTCGGGGTCCCTCATAGCATCATAACCAACAACGGTACGAACTTCACGACTGAGGAATTCCATGACTTCTGCAAAAATCAGGGCGTCAAGCTCAACTACGCATCAGTGGCACACCCGCAGTCGAATGGCCAAGTGGAGAAGGCCAATGGGCTTGTTTGCAGCGGAATCAAGAAGCGGCCAAAAGAGCTGCAGGTGCCTGGGTGGAAGAGC